>SJXQ01004307.1:375517-642778 GCA_006408695.1 Aepyceros melampus
GTCCATTCTGAAGGAGATCAACCCTGGGATTTCTTTGGAAGGAATGATGCTAAAACTGAAGCTCCAGTACTTTGGGCACCTTATGCGAAGAGTTGATTCATTGGAAAAGACCCTGATGCTGGGAGGGATTGGGGGCAGGAGGAGAAAGGGACGACCGAGGATGAGATGGCTGGATGGCATCACAGACTCAATGGACGTGAGTCTGAGTGAACTCCGGGAGTTGGTGATGGACAGGGAGGCCTGGTGTGCTGCGATTCATGGGGTCGCAAAGAGTCGGACACGACTGCGCGACTGAACTGAACTGAACTGACCTTAAATGTGCTGAGAGCACTTGCATTAGCCTCCAGCTGTGCAAAATCATCTAGCCTAAAACCTGTTTTATGATAATATGTTGAATGACTCCTGTTATTTATTGAACACGATACTCAGAGTGAAGATCAGAATGGTTGTGTGGGTCCAGAATACTTTGTATTGGTTGCTGACTCTCATGATCACATGGCTGAGTGGGAGCTGTGGGCCACTGACCACAGGAGGAAGTATTGCATATTGCGAGCCCAGGAAAAGATCAAAATTCAAGCTATGGTTTCTATTGAAAGCATATTATTTTCACACTATCTTAAATTTGAAAAATCGTAAGTCAAATCCTCCGAAGTTAGGAACCATCTATGTATATGCTCTGCCATTTCAGAAACACTGCTATATAAAGAAACAAATAAAATTTGGCAAAAGATTACAAAAAATGTCCCTCTCTAAACAAACATATTTAGAATTAACTCACTGTATTTGCACAAATATTTAGTCATTGGTTTTGAGCAACAACTTTTTCTAATCCAATTCTATTGGCTTTGGCTTATTTTAGTCACCCAATCTTTGGTGTTTTTTTTTTTTTTTAATAAGTTTTAAGTTTCTTTTTTTATTCTTATCTGGACTTTGTTGAATTATGTTTACAATCATTTCTATAAGTTCTGGATTTAGCTTAATATTGTATATATGTGATATTTAATCTAATTTTTGTATTAAAAAGTTAAGACCTGGAAAGTGTCTTAATGAATTTAGAATTTTGAAATACCTACTTGTCTTTGTCATTAGTTGGTTTGTTATAGCCTCAAAGAAAATTCCTTGGGGATCGGGAAAAGAAAGTCCAAATGGTAGTGTGCATGCTTTGTTTGGTAAAATTGCCTGGCAGGAATTGTTTGAAGGAGTAAAGAGCTGTGGCTGCCGAGAAACAGATTAAAATTCACTATAAAAATAATTCAGTTTTGTGTTTTCAAATATATGTTTTTCCCTGCTCTGTCTCTTAATACTGAAGCACTTTCTTTTATGCAAGAAAGTCTCCTTTAAAAATCCATGTATAAGTGTTTTATGATGCATTAGCCTCTTCTTCCGGAGAAGGCAGTGGTACCCCACTCCAGTACTCTTGCCTGGAAAATCCCACGGATGGAAGAGCCTGGTAGGCTGCAGTCCATGGGGTCGCTAAGATTTGGACCCAACTAAACAACTTCACTTTGACTTTTCACTTTCATGCATTGGAGAAGGAAATGGCAACACACTCCAGTGTTCTTGCCTGGAGAATCCCAGGGACGGGGGAGCCTGGTGGGCTGCCGTCTATGGAGTTGCACAGAGTTGGACACGACTGAAGTGACTTAGCAGCAGCAGCCTCTTCAAGATCTTAGATTTTTGCTACTGGTCTGAGCCATGTATGTTAAGATTAGTTTTTCTCTGCCCTCTTCATATTTTGATATCCTTATTCAGTCTTAAAGGTGTGAGAGGTCATCTATCTATAAAATGTTTGACAGGTTACTTTCTTGTGAATTTCAGTTTTTCTTATCATTTGAACAAAGGAATTTTGTGACCAATAATTACTTATGCCATTGATTGCCCAATAAAGTCTGGTATATGTCTAAACTTAAAATTAGACAAGTTTTAATTGAGAATAAAAGATATTGGAACTTCAAGAAACTAAAATGTACTGTAGGCCACCTAAAACATATGTAGCAGAAATGACAACTCCTAGAGAATTTAACCTTACCACTACTTTGGAAGAAATTCATAACAAGACAGGTAAAATGCAGATAGTCACTGGGCAAGAAAGAAAATTTGAACAGATGCTGTATAAATATCATCAAGTGCCAAGGGAATGAATCAGGGAAAACGTGTGAAGCAAACAAACCTGTAGTCCAAAACTTGACAAAAAATACATTAAATAGTTAAGGTACAGAAAGCTCACAGAGAATATGTGCATGGCACAGGAAGCATCACATAAGTATTAGGAGGTAATGCAAATGCATTGATGGAATTCTAGCCCAGGAACATGGTAGACCCATATTCCTTCTTAATCACTACTTGTCACCTGACCTCTGCACTGCGTCTCATCTTAGCTTTCATATGATAGAAAGGAATGAGCTGTGCTTGGCGCTTTTGTATGTAATTTCATTCAGTTTTCAGACCAACCATAGAACAAGGTTGAAATCATTTCTATTGTATAGAAAGGAAAATCTGGAGCTCACTAAAAACTTAAGAAACACAGGGCTGTTATGCAACTAACAAGAAAACAGGTTAAGAATTTGAATCCAAGTGTGTCTGATGTCTAAATTTATTTTACCTCAATGACTTTAACAATGATGAAGATATTTAACTGTGTTCAGATTAAACTTTATTTTTTGAATTAGTGAAATATAATTTTTAATTCTGAGATCCACATTTTTTTCCACATTTTAATGAAAATCATGATCTGTCTTGGCAATTAATAGTATGTCATAGTTTAATTAGAAATAACTTTAAATATCTTAGTGGTATATATGGCAATTTTTCTTATTTTTAAAAATTGTAGTATTTCAGATATGTTGAAGTACCATAATTCTTTCCTTAGTATTGAGATCAAACAAAATAAACAGCAGCATTATTTTCTTAAATGTGGCAGACTAAAAATTTCAGGCATGCGCTTCTGTGTTCACAAAAGAATAAGCAGTACAGAATCTATGACTCTGTTTACAATTGCCTGATATTTATCAGCAAAAGCAAATGAACAGAGAGCCTAATTCAAGGAAAGGAAGGACTTCTTCAGTCAAAGTACTTAGGTTTAAGCGTCATACCTCTAAATTATGACCCCTCATCAAAATCTCTTGGTTTCAGGTAAGGCAAAATATTATTACTAATATTAATAATGAAATCTTCTAAGCTTTGCCCTGTGAGTTTTAAGAATGGTTATGACCACTTACATTAAACACAAATTGAAAGTAAAATTATAATTTTCTTTAATAAACTATACTTTTTGCTCACATAAAAATATTGCTTTTAAATGGGTATAGTATAGATTATGGTTAGCCCTACAAGTAAATTGCCCTGAATTCTCTGTACTACCTAACGCTGCTGGGTCTATTCTCAGTTCAGTTCAGTCAGTCTATTCTCTTCTATTCTAGTACTCAGTAAATATTATGTACACTTAAAGATGAAATACCAAAGTCTAAGGTCTCCCCCTATGTAGATAGGTGGATAGAGGTATACTATACAGAGAGATTTTTCCCAGACACCATTAAATTTATCAGTTCAGTTCAGTCACTCAGTCATGTCCGACCCTTTGCGACCCCATGAATCGCAGCACACCAGGCCTCCCTGTCCATCACCAACTCCCGGAGTTCACCCAGACTCACGTCCATCGAGTCAGTGACGCCATCCAGCCATCTCATCCTCGGTCGACCCCTTCTCCTCCTGCCCCCAAATCCCTCCCAGCATCAGAGTTTTTTCCAATGAGTCAATGCTTCTCATGAAGTGGCCAAAGTACTGGAGTTTCAGCTTTAGCATCATTCCTTCCAAAGAAATCCCAGAGCTGATCTCCTTCAGAATGGACTGGTTGGATCTCCTTGCAGTCCAAGGGACTCTCAAGAGTCTTCTCCAACAATAATGGTGAAAAAATAATAAGCCAACACTGTAATGTATTGAGTAGTTTCTGTGTGCATTTTGCCTTGTACTAAGATTTTACCCTTGCTAAATCCTCTCAAAAACCCTGAGCAGTCATTGTTATATCCATTTTACTAAAAAGGGAACTCAACTTAAAGACTTTAAGATAACTTATAAAGATTATTTCATCTCGAATCCACTCAACAATGATTTACGGAGTACACCTGAGAAGCCAGACTCTGTGGTGAGTGCTTTATATCCAATGGTAAAGCAATTAGATATAAGTCCTTTCCTCATGGAGGCTATATGGCATGTGTCTTATAGACAGGAGTCTAGCCATGTGTATCTCACAGATTTTCTCTGCCTAAACTGAATATTGAGATAATTATAATTTGGTAGTAATTACAAAACTAACACTAGTTCATAAATTGTTTTGGTTGTGCTAAAAAGTAGGTGGTCAGTATCCTCAAATGCCTGCCCGTTCTGAAACACCTGTAATTGACATATGCAAAGAAGCCCTCTAATTTAGTAAAGGCAAATACATACTCATTATAACCAGCTAAGACTTTGGATGTACATACTACTTGTCTGGTCAGCTCTTTAGTAAATCTCTGTTTTACCTGTGTTGTGTCAGAGTTCTTTATTTGAGAGTAAAGTGAGCAGAAGGAGAAACTTGACATTTCTTGATGTCAGATTATAAGGCCCAGATTTTCCTATAGACTGTTCTTCTGAATCTCAGTATATTTATCAGTCAGGCTATAATTCAGCTTATAATTATTCAGAGATGATGCTGAACCTCTCAAGGGATCGGTTGCCTACCAGAAAAGCACTACACAAGTGTTTCAGGGTCACTTTTTCAGCTCTATCAGCTGCTTTTATGAGTCCACCTAGACCTGTGAAATGGGAAGTCTATTAGTCAACTGCTTGTGTGACATTAAATAGCTCCCTAATCTTGGAGGCTTGCAACAGTGAATCTGGACTGCAGCTCAGATGTAGCTCAGCTGGGCTTGGCTGAAAGTGGCTTTGATTCACATTCACAAGGACCCAGGCTAAAAAATGAACACTATCAGCCATGCTGTTCTTACACTGGATGGTAGATGCTGTTCTTACATTGATGGTTTCAGCTGTATCACAGCTGAAACATGTGATACTATTGCTGTCTCTAAATTGAACCAGCATGTGATACTTTCTCACATGTCTAAGCTAAAAGACAACAGGGCAGGTTGGCTTTCTTCACCCACAGTGAACCAGAGCAAGGTTGTGGAAGAAAGGAAGAACCATGAAGAAGTAAGCGGGCTCATATCTAACACTCAGAAATGAATTGTCTGAGGAGACACATGTGCTGAAAAAGCAAGAGATTTTGTTGGGAAGGGGTGCCTGCATACAGATTTCTCAGGAAGCAGGTAAGGTGGTCTGGTATTCCCATCTCTTTAAGAATTTTCCAGTTGTTGTGATCCACACAGTCAAAGGCTCTACATTACAGTGTTGGACCACAGCCTGTCTAACTCAATGAAACTATGAGCCATGCTGTGTAGGGCCACCCAAGATGGACAGATCATGGTGGCTAGTTCTGACAAAATGTCGTCCACTGGAGAAACGAAGGGCAAACCACTTCAGTATTCTTTCCTTGAGAACCCCATGAATAGTATGAAAAGGCAAAAAGATGTGACACTGAAAGACGAACTCCACAGGTCAGTAGGTGCCCAATATGATATTGAGAAGAGTGGAGAAATAACTCCAGAAAGAATGAAGAGATGGAGCCAAAAGGAAAACAATGCCCAGTTGTGGATGCCACTGGTGATGGAAGTAAAGTCCAATGCTATAAAGACCAATATTGAATAGGAACCTGGAATGTTAGGTTCATGAATCAAGGTAAATTGGAAGTGGTCAAACAGGAGATGGCAAGAATGAACATTGACAATTTAGGAGTCAGTGAACTAAAATGGACAGGAGTGAGGAAATTTAACTCAGATGACCATTATATCTACCACTGTGGGCAAGAATCCCTTAGAAGAAATGAAGTAGCCATCATAGTCAACAGGAGTCCAAAATGCAGTGCTTGGATGCAATCTCAAAAATCACAAAATGATCTCTCTTCATTTCCAAGGCAAACCTTCAATATCACAGTAATCCTAGTCTATGCCCCAACTCCTAACACCAAAGGAGCTGAAGTTGAACAGATCTATGAAGATCTATAAGACGTTTTAGAACTAATATCCAAAAAAGGATGTCAACTTCATTATAAGGGACTGAAATGCAAAAGTAAGAAGTCGAGAGATACCTGGAGTAGCAGGCAAATTTTGCCTTGGAGTACACAGTGAAGCAGGGTAAAGGCTAATCAAGTTTTGCCAAGAAAACACACTGGTCATAGCAAACACCCTCTTCCAACAACACAAGAGACGACTCTAAACATAGACGTCACCAGATGGTCAATACCAAAATCCAATTAATTATATTCTTTGCAGCCAAGATGGAGAAGCTCTATACAGTCAGCAAAAACAATCCTGGGAGCTGGCTGTGGCTCAGATCATGAACTCCTTATTGCCAAATTCAGAATTAAATTGAAGAAAGTAGGGAAAACCACTAGACCATTCAGGTATGACCTAAATCAAATCCTTTATGCTTGTACAGTGGAAGTGAGAAATAGATTCAAGGGATTAGGTCTGATAGACAGAGCACCTGAAGAATTATGCATGGAGGTCCATGGCATTGTACAGGAGGCAGTGATCAAGATCATCCCCAAGGAAAAGAAATGCAGAAAGGCAAAATGGCTGTCTGAGGAGGCCTTATAAATAGCTGAGAAAAGAAGAGAAGCGAAAGTCAAAGATATATGCATTTGAATGCAGAGTTCCAAAGAATAGCAAGGAGAGAAAAGAAAGCCATCCTCAGTGATCAATGCAAAGAAATAGAGGAAAACAATAGAATGAGAAAGACTGGAGATCTCTTCCAGAAAATTAGGGATACCAAGGGAATGTTTCATGCAAAGATGAGCACAATAATGGACAGAAATGGTATGGAACCTAACAGAAGCAGAAGATATTAAGAAGAGGTGGCAAGAATACACAGAACTGTAGAAAAAGATCTTAATGACCCAGATAACCATGATGGTGTGATCACTCACCTAGAGCCAGACATCCCAGAATGCAAAGTCAAGTGAGCCTTAGGAAGCATCATGCAAACAAAGCTAGTGGAGGTGATGGAATTCCAGTGGAGCTGTTTCAACTCCTGAAAGATGATGCTGTGAAAGTGCTGCACTCAAGATGCCAGCAAATTTGGAAAACTCAGCAGCGGCCACAGGACTAGAAAAGTCAGTTTTCTCTCTAATCCCAAAGAAAGGGAATACAAAAGAATGTTGAAACTACCACACAACCACTCATCTCACAGTCTAGCAAAGTAATGCTCAAAATTTTCCAGGCCAGGCCTCAATAGTACATGAATCGTGAACTTCTGCATCATCAAGCTAGATTTAGAAAAGGCAAAGGAACCAGAGACAAATTGCCAACCTCTGTTGGATCATTGAGAAAGCAAGAGAGTTCCAGAAAAACATCTGCTTCTGCTTTATTGCCTATATCAAAGCCTTTGACTGTGTGGATCACAATAAACTAAGAAAAATTCTGAAAAAGATAGGAATACCAGACAACCTGACCTGCCTCCTGAGAAATCTGTATGCAGGCCAGGAAGGAACAGTTAGAATTGGACATGGAATGACAGACTCATTACAAATAGGAAAAGGAGTACATCAAGGGTGTATATTGTCACGCTGCTTATTTAACTTATATGCAGAGGACATCAAGTGAAATGCGGGGCTGGATGAATCACAAGCTGGAATCAAGACTGCCGGGAGAAATATCAATAACCTCAGATATGCAGATGACACCACACTTATAGCAAAAAGCAAGGAAGAACTAAAGAGCCTCTTGATGAAAGTGAAAGAAGAGAGTGAAAAAACTGGCTTAAAACTCAGCATTCAGAGAACTAAGATCATGGCATCTGGTCCCATCACTTCATGGCAAATAGATGGGGAACAATGGAAACAGTGAGAGACTTTATTTTTGGGGGGCTCCAAAATCAGTGCAGATGGTGACTGCAGCTATGAAATTAAAAACATTTGCTCCTTGGAAGAAAAGTTATGACCAACCTAAACAGCATAGTAAAAAGCAGAGGCATTACTTTGCCAATAAAGTTCCATCTAGTCAAAGCTATGGTTTTTCCAGTGGTCATGTATGGATGTGACAGTTAGACTATAAGGAAAGCTGAGCGCCAAAGAATTGATGCTTTTGAACTGTGGTGTTGGAGAAGACTCTTGAGAGTCCCTTGGACTGCAAGGAGATCCAACCAGTCCACCCTAAAGGAAATCAGTCCTGAATATTCATTGGAAGGACTCATGCTGAATCTGAAACTCCAATACTTTGTCCACCTGATGCGAAAAACTGACTCATAGGAAAAGACCCTGATGCTGGGAAAGACTGAAAGCAGCAGGAGAAGGGACGACAGAGGATGAGATGTTTGGATGCATCACTGTTTCGATGACATGAATATGAGCAAGCTCTGGGAGTGAAGGACAGGGAAGTCTGGCGTGCTGTAGTCCTTGAGGGCGCCAAGAGTCAGACAAAACTGAGTGACAGAACTGAAGTGAGCTGAACCACAGGTAATTTAATCACTAAAGGCATTTCACTAATATCTCTTCAATATTGCTTAGAAGCCGGTAAAATTTTATCAATTGAGTTTTCTCCAAAATTGGACAACTTACTAAGCCAAGAAATGATCCCTTGTATTTTAGTTTCTATCTCAAATTTTACCCCTGTGTCCCTCAAAATGGAATCAACTTAGTAAAATTCATAAATGGCCAAATATATATAATACAGTGTTGCAGTATCTAAAACATCAATATTACAAATCTGTTTTATTTCTGCCTTTTCACATCAGAGCTAAACTGTATAGTAACAAATGTTGGCAGGATTATGAATAAAAGGGAATCCTCTTAGTTGGTGAGAATGCAAATTGGTGTAGCCACTATGGAACACACTACAGAGGTTTCTCAAAAATCTAAAAATAGATCTATCATATGAGCCAGCAATTTCACTCCTGAATATATAAAAAAAAAACAACAACAACAACAGCGACTTGAAAAAATATATGCACCCAATGTTCATAGCAGCGTTACTTACAGTTGCCAAAATAGAAAAACAATCTAAGTGTTCTTGTTTGTATCTAGGGAACTTACTGTTGTTTCACACAAAATGTTCCTCACCCTCCCCCACCTTGTTCCCAATGAATATGTGAATTTCTAATATTTACATACAGACATTTGTGGAGTATAAGTTGTTTTAGATTGTCAGGATCTGTAAAGCTAATATTTTCTGTCTTTCAGGCTCCCCTGTGGCATAATTTTGGCCAATTAAATGTAAGTGAGGTCTGGTGGAAGGATCTTCCATGAAAGAGTTAAAAAAAAAGGAAAACTCAGCTCGTATAGCCTCTTTGGAAAAATCAGCTCATATATCCCTGCCTGTGATGCAGTTAATGCCTAAAGCTAAAGAAGACCAAGCAGAATAAGAGCCTTGTTTTTATTCATCAGAAAGCCATCACACAAGTCATTTACTGCTCTCTCAAGACTTTAGACGTCTCCTTCAATTCTTTAGTTAAACCTGGACAGGAAAAATATCATCAGTACCCAGACAGAGGTTTCTTCCGAAGCTCCAACCTGAGGAATATTTTTACTGCATCTTACTAGTGAAAGTGAAAATTGCTAAGCCATGTCCGATTCTTTGCAACCCAATGAACTATACATTCCATGGAATTCTCCAGACCAGAATACTGGAGTGAGTAGCCTTTCCCTTCTCCAGGGGATCTTCCTAACCCAGGGATCAAACCCAGGTCTGTAATAAATATGTTGCTATTTTAGCACCTGCAAGAACCCTGCTTTGCTTTTCTATGATTCTAAGTGATTATGAAGACCTGTAAGAAATCCAAACTTCTAGCTGCACAAAAAAGAAATTTGGAATTATAACTAAACTCTCAAACATTCATGACCACTGCAAAGATTCCAAACACCTTAACCTTTTATTTTTTTGTTTGTCTAGGCAAAAGAAAACTTTTGCTTCTATATTAATCATGATTCTGGTTGCTAATGTGTTATTTCCCATTCTCCCCCATCTCAGTGCCTGAGAATAGACTATGCTTTCTGGCTTCTTGATGGGGTCTTATTACCAATTCTTGAGAAAGAAATGGGAGTGGAAATCATGTGGTTCGCCTTCTGGCTTGAGTTGAAGGCATTTCATTGCTACTGCGAAACCCTCTAATGCTCTCTTTCTTCACTCTGGCATGACAACTGGCTATAATCTCTACTAGAGCTCCCAAATGGCTATGATAAACAGAAGTTTCCCTGCCAATCTCTGAGGGTCATATAAGAGAGAAATATTTTTTTTATTAGTCATCACAATTGGGAGTTGTTTGTTACTAGATCATGAGGCAGCCTATTTGGCATGAGTCAAGCCTAATCAAGCGAGGTTCAGGACAAGGGCACATAGATGAATCCATTGATTCCATGGAGGCTTTAATGGCCAGACCATAGGAAGGGCAGTGATGCATCTAAGCCTCAGGAAGAGTCAGAGCCAGGAACTGAATGCTGTAGAACTCTCTTTTTTCCCCTTGACTCTCCTATTCTTAGTCTACTTAGCATTATTTTATCTCATTGCAAACTTAACCTTCTTCACATGGAAAGAAATATGATCTTGGCAGTCTCTGAGCTTTATAATTCACAGCTTTAGTGAACAGGAGGAAAATGACTGACATTTTCTGGTCTCAACTTCAAAAAGGCTTAGGAAATATATCCAATTTAATTAGCTGCCTTTAGGGAAATGGGGTCATATAAAAACATGACACAGAACTGTGGAGGAGAAAGTATTCCCAAGAAAAGAGAGGAGTGTCATATGAGTAGCTCATAAATACTGAAGTGTAGAATTTTCCTTGAAGCTATGTGATTGTTAAATGTGGTGATTGTTTCTGTTTCTTTCTATATTTTCTATATAAAAAATCAAAATATAGTAAGGAATAAGAACAATTTGTGATGTATGAATTAAGATGTCTTCATGGATCACAGTCTCGTGATGGTGAACTTGCATAACTCAATGAAGGTATGAGCCATGCCATGCAGAGCCAACCAAGATGGACAGGCCATAGTAAAGAGTCCTGACAAAACATGGTCCACTGTAGAAGGAAATGGCAACCCACTCCAGTACCCTATGGGCAGTATGAAAAGACAAAAAGATATGATATCAGAAGATGAGTCCCTCAGGTCAGAAGGTGTTCAATATGCTTCTGGAGAAGAGTGGAAGGCAATTACTATCTCCAGAAAGAATGAAGCAGCAGGGCCAAAGCGGAAATGATGCTCAGTTGTGGATGGGTCTGGTAGTGAAAGTAATGTCTGATGCCATAAAAACAACACTGCATAGTAAAATGAAATGTTAGGTCCATGAATCAAGGTAAATTGCATATGGTCAAACAGGATGGCAAGATTGAATGTTAACAGTATAGGAATCAGTGAATTAAAATGGACAGAATAGGCAAATTAAATAAATTTCCTTTTACTGTGGGCAAGAATCCCTTAGAAGAAATGGAGTAGCCCTCACAGTCAACAAAAGAGTCTGGAATGCAGTACTTGAGTACAGTCTCAAAAATGACAGAATAATCTCAATTCATTTCCAAGGTAAACTATTCAATGTCACAGTAATCCACATCTGTGACCCAGTCACTGATGTCAAAGGAGCTGAAGCTGACCAGTTCTATGAAGACCTACAAGACCTTCTAGAACTAACACCAAAAGAGATATCCTTTTCATCACAGGGGACTGAAATACGAAAGTAGGAAATCAGAGATACCTCGAGTAACAGGCAAGTTTGATCTTGGAGTACAAAATGAAGCAGGGCAAAAGCTAGCAGCATTTTGTCAAGACAATATCCTTCTCATAGCAAATACCCTTTTCCAACAACACAAGAGATGACTACAAGTGGACATAACCAGATGGTCAATATAAAGGTGAGGCTGATCATGTTCTTTGTGATCAAGAATGGAGAAGCTCTATATAATCAGTAAAAATAAGACCTGGAGATCACTGTGGCTCAGGTCACGAGCTCCTTATTGCAAAATTCAGGCTTAAATTGAAGAAAGTAGGGAAAACCACGAGGTTATTCAGATATGACCTAAATCACATGCCTTATACAGTGAAGGTATGACTAGATCCAGGGGATTAGATCTGATAGACAGGGTGCCTGAAAAACTGTGGACAGAGGATCATAGCATTGTACAGGAGGCACTGACTAAAGTCATCCCAAAGAAAAAGAAATGCAAGAAGGCAAAGTGGTTGTCTGAGAAAGCCTTACGAAGAGCTGAGAAAAGAAGAGAAGCAAAGCAAGGGAGAAAGCGAAAGGTATACCCAGCTGAAGGAAGAGTTACAGAGAACAGCAAGGAAAGAAAAGAAGGCCTTCTTAAATGAACAATGCAAAGAAACAGAGGCAAGCAATAGAATGGGAAAGACAAGCGATCTCTTCAGAAAATTGGAGATATCAAGGGAACATTTTAGGCAAAGATGGGCACAATAAAGGAAGAAATTATAAGGACCTAAAAGAAGCAATTAAGAAGAAGTGGCACGAATAGAACTGTACAAAAAAAGGTGTTAATGACCCAGATAACCATGATGTTATGGTTACTCATCTAGAACTGGACACCCCGGAATGTGAAGTCAAGTGGGTCTTAGGAAGCCTTACTATGAACAAAGCTTTGGATGTGATGGAATTCCAGCTGACCTATTTAAAATCCTTAAAGATGATGCTGTTAAAATGCTGCACTCAATATGACAGCAAATTTGGAAAACTCAGCAGTGGCTGAAGAAGAAAGCAGCAGTAGAGGATGAGATGGTTAGATAGCATCACCAACCCAGTGGACGTGAATTTGAGCCAGCTGCAGGAGATAGTGGACAGATTAATACGGCATGCTGCAGCCCATGGGGTTGCAAAGACTTGGACAGGACTTAGTGACTAAACAACAACAACAAGATAAACTAAGAAGTTGGAAAACAGTCTTACTGCAGGAATATTTTAATCTTTCCTTTCAGTCAGAAAGTAGTTTCAAAGATGAAATTATGTTCATATTGGAGATATGCTTTTTCTGAGTTTAAGATTCTTAATGAATCTTAAATGGCTGCTAAGATCGACACTTTGTCTTTTCCTGAAACTTAGTGCATATAAAACCACATAAAAATCCTTTTAAATTTAGACAGAATTATAGGAGCAAAATCAAGTTTTAATTACTGCTACTAATGGAAAGCAGGAAGCAATAAAAATAATCTTTAAAGATTATAATAACTTGGTTTGGGAATTCATGTATCAACCACACATACTGAATTTTTTGAAGATTAAATCTGGTTGCAAGTGACAGAAAAACCCAAATAATAGTGACTTAAGTCAGATGAAAGTTCATTTTTTTCTCATAAAACAGCTTGGGGGTAGGTCACCAAAAGACAGATGATATGCTCATTTATGCTTTCAGGCATCCAAACTGTTTTTCAGTCTGTTTTGCCTAGACTCCATTCCTAAGTTCATTGCATCATCCATGGTGGCCACACTTAGCAAAGCATTCTTGATTTTACTGAGAAGTTAGAAGGAAAAAAAGAAGGATAAGGATGCACTTTCTCCTTTGGAGAACACTGCCTATAACTTTCACATACTGCTTTTTTTTGTTGTTGTTGTTAATATGCCTTCTTCATGGCTCAGCTGGTAAAGAATCTGCCTGCAATGTGGGAGAGATGGATGTGATCGCTAGGTTGCAAAGTTTCCTGGAGAAGGGAACAGTTACCCGCTCCAGTATTCTGGCCTGGAGAATTCCATGGACTATAGTCCATGGGATCGCAAACAGTTGGACATGGCGGAGTAACCTTCACTTTCATTTTTCTTTTGTATGTCTTTGGTGAGTCCTTAGTGCTATAGCCGCAAATCCAAGGAAAGGAGTCCATAAATTGTGTAATTTATTCCAGATGTTCATTCACCCAAATAAATATCAAGAGTTCTATCATATAAAAAGAGAAAATGAAGAAGCATTTTGTGGTGACCTGTTATACACAAACTGGCAACTGGACTTCTGCATGTCTTCACAATATGCTCACATCTACTCTACCCATATTCAGCTTTACTCTGACTTGTCCCATAATGAAATCACACCTAGTGTACCTATCATTACAACTTGAGTGCTCCTTGTATCCATGATGGTTTTTGACTGCACATCACTGATATTACCTCACATCTCTTCAAAGTTGGGACTGAGAGCAAATGTTCCTTCAGGAGCCGTCTCATTTTGGTAAAAAGTAAGTTTGTAGTTTTGAACTGTGGTGTTGGAGAAGACGCTTGAGAGTCCCTGGGACTGCAAGGAGATCCAACCAGTCCATCCTAAAGGAAATCAGTCCTGAATTTTCATTAGAAGGACTGATACTGAAACTGAAGCTCCGATACTTTGATCACCTGATGTGAAGAGCCAACTCATTAGAGAAGACCCTGATGCTGGGAAAGATTGAAGGCAGAAGGATAAGGAGACAACAGAGGGTGAGATGGTTGGATGGCATCACCAAATCAGTGGACATGAGTTTGTGCGTGCTCTGGCGATGGTGAAGGACAGGGAAGCCTGGCGTGGTGCAGTCCACGGGGTCGCAAAGAGTCGGACACAGCTGAGCACCTGAACAACAATAACAAAGTTTACTCTGGTGAGCAGGATCACTGTGGACAGCTGTATAGGTTGTATATACAGCCTGGAGACAATATGGGACTAAAACTTTAGGGGGAAAAGTATATTTTTGTTGATCTTATAATTTTTATTTAATTTGCCCATCCACATGGAATGTTTTTTTTCTAATTTGTATGATTGGACTAAATGTATTGATTATGATTTTAGGTAGCTGATTTTTATATACACACACACACATTTTCCAAAGTGTGGATTTGGAACGTTGATTCAAAAAATATTAAGATTGTCAGTTGAGAAAATGTGTTTCTTAGTATATGAGTCAAACAAGGTATTTGTTTGAGGGATTTCTTTGCTACGAGCAAAAATGTTATTAAGAATCTTTATTATCCTAGTCCTTGTTTAGAAATCTCCACAGAGGGGCCTCTTGTATGCAATGATTGACAATACAATTATTTTCTGGCAATATATCTTATAGGACACTGGGTAATAAAATATTGATTTAGTGCAGTGTGAAACACAGTGTTCTTGCATAATAAGAAAATAAACTCCCCACCCCCACTGCCAAACTCATTTGATTCATATTCTACAGATGAAGATCCTAGCAACCTGTATCTTTAACATGTGACCCAGACCACTCATTCAGTTCAGTTCAGTCGCTCAGTCCTGTCCGATCTTTGCGACCCCATGAATCGCAGCACGCCAGTTCTCCTTGTCCATTACCAATTCCTGGAGTTCACCCAAACTCATGTGCATCGAGTCAGTGATCAATCCAGCCATCTCAACCTCTGTTGTCCCCTTCTCCTCCTGCCCATAATCCCTCCCAGCATCAGGATCTTTTCCAATGAGTCAACTCTTTGCATGAGGTGGCCAAGGTACAGGTGTTTCAGCCTCAGCATCAGTCCTTCCAATGAACATTCAGAACGGGTCTCCTTTAGGATGACTGGTTGGACCTCCTTGCAATCCAAGGGACTCTCAAGATTCTTCTCCAACACCACAGTTCAGAAGCATCAATTCTCAGGCTCTCAGCTTTCTTCACAGTCCAACTCTCACATCCATACATGACTACTAGAAAAAAAATAGGTCTTGACTAGATGGACGGTTTTTGGCAAAGTAATATCTATGCTTTTGAATATGCTATCTAGGTTGCTCATAACTTTCCTTCCAAGGAGTAAGCGTCTTTTAATTTCATGGCTGCAGTCACCATCTGCAGTGATTTTGGACCCCCCAAAATAAAGTCTGGCACTGTTTCCACTGTTTCCCCATCTATTTGCCACGAAGTGATGGGACCAGATGCCATGATCTTTGTTTTCTGAATGTTGAGCTTTAAGCCAACTTTTTCACTCTCCTCTTTCACTTTCATCACTTTTAGTTCTTCTTCACTTTCTGCCATAAGGGTGGTGTCATCTGCATATCTGAGGTTATTGATATTTCTCCTGGCAATCTTGATTTCAGCTTGTGCTTCTTCCAGCCCAGCGTTTCTCATGATGTACTCTGCATATAAGTTAAATAAGCAGGGTGACAATAGACAGATTTGATGTACTCCTTTTCCTATTTGGAACCAGTCTGTTATTCCATGTCCAGTTCTAACTGTTGCTTCCTGACCTGCATATAGGTCTCTCAAGAGGCAAGTCAGGTGATCTGGTATTCCCATCTCTTTCAGAATTTTCCACAGTTCATTGTGATCCACACAGTCAAAGGCTTTGGCATAGTCAATAAAGCAGAAACAGATGTTTTTCTAGAACTCTCTTGCTTTTTCAATGATCCAGCAGATGTTGGCAATTTGATCTCTCACTCCTCTGCTTTTTCTAAAACCAGCTTGAACATCTGGAAGTGCACAGTTCACGTACTGCTGAAGCCTGGCTTGGAGAATTTTGAGCATTACTTTACTAGGATGTGAGATGAGTGCAATTGTGTGGTGGTAGTTTGAGCATTCTTTGGCATTGCCTTTCCTTAAGATTGGATGAAAACTGACCTTTTCCAATCCTATGGCCACTGCTGAGTTTTCCAATTTTTCTGGCATATTCAGTGCAGCACTTTTACAGCATCATCTTTCAGGATTTGAAATAGCTCCACTGGAATTCCATCACCTCCACTAGCTTTGTTCATAGTGATGCTTTCTAAGGCCCACTTGACTTAACATTCCAGGATGTCTGGCTCTAGGTGAGTGATCACACCATCGTGATTATCTGGGTTGTGAAGAGATCTCTAGTCTTTCCCATTCTGTTGTTTTCCTGTATTTCTTTCCATTGATCACATAGGAAGGCTTTCTTATCTCTCCTTGCTATTCTTTGGAACTCTGCATTCAAATGGGAATATCTTTCCTTTTCTCCTTTGCTTTTCTCTTCTCTTCTTTTCACAGTTATTTGTAAAGCATCCTCAGACAGCCATTTTGCTTTTTTGTATTTCTTTTCCATGGAAGAGGGTTTAAAATTGCAATTTTGGAAAAGTTGATTTATAGTTTGTTTTTTTTTCCCCACTAGGAGTACACCAAACTCACTTCAGAAACTTTTTGAATATATATTGATTGGACCCTTCCAAAATTTATGAATCAGAAGAAAGTGTGGTTTTTCTATAACTATAGAACTGGCAAAAAAATTCATTTGGGTTTTCCTGTAACATCTTATGGAAAAATCCAAATTAACCTTTTGCCCAAACTAATATTTCTTACACTAACTCTCAGTTAAGAACCATTGTTTTAGACCACACTTTCTTATTCTTCTTAAGTTGCTATTCAGTTATATACCAGCAGTCCCCAACCTTTGGGCACCAGGGACTGGTTTCATGGCAGACAATTTTCCGTGGACCAGGGTTGGGGAGTTGGAAGTGGGGAATGGTTTCAAGCCCATTACATTTATTGTGCCCTTTATTTCTACTGGGCTTCCCTAGTGGCTCAGATGGTAAATAATTTGCCTGCAGTGCAGGAGACTGGGGTTCAGTCCTTGGGTGGGGAAGCTCCCTTGGAGAAGGGAATGGCAACCCACTCAGTATTCTTGCCTGGAGAATTTCATGGTCAGAGGAGCCTGGCAGGCTGCAATCCATGGGGTCACAAAGAGTCAGACACAACTTTGTGGCTAGTACACTTTATTTCTATTGTTATTCCATTAGCTCCACCTCAGATCATCAAGCATTAAATCCCAGAGGTTTAGGACCCCTGCACCAAGGTATGCCCACGTATACCTTTTCTTTCTTGGGCCTGTTCCTTACCATTTTCAGGTTCTCTTTGATAATGTTTTTTTCATAGCAAATGAGAAGAGCGCTCCCAACCATGCTTTGTTTCGTGGCAGAATTGATAACAGGAAAAGGAAAGCCCTTGGCTATGGCGTGTCACCAGCTAACAGATAAAATATTTGAGAATAATCAAAAGCTGATTTCTTAAGTATGAGGCATTTTTATAGCTCATATGCTTTTAAATATATACAGTTGTCATGAACAGGGTGGCCAATTTTTAAAAAGAGCAACTGATTTAAGTAGATTCCCTTGTGTAAAATGCTGTTTGTGTGGTCTGTTTTCCAGATGTTTCCATGGCAAATGTTTTCTTAATGTGAAACCTAACTATTAAAAGCACCTGGTAATGTGTAGCTCATCCAGACACAAATCATCATTTATTTTTTATTCAGTGACTTATAGGGAGGAAACTTTATTTTGAACATGAGTAAGGATGAGCCTATTTTATATTCATATGGAAATATAAAGTGACAAAAATGTTTATTTAAACATCAATCTTAATAAATAGTTTTATTCATTTCTGCAAACAACATAAGAGTATACATTTTCTACAGGGTCTGCATAGCTGCTTGGCAGCTATATTTGGAGCATTTATTTTAATGTAAATTTTTCTATATGAATTCTGACTAAGAACACAGGGGTAAAGACAATATACTGTAGCAGTCAACCACTGAGGTTTTTGAGCCAGGCAGTCTGGGTTTGAATCCTTCTCCACCACTTATTAGCTATATAAATCTAGGCATTTCACTTCACCTTTGTTATAATAATAATTCCTTTATGTCCTTATCTGTAAAATTAGGATTATAATAGTACTTACCTTGAAAGGTTGTTATGAAGATTAACTGTGTTTACACATATAAACACTTGTGAAGGAAAAAAAAATTCCCTCTTTTATTCTAGATTCTTATCTGAGACATCCTTGTCAGTTTAAAAGACAGATTAATAGGAGAAAAGCAAGCAAAAGTTTAATAGCATGTATACCTCCTGTCTAGGCTTTCCAGGTTGTGCAGTGGTAAAGAACCCTCCTGCCAATGCAGGAGATGCAAGAGATGCGGGTTTGCTCCTGGGTTGGGAAGATCCCCTGGAGGAGGGCATGGCAACAGACTCCAGTACTCTTGCCTGGAGAATTCCATGGACAGAGGAGCCTGGTGGGCTACAGCCCATGGGATTGCGAAGAGTCAAACATGATTGAGTGACTGAATGCACGTGCACACACACTTACCTCTAGCACACATGAGAGATACCCAGGAAAACTGAACAACTTCCTCAAGTGGCCCAGGCTACCATTTTAAATAACATGACTGCGTGCTAAGTCATTTCAGTTGTGTCTGACTCTTTGTGACCCTATAGCTGTACCCTCCAGGCCTTCTCTGTCCGTGTGATTCTCCAGCCAAGAATACTGGAGTGGGTTGCCATGCCCTCCTCCAGCGGATCTTCCCTACCCAAGGATCAAACCCCCATCTCTTATGTCTCCTGAATTGGCAGGACAGTTCTTTACCACTAGCGCCACCTAGAAAGCCCTAATTTTTGATCCTCACTCCAGTACTCTTGCCTGGGAAATCCCATGGAAGGAGGAGCCTGGTGGGCTGCAGTCCATGGGGTTGCTAAGAGTCGGACATGACTCAGCAACTTCACTTTCACTTTTCACTTTCATGCATTGGAGAAGACAATGGCAACCCACTCCAGTGTTCTTGCCTGGAGAATCCCAGGGACAAAGGAGCCTGGTGGGCTGCCATCTATGGGGTCGCATGGAGTAGGACATGACTGAAGCAACTTAGCAGCAGTGAAGTGAAGTCACTCATCGTGGCCAACTCTTTGCAACCCCATGGACGGTGAGTGGCCTGCACCAAGCTCCTCCGTCCATGGGATTTTCCAGGCAAGAGTACTGGAGTGGGTTGCCATTTCCTTCTCCAGGGAATCTTCCCGACCCAGGGATCGAACCCAGGTCTCCCGCATTGTAGACAGACGCTTTACCATCTGAGCCACCAGGGAAGTCCAACTTAACAGCAGCAGCAGCTAAAGACAAAAGAATTAGGAAGAGACCAGATTTGGAAGATTGCCAGGAAAAGCCCTGTAAGCAAGAGTAAGGCTGTGCAGATTTAAGTCATTTCCTTCTCCACTGATAACAGTTTCTAGAGATTTTTGTCATCCTTCTCTTGGTACAAAGAGGGAAGCAACTTTAAAAATGGAAATTACCCTTCTAAATGCAAATGTCTCTCACAAAACTATAATTTGTATTTAATTTTCAAGCGTTTTTCTATGTTTGATGTTCTTAAAAATAATCAGCCTGAAATAATACTGATGCGGAAGAATCATGTTAGACGATGACAAATTTCTACTCCCTTTCACATAAAAGACATTTTTTGTCCCATAGTAAATGCTCAGTGATGATTAGGATCAATAAAATAAATGTCAAAATTGATTATTTTTTAAAAAATTAAAGAAAGCTCCAGTGACCTTGAGCTTCACATTTTTGCTTTGTAAGAAGACAAAAAATTTGGTTCACAAATGTTTCTTGGACAAAATAACAGCTAGGAAATGGAGTGATAAATCATTAATTTCCACTTTTCTTAAATGTACTACTCCATTCATTAATGGAAGTTCTCATCTCTTTAATTTAATGTAACATATTAGAGGAAAAATAGCTAATACTTATTGTACAGTTTTATCACAAAAGTCATCAGAGTGACTGGACACCAGCAATTCCATTGGTCCAAAAAGTGAGAGAGAAACAATAAAGAAACACATGGGGACAACTTGTGGGTAGAGAAGCAGAAAGAAAAATGAATTAAAGAAGTAGGTACAAATTTGCAGAGTTGTTCACGAAAAAGAAGTATGCAAACAATTGGGCAATACTTTGAGCCAGCTATACACAGTGCCATAGATATTTCTTTTTTTTTTTTTTTTTCACAGAAACTCAAACCAGTTTTATTATCACATTAATTTACATCTGTGCAGAAAAATGTTCTAATGCCTTTCACCTTGATTTGGAAAATTCTTTAAAAGGGATTTTGTTTCCAGGACATTTTAGTTTGATGTATTTCCTGTGTTATATGACTTTCTGGCCATATTGCTTCATGTGTGTATTTTTTTTTAATTGATTTTTATTTTTTAGTTTGTTTTGCTTTACAATACTGTATTTGTTTTGCTATACATTGACATGAATCAGCCACGAGTGTACATGAACTCCCTATTCCGACCCCCACCTCCCCCCTCCCGCCCCACACCCTCTCTCTGGATTATCCCCGTGCATCAGTCCCAAGCATCCTGCATCCTGCATCAAACCTAGACTGGTGATTCGTTTCACTTATGATATCATACATGTTACATTGCCACTCTGCCAACTCATCCCACCCTCTCCCTCTCCCACAGAGTCCAAAAGGCCATTCTATACATCTGTGTCACTTTTGCTGTCTTGCGTACAGGTTTATCATTACCATCATTCTAAATTCCATATATATGTGTAAGTATACTGTATTGGTGTTTTTCTTTCTGGCTTACTTCAGTCTGTATAATGGGCTCCAGTGATATTTCTTTAAAAAATATAATAGGAACGTTCTCTCAGGTGTCAGCTAGTCATTAACGAGATATTTCTTTTAAGAAAAAGTTACCGTATTATAGATGTCTCATTCATCTGCAACTCCAGATGGACAAATATCTCTCAAGGATATTTAAAGAAGCACTAATGGCTGGCAAAAGCTCTGTGGGCATCTCAAATTTGGGCTAAAAGTTATTTTTCTTAACAGAAGACAAATCTCTCTGTTAGTTGTCATTCTGTCAAATTAAAGGAAAGGGGTTTGAAAGATATGGTATACATTGAATTTCTCCCACCCACCTTTGCTTTTTTCCAAATAAACCCTGAGTTTCATGGTAGCTATGAATTTCTTTATTGGTTTTATTTCCTACATGAAATGGAAATTCATGCTGCTGCTGCTGCTAAGACACTTCAGTCGTGTCCAACTCTGTGCGACCTCCTAGATGGCAGCCCACCAGGCTCCCCCATCCCTGGGATTCTCCAGGCAAGAACACTGGAGTGGGTTGCCATTTCCTTCTCCAATGCATGAAGGTGAAAAGAGAAAGTGAAGTTGCTCAGTCATGTCTGACTCTTCGCGACCCCATGGACTGCAGCCTACCAGGCTCTTTTGTCCATGGGATTTTCCAGGCAAGAGTACTGGAGTGGGGAGCCATTGCCTTCTCCATGGGAATTCATACTTTCTCTTAAAGCATTTTCTTCAAAAGAGAAATATTTTTTCTGTTCAAAGTATGAGGAAAAAAAACACATGTAAAGATTTTTTTATAAGTGATTATTAATGCTTTGATGTTTAAATATTCAAATCAACCTTTGATGAAATTTAAATTGTAGGCAGCCTCCTAATAATACTGTGAAAGTGAAAAAGTTAATTTATATTTAATTGCTATCAAAATCAAGGTCTCTATAAAGCATACTCCTATCTTATTTTAAATTTATTCAAGAAATATTTAAAACAGCTGATCTCAGTATGGTATCTTGAAGAGAGAAAATCCTAAATATTGTTAAAAAATAAAATTCAATTGAATAAATTTAAACATCAAATTGGCTTTATTCAACAATACATGAATCAGGTTATATTCCTAAGAGGGGGCTGAAGCTATATTTAAATTACATAGTAAGTCTTGGTTGGGTGATGTGGGCCTAGCATAAGTGACTCCATTTTGGGCCTGTTACTTCTTGCTAACAACTATCCCTCTTGATCAGACTCTCAGCTTAACTGGCATCTGTGATGAAAATGTAAGGCATTAATGCCACTCTCAGCTACCATTTTGTAGTTCCTACAGCTTTTCTGATCCTCTTTGAGACATTCACAGGTCATGAGAGTTTTTACTGAATCCTATAATTTTCACAAGTCATGACATCAAGTCCACAATTGTTTTAGTTGGTCATTTTCTTTGTTCCTTCTTTGACGTTCCAGTCGTAGGGAGATAATTCACTTGACGGTTAGCATCTGTGAACGTGCATTTAAAGCTTTTAAGAGAAAACAACGCACCAAAGAGATTACTATGATTTTTATAAGTAGGATGATTCCAGTCTCAAGTTCACTGCAGAGCCATGGTCCCCAAGATCCAAACCAGTCAAAATTATATAAATTAAAAAAAAAGATCCTGTTGCGTGAGTCACTTCTTAAGTAAAGTGGCTTGTTCAGGGATCTTATGCAACTGAATTTCAACTTCCTTGGAAGTGTTCATCCAGGTGCAGCAGGTAGCAGTGATCACAGTACAGCCACCTCTGCTCAGTTAGAAGAGAATCAAGGAAGAGACACAGTTGTATAGAATGGCCTTTTGGACTCTGTGGGAGAGGGAGAGGGTGGGATGGGTTGGCAGAGTGGCAATGTAACATGTGTGATATCATAAGCGAAATGAATTGCCAGTCCAGGTTTGATGCAGGATGCAGGATGCTTGAGACTGATGCACGGGGATAATCCAGAGAGAGGGTGTGGGGCGGGAGGGTGGAGGAGGGGGTCGGGATTGGGAGTTCATGTACACTCATGGCTAATTCATGTCAATGTGTAACAAAACGAATACAGTATTGTAAAGCAAAACAAACTAAAAAATAAAAATTAATTAAAAATAAATAAATAAAAGTGGACTCCAAAAAAAAAAAAAAAAAAAAGAAGAGAATCAAGGGCTATTCTATTATCAAGAACAACTTTGGCCAGAGGGTCTAAAGAATTCTGCTGAAAGGCTTTTGTTTTAGCAGCAGTTTTTGCAATATCTTCAAGAGTGAAGGAGAGAATATTGATGATACCTTTATTTGCACTTATTCCTCACCAGGGAAGTAGGATCCTGTCAAAAGAAGCAAATTCTGAATCATGAACCCATCCTGGTAAGTCTGTTTTAATTCATTGATATAAATCAGGGGAATCTACTAAGAAGGTATCTTAGTTTGTTTATGAGCAATCAGGAGCCAGTCTAGTTATCTAAGAGGCATTATCCTGTTATGCACCAACCATTTAGGCATTCATAGGCTCTCAGAGTGAGAACCACTCCAGATAAAGATAAATCCTGTTGGGCACAAACCATTCCCACTAATGTTGCACTGTTAATGGATTTCAGCATTATAGACAGATCCATTTGTTTGAAAGTTTATCCCCCTTAATAATGGTCTGGGAGATATAGACGATGGCATATTTCCATCATCTGATTGGCCAATGCCATAGTAAAGAAAAAAAAAGTTTCCTATTTTAAGTATAAAGTCTTGATACAGGATCTTAGGAGGAAGTAGTCTATATCTCTGTCAGCTACTTCTCCTCATCAATTTGATTCAGAGGTCTCCAACATCTGCTCAGGATCAGATGTCAGTTGGAGACTTTTTCAGCTGTGAGATGTGTATCCAAGGTTCAGTTCTCTGAAATCTGCCCATCGTGTAGTCAGTCAGTGAGGAGGACCTGATGCAGTCTCTTCTAGGGAGGTCAGAGGCAGTCTTTGCTCAAAGTTCAGTTCACTCGCTCAGTCATGTCCGACTCTGAGTTTTCAGTGATTCCAAATCAGAAGAGTGGGAGAAAATTGAAAATGTTAATTTAGAGTGTTGTAGCCAGATATTTAAGGAAATTGGAAAGACTCAAGATTTAGTCAAGTTTACATGTATATAACAAAACCCCAAAGACACTTAGCAGGATCAAAATCTGAAATAGACAAACTTTCTCTTCACAAATATTCCCACTCCTTTTTTCCTAAGGATAATCACAGTAAAACTAATTTGTTTACATTAGACATGGCTTGATTATTTACATATGTGCAGCAAGAATAGTAACTGACCATATAAATCCTTTTAAAAACTGCTTTGGCACAACCTTGTAAGCAAGATACCAGGTCATTTTTTTCCAAGGGGCCTTACTGGCTCCATAAAGTCAACTTTAGTTCCTTAAAACTGTCTAGCATTTTTGAGTCTATATGTGTGTCTCTCAAATATGGCAGTTTAGTTAAAGTCTTGCTTATCTAGCCAGTACTTCCAATTGTGTCCTATTACCAGCATAACAGATTCTCGTCAAACTTATGCAAATAACTAACTATATTGCCATAAAAGTAAAATTTAAGTTTCTGAATTCTGAAGAGAGCAGGCAGGGAGAAAAAAATAAATGTTTCATCTGTGTTTACAAAGGTATGCTTTATGAAATTGATGTATGTCGCAGATAGCTTAAGAGAAAATGTTTATTTAAATCTGGAAAAATAAAATATTAAGGAACATAAGTGTTTCAGGCAAAACATCATAAAAATTATTATCATCTTCATCAGTTCACTCAATCCCATATAATTAATACTTGTTCTGTGTTAATCCAGTTTTTTCATTAGTTCTGAAATTGCTTACCCTGTTCAGTTTTATGATTTTAAAGTTGTCAGAAAACCTATACTTTCCAAAAGACATTTCCTTGAATCTCTTTGAAGATAAAATACTTTTGCAGGAGCACTTATGTCAAAGTAAAACAATAATTGTCTATAAGAAGACTTAAAAACTGTTTATTGTTAGAGATCTGATGAGAGTTCATTAAAAGTGGAAATTGACAGAGGGAATTTTATTTTGTAACACATAACCATTTAATATAATACATGGATTTATGACTAATAGCGATATACCTGGACAAACCAGACTCTAGGAATTTCATAGAATTTCTGGAAAACTTATAGAATTATACAAATACTAAATAAAAAAACAATATATTACTTTCTACTTGACATGTAATTTAACATATCAAATAAGCCTAGTTTAATATCTCTCCTTTTATAAAGGCAGAGAACAAACCTTTTGAGATGTTCCAAAGGTCATCTGGAAAATTCCAGATTTAGTTAGGGTCAATAAGACTTCACTTAGAATTAGATTTGGGGAGCTTTGTCAAAATATCAAAAGGCTTTAAAGCAATCAGATATGATCATAGGTCACTGGAACAATACGTAGTTATCTATTAAGCATGATAACAATTAAAGACTTCACAGGCAAATACTGAAAGTTAAGTAGTTGTAAATTTCTTGTAAGAATAGACTGATGATCTAAAAAAACTTGTTCTTTTAACAGATGTAATAATATTAAGGTTTATTTTTGCATAAATGCTCTATGGATGTTAAATCTTTATTTTATATCCCTTATAGTAAATTTGGACTTCCCTGATAGCTCAGTTGGTAATTCAGCTGGCACCAGATAAAGAACCCACCTGCCAATGCAGGAGACATAAGAGATACGGGTTCGATCCCTGGGTCAAGAAGATCCCCTGGAGGAGGACATGGCAACCCACTCCAGTTTTCTTGCCTGGAGAATCTCCTGGACAGAGGAACCTGGTGGGTTACAGTGCATAGGGTCACATAGAGTTGGACACGACTGAAGCGACTTACGATACATAGTAAATTCAATTGATTTTAGACAACTTGATTATGCAAAGTAATAGTCTGTCTCTCTCCTCTCAGCTTTCTGTTTGATTTGTTATTTATTCTATTTCCCATTCTGAAATAACAAGTTTCACCTTAGAACAAAATTATTTTCTTTTTCCTCAACAAAAACATATCTTCATTTCTCATAACTTCTTTTACAGAAAACACGTATCTTGCTTTCCTGACATATAGAAATATTTCTCTTTTATTTCTAGTAGTTTTTATAACATATATTAGATGTTTTAATCTTTAGTGAAAATAAAGAAGTAAGCAATGTGAAGTGTCTACACTGTCATTCTGTGGCTTGACAAATATATGAATGCATTTTATAATTTCCGGAAAAATATGCTTTGTCATAATAAGTTTTTTAGTGTGACACAAAGTATATTTAATAATAGATCCAAGTATATTTTAGTTTCTCTGTAAAAAGAAGCCCAAAGTGAATAAACCCTGGTCAGTGTTTCCTCTTATTTAGAAATGATCTATATACTTATTGACTATCCATCGTTTAATTTATCTTAGCAAAGTTTTAAGGTTCAGGTTACCACAAAGTTTGGGGGAACTACTCAAATAGTTCACCTAAAACTTTTTATTTTACTTAAATCTATTTAGTTTACTTGTTCTTAACAATTATGTTTCAGTTCAGTTCAGCTCAGTCGTTTCCGACTCTTTGCAACCCCATAAATTGCAGCACACCAGGCCTCCCTGTCCATCGCCAACTTCCGGAGTTCACTCAAACTCATATCCATTGAGTCGGTGATGCCATCCAGCCATCTCATCTTCTGTCGTCCCCTTTTCCTCCTGTCCCCAATCCCTCCCAGCATCAGAGTCTTTTCCAATGAGTCAACTCTTTGCATGAGGTGGCCAAAGTACTGGAGTTTCAGCTTTAGCATCATTCCTTCCAAAGAAATCCCAGGGCTGATTTCCTTCAGAATGGAATGGTTGGATCTCCTTGCAGTTCAAGGGACTCTCAAGAGTCTTCTCCAACACCACAGTTCAAAAGCATCAATTCTTCGGCACTCAGCTTTCTTCACAGTCCAACCCTCGCATCCATACACGACCACTGGAAAAACAATATCCCTGACTAGACGGACCTTTGTTGGCAAAGTAATGTCTCTGCTTTTCAATATGCTATCTAGGTTGATCAAAACTTTTCTTCCAAAGAGTAAGTGTCTTTTAATTTCATGGCTGCAGTCACCATCTGCAGTGACTTTGGAGCCCAAAAAACTAAAGTCTGACACTGTTTCCACTGTTTCCCCATCTATTTCCCATGAAGTGACGAGACCAGATGTCATGATGTTAGTTTTCTGAATGTTGAGCTTTAAGCCAACTTTTTCACTCTCTTCTTTCACTTTCCTCAAGAGCCTTTTTAGTTCTTCTTCACTTTCTGTCCTAAGGGTGGTGTCATCTGCATATCTGAGGTTATTGATATTTCTCCTGGCAATCTTGATTCCAGCTTGTGTTTCTTCCAGTCTAGCATTTCTCATGATGTACTCTGCATATAAGTTAAATAAGCAGGGTGACAATAGACAGATTTAATGTACTCCTTTTCCTATTTGGAACCAGTCTGTTGTTCCATGTCCATTCTAACTGTTGCTTCCTGACCTGCATAGAGGTTTCTCAAGAGGCAGGTCTAGATTACCACAAAATCTTCACTAAGCAATAGATAACATCTGTCATCATTCTAAGTGATTCTTTCTGCTGGCAATTTTAATAAGAGATAGCAGGAACTTATTTGATTAATAAGTTCAGGTAAAATAAAATTGTATATTTAATGCTTATAACTTTAATATCACACCTATAAATTTTAATTAAAGCAACAACTTTAAACTGGCTTTCATATCATCAAAGAAAAATTTTATCAGTCAATCTAAGAAGGAAATAAAGAATTTTATACAAGCCAAATCCAAAGATTATAACCCAAGATGAGCATCCCCAAAAGCTCTTAAAACTGGTCAACTTGTTAGAAGTCAAGTCACAGTTTCTTGAAACAGTGGGATGTATATTAAATGATGTATTATTGACAGTTTACCTGATTAGATCTAAGCATCATTGTGACCCCTTACAAGATCAAGAAAGAATGTTATCTTTTAAGGAGTTGTCTTTTTGATGCTAGGAGAATGTTGCTGTTTGTGGTTGATCAAGTATTTCTACCAATAGAGGAGATTTGGTTAATATAGATACACAATGCACAGGAGGAAGAAGAGAGGAGGCCAAAGGGCAGAAAATTTTTTTATGTCTAAATCTTTCTTATCTTGCTATAAAATGTGAATTTTACTTCACATTACTAAATATTTTCCAGGATCCTATGGCATTGGCTTAGTTCCTATTATATTTCAGAGAATTTAATTTGCATAAGCATTTGCTCTTTTAAGCCAATTAAGTAAAAATCTTTTACAAATGAATTTGGCAATATCAGAGGCAGAAAAACACCATGTATCTACACACACACACACACACACACACAGAAGCAAGCACATATGCGCACACACATAGTTAGATGGAAACAGAAAACCTATAGCTTCCATTTTACTAGTTATAAAAGAATTTGTATCTAAGTTGTAATTCTGCCTGATTCTGGGGTAAGTTACGGCCACCTGGTGAAAGGCTAAAGCTAAGCTTCAAATGACCTTCCCCCTTTTGTTTTTCTTCTGATAAAAATTACCTCCCTGAAGTTTGCACTTTAAATTCACTTCTCAAAGGCACAGTGAAAAAATACAAGTTATAAGCCTGTTAATAAATAGAAGCGGCCTGGGGATTGGGAAAAATAAACAGGCAAACCTTGAACTACCTCTAGAGCTGCATTTCTGGTTTTGCAAAGACTGGTAAGGTAAGTACAGTTGCTGTCAGTGCCTCGGAGATTTGGGTTGAAGCCTAAATGGCATCATAGGTTGATTCACCCATAAATTCTTTAACAAGGGCCTTAGAAGTTTTTTGCCTTTTTTTTTTTTTTCTTTCCCTCTAGTTTTAACTCAGGGAGAAAGTCTAAAGAACTTCCTATTATGCTGTAAATATCAGCTTCCAACTCCAGGCCAATTTCTGACCATAAAATTTACTTTAAAATATTTTAAAATATCTTTTCAGTTTTCAGCCAGGACAAATGGTAAATATTTCTGCAGTATTGAATAACTCTTTGAACTTAGGAGGCATCCTAAGCAAAGAAGATGAAAAAGGTATGTTTTCTCTTGTTATCAGATACTACAGACCAAGATTCAGAAGAGCTGACTCCAGTAAGAATTCTCACCCTTAGCCAGCTTTTGCTAGTTTTCTCAGGATCCCATCTGCAAGTTCCCAGTGAGATTGAAAGAGTGTAGATCCAGTATCTACCAGGAATTGGTAAGGTTTTTCATTAGTTTCAACTTTGTTTTTTCTTAGCAGTTTAAGGCAATAACATAGCACTTTACCTCCCAAGTCTCATCCACTCTGGGAGGGGGTTCATATGGGGGCCCTACTTTAAAATTAGACCTGGACCATTTGAGTTGATGTTGAAGACTCTGCACAGGGACTTGGAAGACAATCTCTTTTTCAATGCTCACATTAATTACAACTGAGACATTGATTCCTTGGCCAGTGTTATAATGATGAACCCTTAAGAGGGTATCATGAGGAAGGCCTAGATATTGTTTTAATACCTTTGGTGTCTTTAAATTTTTATTAGCCTCTTGCAGTCAACCTTTTGGTAAAACTATTTTGTAAACTTAAAGTGTTTTGGAAGCTTCTGCATACCAACCAACATAGATATCCCCTACTGTTTAATTCAGAAATCCTTGCAAGTACATTTTTAAATCAAATATCTTGTCTTTAGTGGAACATTCCCCATAATGGCCACTGCAATTCAGGGATGTCTTTAGTAAGATTTTTCCATTTTTGTAGATATCTACAGCTTCCAGAAACTTGGTTCCTAAACATAAAGAGGTGCACAGGAAAGCAATCCACTTAACTCTATGGAGGGCTTTCCTAATGGTTCAGTGGTGTAGAATCCACCTGCAGTGCAGAGACACAGGTTTGATCCCTGGGTCAGGGAGATCCTCTTGGAGAAAGCAATGACACTCCACTCCTGTACTCTTGCCTGGAAAATCCCATGGACGGAGGAGCCTGGTGGGCTGCAGTCTATGGGGTCGCTAGGAGTCAGACATGACTGAGGGACTTCCCTTTCACTTTTCACTTTCATGCATTGGAGAAGGAAATGGCAACCCACTCCAGTGTTCTTGCTTAGAGAATCCCAGGGATGGGGGAGCCTGGTGGGCTGCTGTCTATGAGGTCGCACAGAGTTGGACACAACTGAAGCGACTTAGCAGCAGCAGCAGCAGCAGGGAGATCCTCTGGAGGAGGAAATGGCAACCCACTCTAGTATTCTTCCCTGAAAAATCCGAAGGACAGAGGAAACTGACAGGCTGAAGTTCATAGGGTCATAAAGAGTCAGACACAACTAAGCAGAGCACAGTAATCTGTGGATATTAAAGATCTGATCATCTTTATTTATTTGTTTTAGCTAAACTTTTGAGCCTCTCAGAGCCAAACTAATACTTAAAAGGAATGTGCGGTGGGCTTGGAAACTGTGTGCTATTTTACAATCTAACCTGTTGCATGGAAAGTTACTTTGAGGTTGGCGGGTAACATACTGTTAATCTTAACTTGTTCTGTGACCTATTATCCTAACATAAGATGCTTTGGGTTAGGTAGGGAATACTCTGACAGCTTGTGAATGCTTAATATGCTGATCAATTTTTGTGGCTGTTTGGCTTTGAGGTCCCCATTCTCAGTAGTTTTTACCTCATATACACATTGGCATACAAGCAGTAAGCCCTGAAGTTGTTATCATTGTTGTTGTTTAGTTGCTAAATCATGATCTACTCTTTGTGAACCCCTGGACTTTAGCCCTCAAGGCTCTCTGTCCCTGGATTTCCCAGGTAATGATACTAGAGTGGGTTGCCATTTCCTTCTCCAGGGGATCCTGACCCAGGGATCAAACCTGTGTCTCTTGCTTGGCAGATGGATTCTTTCCCAATGAACCACCAGGGAAGCCCAACCAATGAAGTAGGAACTGGGAAAAGGACTGAACTAGCAGACTCCAGTGAATCGAGACTGTGGGCTGAGTACATACAAATGGGGAGCTGCAAATACATCAGCATTTCCCAGTGGAAATCTGGGGAGATAACCAAGGACTAGGATTTAGATGTCACTGCAGACTAGCCAACTGAAGATCTTGTGCACACCTCCAGCCATTTCCAATATAGAACTGAGGCCCCAAGGATAGGGCTGAACCATCAGACTTCAACAAATAGGGACTGTGGACTGGGAGCTCCACATAAATAAGGACCTGTGAGCTGCCACTAACGATTTCCACAAGGACCTACGGACAGAAGCAGGGTCTGGAATTTCTAGGGAATTGCTGGATTAAAAGCCAATTAGATCAGGAACTCAACACAGAGAGCAGAGCTTGGAATAAAGAGGGATTTGCCCATCGCCCTAAGAAATGATAAGAAAGACAGTAAACTTAAAGGATTGCAGGGTACTGCCTGTGTTTCTTGTCCCCAGGTGCCATCAGAAGTTTACTTTGAATTCCATCACAGTCAGTAAATCTGTTAAAAAGGCAAATTGAACTGAGTAAAAATCCAGTTGGCTTTGTTCAATGATTTATGAATCGGGCAGCATCCTATCTAGTAAACAGAAGGAACTTCAAAGAGCTGTACAAAATAGAAGGCTTTTATAGACAAGACAGTAAAGGGGCAAGATAGGAAGAGTGTTGTTTCGGGCAAATCCTCTCCCTTTGCAGGATGGAGGGGATCTGTTAGGCAGATTGCCTCATTAGTGCTGACCACGTAATTCTAGATGGATTGATTAGAAAGTTTCATTACTGGAAGGAGCTGAAACAACAATTAGATTAGGCGTGAGTCTTATTTTGGTGAGGTGGGCTTAGCACAAGTGACTCCATTTTGGACTGTTATTTCTTTTTAATAATATCATATAAATGCATCTATTTTTACATGACAAACACTTTGATTCTATAAAGATGTCTCCATCCTAGGTAAAAGCATTCCAGAAAAGTTACAATGGTTTATCATAAAAAATGTAGCATAACTTCCAGTGATGTCCTTATTGTAAAAGAGAATGTAGCGTTTCACGGCAAAAACCTAGGAACAAACAGTGATAACTTTGAGAAGAAAGAAATTAAAATGGTAGCCTCACCCCTGTGATGTTGAAATATTTACTTAAGTGTAGCTGTGCCTTTCACATTTTTCCTCAGTTATTGATTATTTCAACTTGCCCGAGTAATAAGAATTTTTAAGCCATGGGGAGATTTTCTTTTGTTCATTTCCTTCTATTTTTTGTTATAAGTATTTGTGATTATGAAGACTACTGGACATTTGTCAATTCATACATGATATACTTCAATGTGAAAATTATGAGACTTCATAGTCATTAAAATAAATTGGCATTCAATTTTAAATGTGGTCACTTTGGGAATTTGTGTATTGAATTTATGTTAAATGAGTTGGATAGACATATTTTCTAATCCTAGGCTCAACTCTGCACAGACTATGATCTGAGGCTGTTTTGCTAGGCTTTCTGAGGAATGATAAATAACATAGAGTTTCCCCGTTGGAAAACATGAAGTTAGAGTTGTCGAGTCCTTCCATAATGCTGGTGGCAGCCAGCATCCCATCTGTTTGCGCAACTTGGAGCCAATCTTCTGGGTTCAAATCCTGGCTTTATTTCTCAACTTTAGCTATGTAATCTGTGCAATTTCATTGTCTTCACTGTGTCTTAGAGTCTTTCACTGATGAAATGGACTAATAATTGTATAGGCCTCATAAATACCAAGGAGAGAATACTCTGTGTTAATAGAGAGACAAAAGAGTCTGTAAACCTTGACAAATAAGTGTTAGTTAATATTATTATCATATTTATTTTTAAAATTAAAAACTTCTTTGAGAAGTTAATGCTGTGTGCTTGACTCTCTTCTGCTTATATCTATGGACTCGTATGTGCCCATTTTTCCAGTTAGTCCTTTTCCTAGGGTCCAAACCTGTTTGTTAACTTTCTTCTTTTAAAAAGTCACTGCACCCATTTGACTTTTTCTAGAGTTTCTCAAGTGTATCCATCAGTTTACCCTTGACTCTGACTCAGGAGGTAGATACTGTTGTAGGTCTCACCTGGATTTGCCACCCTTGTTTGAATTGGACTGAGTTTAGTTTTCTTCCAAGCACTTCTATCTTTCCATAAGGTAATGTTAGGGCAAATTTCTTGTTTTATGAGGTCTTCCCTCTTTTATTCCCAGCACTATGAGGTGAGAATAAAGAAGCATCATGAAGTAATGCATTTTTAAACTGTCTTCTTTAGTGTTCAGATACTAATATAAGCCTTTTATGCTTCCTCAAACACTCTGAGCTTTTCAATTTCTCCATCTTTTTGGTGCACTACTCATACTGGGCCAACACTCTTCTCTTGATCTTGGATAAAAAAACTGCAAAGCATGACATAGGTCCCAATTTCTTAGCCACAAATGGGCTGGGGATGCAACCCAGGTGTTTAGGAAATATGTCTTGACCAGTGAAAAGTGAAAACTACAAGGACACTGAACAGGTACATTTCTCTCCCCTAGTTTATTTCATAATGGCCTGAGTGGAAGTTCTTCCCTGCATCCTTTCTGTAGAAGACCCATATGCTGGGCCAACAAGCCTGCTGCAAGGTCCTCTCTGCTTTTTGTGGCTTTCGTGAAGCCATGGCTGGAACAGTGATACGTGACATCTCATAGTTTTGCGTATTCCCTTGTTACTCTTTGATTTCTCTTTTCTTACCTTCATCTCTCTGGGCTGGTACCACCCAAACATACTGTTTTTTTTTTTTTTTTAATCTTTATCTCTACCTTCTAAAGGAGCCATGTAAAACACTACTGATGGCTTTCAACCGAAATTTTTACTTTTATTACAGAGAAGCTTAGCATTGGAATTCTTTCCACTTGACTTGAGGGTGGGTGCACAATGCTCAGTTCTTAGATTCTATCCACATCAACTGGCAAGAGAACTGTTTTCTTTCAACTTAAGTTTTACATGACCTTCATTCTATATGACCCTATTACCCCTTCATGCATCGTTTGGATAATGGTCCAAGTTTTGATTTTCCTAGGTATGGCATTGCCCCATGTGGGTAGAGACGGAGTAAGAGCTCCTCATTGTAGATACACAGTTACTTTCCAAGGAGCTTCATCTGTCCTCTGCCACTCTTAAACCAGTTGTTTAAGTGTGTTTAAGTCAATGGTTGTTTCTAGTCACTCTGTAGTTCCTAAACAGCTCCCAGTCATCTGTTAGGCATTAATGAGATCTGCAGTTACTTTTCCTATGACTCTATTCCTTACTCAATACTCCAAACCTCACTTTTCAGACTGGTAAAAATGATAATTACGCATAAGTGTTTTAGTCACTCAGTTGTATCTGACTCTGCAACCCTGTGGACTGTAGACCGCCAGGCTCCTCTGTCCATGGAATTCTCTAGGCAAGAATACTGGAGTGGGTAGCTAATCCCTTCTCCAGGGTGTCTTCCTGACGGAAGGATCAAACCTGGGTCTCCTGCACTGCAGGCAAATTCTTTACCATTTGAGCCACCAAGGATAAATTCTATATAAATAACTGATTTATTAAGTCTGCACAATCTATTATTCTGTCTATAGACTACACACATAACTTATCTCTGCACAATGACCATATTTGTTTTCAATTAAAAACAGAGACAACCATTTGGTTAAGAGTTTATTTTTTTTTCTCAGATTTTGATATAACTCTGGACTCTTATGTGTGCTTTCTTTTTTCTTTTTTTGACATGTGCTATCTGATTTTATTTTTTTTAATTAATTTTTATTTTTTTAGTTTGTTTTGCTTTACAATACTGTATTTGTTTTGCTACACATCGACATGAATCAGCCACGAGTGTACATGAACTCCCAATCCCAACCCCCACCTCCCCCCTCCCGCCCCACACCCTCTCTCTGGATTATCCCCGTGCATCAGTCCGAAGCATCCTGCATCAAACCTGGACTGGCAATTCATTTCACTTATGATATCACACATGTTACACTGCCACTCTGCCAACCCATCCCACCCTCTCCCTCTCCTACAGAGTCCAAAAGGCCGTTCTATACATCTATGTCTCTTGTGTGTGCTTTCTGTGTGATTTGAGGCAAGGGTCTTAACCTCTCCAGTCTTAGATGTTGTAATCTGAAAAAGTTTTAAAAATATCATTCTTCATAAGATTGTTGAAAGAGAAAATTCATTTTTTAAATAAACACCAATCATCTATTATATATCAATCATTCTTGTAGTTTTGGGGGATAAAAACGCAATATCCATAAAAATACTACTTTTCATTTATTGGCCCAAAGTAAACAATAAATGATAGCGACCTTATTATCAGTGTTATCTTGAACTACCCCAAATTACTTTTATTTCACTACACTGTGTGGCCCATTGTTGGACACTGCCTTCTATTAGAGTTTTTCTTTATAGACATAGTTGATACCAGTGTAAAACCTCGGAGTATTTGATATCCAGAAACTAATATCTTTTTCTTTTGTTATACCTTGTGTTCTTTACAATGTACATATGTATCCAGATTACATGGCAGGGAATTTTCTTCCTCAGATTTCATTTCAATAAATATAGAGGACATGATTATAAATGTTAATCCATCTTTTTTATTAAACATATACTTTATTGTACTAAGTACTATTATGAACTAAGCACAGATTTTTTTCCCCGCTTGGATACCTCAGTGAATGATAAAAACAATACAAAGAAATCATACCATTCATAGAAATTACACTGTAGTTGGTATTATCATTCAGTTGCTAAGTCATGTCCACCTCCTTGTGACCCCATAGACGGTAGCATGCCAGGCTTCCTTGTTCTTCACTATGTACTAGAGTTTGGTCAAACTCATGACCATTGAGTCAGTGATCCCATCCAACTGTCTCATCCTCTGTCATCCCCTTCTCCTCCTGCCCTCAATCTTTCCCGGCATCAGGGTCTTTTCCAATGAATTGATGTTATAAATATGTCCAAACTTCTTTATTGTGTCTTCCTAAGAAAAAAATATATAAATATACTCCTATGTATATTTACTCCTACTGTATATTTGCTATTTAAGAATTATTTCCAAGTATTACTGCATTAATAGATACTTAAATTCCACACAAACACATACACAAAGTAGTAAATATTAGCAGGTGATCTAATTTTTCTCCTCCATTCAATGGACTATATTTCATGCCGTTTCTGGTTTGTACATCTTGCTTTAGAGATCAATTTGTAGACTGTTGAAGATAAAAATGAACATTTGTTTATTGAAAGATAAAAGAATCAGTAGACAGAAAAATTTACAAGTCAGTTCTTAGTGTGACATGCTTGAAACTCCTTTGGTTTACGAACAATTTTATCATAAACAATTCCAAGCAGAAATACTACAGAAGTTAGTAATTCTGGGTATTTTAAGTGATGGACTGTCAGTTTCTGAAACCAATATCATTTTTAAAAACAAATTGCTAAAATTTACAACCCAGGTTTCACAGTTCTAAATTAATGTAAATAGATCCATACTCTGAGTTTCATTTTTTCTCTATTAGTGTAAAATAAACCTGACTCTGCTTCTTAAGAATATCTTCCCTGAGAACTAGAATGTGGTTTAGTTTGACTTTATGTCAGAATAACCTATGTTTAAATTACTATGATGAGATTTTTTTGCTGGTGCATTTATCACCATTTGTGAAAGTGGCAGTTTTAAGTATTAAATGTCTCTGAAGTGACATAACCATATTAATCTCAAATTTGTTAGGCCTGCAGAAAAAGCCCATGTGAATTTTAGAAGCTGTTTTATTGACATTATATGCTTAACCCAATACCTTGCATTAAATATTAGAAAAGGTGAAGAATTGGTAAATGAAGACTGATACTCATTCTCATAAATTGCATTTAATTATCAGAGAGAGTTAATGTTGGTTTTACCTAAAAATTTATCTCACTACCACCATCACCCAGGTCTAGGCCACCAAAGTCTCTTGCCAAAATTGAAAACAAAACAAAACAAAAATGAATTGGTCTCTCTAGGTGTGCCCTAGCCTCTAAACTCAATTCTGTGGCTCATATGATCCTTTGGAAGCAGCAGGTCACCTTACTTTGCTTAGAATTCTCCTTCTATCTCACTTAAAGTATATGCCACCGTCCTTGAACTAGTATAGAAGGTCGTATGTGGTCTGGTCCATATTACTTCTTTGTCTTCATCACTTGTCACTCCCTTTCCCTTTCCCCCATTATAACTCACTCAGTATCCACTGTGGTGATCTTTCTTTTACCTGAATTTCTCAAGCACAGTCTTATTTCAGAATTTTTACATTCGCTTTGTTTGTGTGTGTGTGAGTTTGCTTGCCTGGAATGCTTTTGCTTTAGATATCCATGTGACCAGCTGTCTCCCTTCTTCCTGTCTCCATTCAGAGGCCTCCTCAATCACTTTATATAAAATAGCACTTTCCCTCCAAACCATCAATCTCTAACCTCTACCCAGCTTTATTCTTTATAGTACTCATTAGGACATGATTTATCTAATATGTGTATGTATATATGTATATAGTTATTGTCATTTATTGTTTATCTCCCTTATGTTGAAGTGTAATGCTCCAAATTGTATAAAATATAAATCTCAGACAAATATAAAAGGAAAACATGCCCCAAATGTTATCCATTTCTTTTATAAATAAGGCAACCAGAATAATATTAAATACTGTTCAAAAGCTTGGGTGACACTGGGCATTTTTATAAAGAAATGTCAGGATAGAATTGCTGGGTTATACACAGAACTGATTAATCTCTCACAGGGAAATAAAATGTAACCTTTGGCACTATCTATTTCACTGGACAGAAATTATTTGATCTCTACTGGACAAAATTTGCAAATTAACCTCTGCTCCAACAGAGTTGTAAAATAACCAAGTTTGACGGTAAGTCAAGCCAAGGACTGCACTGAAAGGACACTCAGTAATCAATTTTGCCTATTTCCAAGTTGTAAATAAAATTTCTGGCACTTACAAGGTCAGATAATCCTTTTTTCTTTTTCTTTTTTTGCTGCTGTTTCCCTAGATCTTGAGGCAGGGATTAGAATACCCATAGTTTGACAAGTGATCCAAGAACACTGAGAGGGGGATTAAGAAGTGAGATACAGACGGATTCAAGACGGCAGAGGAGTAGGTAGATGTGGAGTACATCTCTTTCCATAGATACATCATAAATACACACCCAGGCACAAAAGAAGTGAGGCAGGGAACAGAAGAAAGTCAAAAACATCATGACACCAGGCAGTTGTCAATCTGCAGGATGGGAATTCAGTTCCATGATGCCGCATGAAAGATAGTGCAGAACATGCTTCAGCCACTCCATTCAAACCACAAAGCACTTATTTATTTATTTATAAATAGGGGTATTTATTTATCAACTCTGACTGTCATTTACTGAGGACTGCTTCCAAGAAGTTAACTTTATTTTATGTCAGTTTGCACTGTGTGAAGGCTTATATGCTCCTCAGGTAAAACAAGAATAAAAAAAACTAAATAAAAAGCAACAACAAAAAACTAGACAGGACAGAAATTCCCAGTAGCAGCAAGTGAGTTCTGAGAAGATATTGGTGGGTAACTGACAATATCTGCTCTGTGCTCCATTAAAAAATGTGTTGATTGAATGACTATGCGATTGAAAAGTTTTCAAAGATCTTGTGAATTATATCCTTAGCATTATAGGCTCTCATAAAATAAAGCCTCTGACTGTGTGGATTACAACAAACTGTAAAAAGTCTTAAAGGGATGGGAATACCAGATCACCTTACCTGCCTCCTGAGAAATCTGTATGAAGGTCAAGAAGCAACAGTTAGAACTGGAAATGGAACAACAGACTGGTTCCAAGTCAAGAAAGGAGTACATCAAGGCTGTATATTGTCACTGTGCTATTTAACTTCTATGCAGAGTACATCATGAGAAACACTGGGCTGGATGAAGCACAAGCTGGAAACAAGATTGCCGGGAAAAATACCAATAACCTCAGATATGCAGATGACACCACCCTTATGGCAGAAAGTGAAGAACTAAAGAGCCTCTTGATGAAAGTGAAAAAGGAGAGTAAAAAAGCTGGCTTAAAATTCAGCATTCAGAAAACAAAGATCATGGCATCCAGTCCCATCACTTCATGGCAAATAGATAGGGAAACAATGGAAACAGTGAGAGACTATTTTTGGGGGCTCCAAAATCACTACAGATGGTGACTGCAGCCATGAAATTAAAAGACACTTGCCTCTTAGAAGAAAAGCTATGACAAACCTAGCCATGCATTAAAAAGCAGAGACATCATTTTGGCAACAAAGGTCCATCTAGTCAATGCAACGGTTTTTCCAGGAGTCATGTATGGATGTGAGAGTTCTATAAAGAAGGCTGAACACTGAAGGGTTGATGCATTTGAACTGTGGTCCTGGAGAAGACTCTTGAGACTTCCTTGGACTGCAAGATCAAACTAGTCAATCCTAAGGGAAATCAACCCTGACCATTCATTGAAAAGACTGATGCTGAAGCTGAAGCTCCAATACTTTGGCCACCTGATGTGAAGAGCTGACTTGTTAGAAAAGACCCTGATGGGGGAAAAGATTGAAGGCAGGAGGAGAAAAGGATGACAGAGGATGAGATGGTTGGATGGCATCACCGACTCAATGGACATGAGTTTGAGCATGCTCCAGGAGATGGTGAAGGAAAGGGAACCCTGGCGTGCTGCAGTTCATGAGGTCGCAAAGAGTGGGACATGACTGAGCAACTAAACAAGTGTGATATGTCAAGCCATTCTCCTAATTCATCCTGCTCCCTCTTTACCATCCCTGTATCCATGCATTTGTTCCCTACCTTTGTGTCTATTTCTGCTTATAACTAAGTTCATTCACATTGTTTTTATAGATTCCACATATAAGCAATATTACACAATATTTGTTTTCATCTTTTTTACTCACTTCACTCAGTATGCCAGTCTCTATGTCTATCCACGTTTCTCTAAATTGCACAATTTCATTCATTTTTATGTGCAAGTAATATATCATTGTGTATATACATGTACATCTCCTTTATCCATTCCTCTGCTTGTGGACATTTAAGTTGCTTCCATTTCCTGGCTATTGTAAATAGCGCTTCAATAAACACTGAGGTGCATGTGTATTTCTGAATTATGGTTTTCTCCCAGTATATACACAGAAGTGGGAAGGCTGAATCATTTGGTAGTTTTATTTTTAGTTTTTTTAAGGAAACTCATAGTGTTCTCCAAATTCCCACCAATGGGGTAGGACGTTTCCTTTTTCTCCACACTTTCTCTAGCATTTATTGTTTGCGGATTATCACCCCACAGCAGTCAGAATGGTTATCATCAAAACTTCACTGACAATAAATGTTGGTTCCTCTTGATGAACTGACCCCTTATCATAAAAAAATAAAATGGCTTGTCCATTGTAATAGTCTTTGCTCTGAAGCTTACTTTGTTGTTGTAATGTAGCCTCTCAAGCTATAGCCTCATCTTTTGATGAGTTTGAGCATATTGTTTTCTACTCTTTTTCTTTTGTTCTTTTATTTTTCCATTTGTGTCTTTATATTTAAACTCAGTTTCCATTAACATATAATGGAGTCTTATTTCTTTTTATCCAGTATGCCTATTTCTTCCTTGTGACTTCCCTGGTGGCTCAGATGGTAAAGCGTCTGTCTACAATGCGGGAGACTTGGGTTCGATCCCCAGGTTGGGAAGATCCCCTGGAGAAGGGAATGGCAATCCACTCCAGTACTCTCTTGCCTGGAGAATCCCATGGACAGAGAGCCTGGTAGGCTACAGTCCATGGGGTCGCAAAGAGTCAGACACGACTGAACGACTTCACTTACACTTAATGGAGGTGTTCAAACTACTTACATTTGATATTAGGACAATGATTAGGTGTAAGTCTGTTATCTTGCCATTTGTTTCTGTTTCTCTCATTTGCTCTTTATTGTTGATTTTTTCTCATTTTTTTATGCCACCTTTTGGATTAAGTATATTTTATGGTACATTTTATGTTCTGTGTTGGTTTATTAGTTAAAAATCCTTGTTTTGTTGCTATAGTAGTTAAGATTCCATGTCTTTCACTTATCATAGTCTACCTGCAAGTGGTATTATATCATATTATGTAAAATAGAGGAATCTTAAAATAGCATACTTTCATAATTCCTCCCTTTTTTTTTTACTTCTATATGTGCCATAAACCCCAAACTACATAGTCATTATTTTTTATTAGTCTAAACTATAAGCCCTCTGTCTTCTGGGCTTGCTACTGAATGACCATTGCTTAACATACAGCTTTATAAGGAATAGTGAAGTGAAGTCGCTCAGTCGTGTCCGACTCTGCAACCCCATTGACTGTAGCCTATCAGGCTCCTCCGTCCATGGGGTTTTCCAAGCAAGAGTACTGGAGTGGGTTGCCATTGCCTTCTCCAGATTATAAGGAATAAGTGCCCATGAAATATTTGGGATATAAAAAAAGAAAAATTAAAAAAACAATATTTTGACTTTTAAGCAATATTGTGTTTGTGTTCTTCTTCATACTTTGAAGGATTTTGTGGACACATTATTGAAGACATAAAATTCAATGACAAGAACTATTTTAATATCAGTGTTTAATTCTTTCATCTATGTCAGTTATAGATCAGTTTTGGTTCACTAATTTTTGTCCTCATTATGGTTCATATTTTCCTGATTCTTTGCATGTCTTAAAAACTTTGATTTTATGTCTGGCACTGTGGAGTTTACCTTCTTAGCTACTTCATAGTTTTACACTTATATATACATATTTATATATATATATAAGACACACACACACACACTGGGACACAGTAGAAGGACATGCTAACAGTTTAATCATTTAGGTCTTTTAATATTTGGTTGGTGGGACCAGAGCAGCATTTAATCTAGGGCTAATTATTCCTAATTATTTCAAGCAAACCCCTTCTAAATATTCTAGCTGATAACCACGAGTTGTGACGTTTTCCTATATGGATTATGGATTTTGGAGATGCACACTGTTCTCAGCCTTATATTAGCACTGGATACCATTCCCTCTAATTCTTTTGGATGGTGCTTTCATCTACTTAAGGTAGTATTCTCAAATGCATGCACTGATTAGTGTTCTGCTGATTGCTTGAGAGAATCCTCTGTTGATCTCCAGAATTCTCTTTCTGTTAAGCTCTTTTTCATTGCCTTATCCTGTGAAATCTAGCTTCCTGGATTTTCCTGGACCTTAGTTCTGTCTCTTTCAACTCAGCTAGATCTGCCTGATACTGAGTTCCCTCTCTGAGCAATTGTTTGGAAATTCTCAAGGTAATAATCTGGAACAACTATAGGGCTCACTTTAATTGTCTTGTCTTGTGCATGATCTGATATAATGATGTTATCCATTGAGTATATTTCATTCAGTAATTTTCTTTCTCTATTCAATAAGCTAACTCCCAGTTTTTCCCATGTTGGTATATGTGGAACTAACATAGTATTTCAGGTACTGCGTCATGGTCTATAAACTGACATAAGGTAGTTATTTTGCCATTATTTTGATGAACATTTTGGGTTTTCCTAATATTTTGCTGTTATAAGATAAATATGATGCATACTCATAAATATGCTTTCTTATGTAATTATATGGTATTTCTCTAATGTCACTTAAATTTTATATATGAACATTATCCTTCATGGTGGCTGTTATTAATTACACTACCCCAGAAAAATATAGAAGTACCATTTCTACAGCTTCATCTCCAATTAATATAATCATTAATAATAACTAGTTTTAAAACTTTGTTAAAATTATGCCTAAAAATCATGTTTATTTCCTCTCAATTAAATATGCATTCACCTATTCATCCATTTTCAACTGGGATGTTTTATTATTTTCAAAGGATATATCCTTTATATTTCTATATTTCTGAATATGCACATGTTAAAATTGTCATCACAAATATTTTTCATGCAGATTTCAAATTTTGTATCTGATTTAAGATTTTTGTTACTTGAAATTCATAAACTTTTTTTTTGTATATATATATTTTTAATTTTACTTTACAATACTGTATTGGTTTTGCCTTACATCAACGTGAATCCGCCACGGGTTTTATTTAGTTTGTTGTGGGTTAAGATGTGTACATTTAAGTTTTGAATACAATTATAATTTATTTTTCTGAAAAGTGTGAGCTAGGGATCTAAATTTCTTTTTTCCCTTTAAATGTACAGGTGCCTCAGTGAAATTAATTGAATAAGTAACACTTTCCTCACTGATGTGAAATGTCCCCTTTATGCAAAATCCTCATGGACACAGCCACAGATTCTGGTGGTTTTCATTTATATTCTCTTGGTTAATCCTAGCTGTTGTACTGTTTGAGGTGAGTTCAGCAAACAGTACCGGTGCCTCCCTTTTCTATGTGAAGAAACTGAGGCTCAGAATTGTTTACTTAAGTTAAGCAGCTCTCACCAAACTGAGCAAGCATTCCCAATCTTTGACTCTAAAGCTTATGCTCTATTCTCCAGTCTAAGGTCTCATCCAGGTTGTTTCTCTATCTCCTGGCTCAGTGACTTTTATGGTTTCAAGCTCTGGACAAAGTGTTTCTATTTTCCCTTCTGAAAGTACCTAATCACAGATAACTTTTGTTCTCAGGTAACTCAGATACTTGATAACATGTCTAAAATTCTACATTACTCTTTCAATGCCACCCTCCCCAATTTTCAGGGCATGAAGACACAGACACAATCAATATGCTCAGTTCCTAGGAGTATTCATACAAATTAAATAATAATTACTCAAGGGATCCTTATTTTATGCACATTGCAGATTCTTTCCTTTTTTTGTTAAGGTTTATAGAACTTAAAGATACAGCTGAAAGAGGCTGGAAGAAACCATTTACCTCCTAAGACTGTAGTCCCAGAGGCTTTTTATCTTTAATGAAAGTGCACCTGTAAATGATTGTGTATCACCATCCATTTTCACCCATATGTGGCTGATGAGTGAGTGAAATGGATGTTCATTAAAAATAAAAGCAAAGCAATTAGAAGAGCTGCAACACAAAGATCAACACCCATTATCAAACAGAGGAAACAGGAGGCTAAAAGAAGCATTTGCTTTTCTGCTAGTTTCAGTCTATTGCAGGCTATGAAATGATAATCTCTGCCTGTTTTTTTTTTTCAGTAAATGTCAGTCATGTCATTTCTGTTTACAGATGAGTGCATTTCAGTCTTGAAATGTTTATTCTCTCCATTATAGAAAGAAAACGATTTTTCTGGCTTGCCTCTGGGAAAGCAATATTGTCCACATTTGTATTCTGAACCAGACTAAAGGAAGAAGCATTGAAACAGGGAATTACTCTATGTTTCTGATTGGATTGCAGCTTTGGGAGCTGCAAAGTGGGTTTCATGCAAATAAAAAAAAAGAGCAAGCAAGGGAGAGAGATTATATACTTCTCTACCGTGGGAGAAAGGTAACATCCAAGATGTAAAATGCACGCATAAATTGTCTTCTGCACTGCTTTGTGCCTTTCTATCTCAGCTACCTAATACACAGACTTAAATATCTAACTCTTGAATCCAGATATGAAAATATTTATTATGGTGCATCTTTGGACCTAGATTTTAAAATCTATCTGGTAAATATACAGTACTATGTAGCAGAATTTTTAGAGAAAGAAAATGACTTGCAATTATATTACTGAAATGAATTTTACTATTGCAAAGACAGTGTTCTCCTACCAAATGGTAGCATAAGACACAAGCTAATATCAACAACCATACTGACAGGCATCTTGATATTGATAAATAATTAAAGTTCTGGCAAATAAATGGAGATACACCTAAGCTGAAGTTATTTTAGTTTGCAAAATCCAACTTATGGTTAATAGTTTCAGGTTTGTCAGGGCGTAGACAAATTACTTGCTTCAGTATCTTATGGACAGAATTTGGCTAATAGTATGAAATAAGCATTTGAAGAAGGAAAAAATATTAATAATTTCATGTTCTTATTAATAAGCAATCTGTTTCACTTTAAGATGTGTTTAAACTGCAGAAAAAAGAAAAATAAATTTATTTGTGAAACTTTCAGAAATGAATATTGTATTGTGGTGGTAAAACTCCTTTAAGTCTGTATTGTATATTTATCACTGATTTTTTTCAAAAAACTATTTACAATGGTATATCTTTCTTATTTCAGCTTGATTTATTTTCACATCAATGTAGTATTTGTAAGTCACAAAATATTTATTTTGTAAACACATAAATACTTAATGGAATAATGATTGCTCTAGTCCTTATTTTTAGACATTTCGGTTTTTTCTTTCTCTTTTGTAGACTGCACTGCACAGCATGTGGGATCTCAGGTGTCTGAACAGGGATTGAACCTGTGCCTCATGCCAGGGAAACACAGCATCTTAATCACTGGACTGCCAGCGAAGTACTTTTTTTTTTTTTAACACGTCTTTAAACTATAAATGATGCTGTAATAAACTGTAATTATAAAAACTTGAGAGACAAATTTTGGGAAATAAAATTACTGGGCATAAGGACAGTGGCATTTTTAAGGTCCTTATAAACACTGACAATCAAATTTGCCACAAGTCGTGTCCACTGTGGCCTTGTTTATGGACAGAGTGAAACTAAGTTTATCTCTGAGGTTTCCTCTTGCATACACTCAGGCGCCTCCATTGCTGGAGAAGCAGAGTGATAGGAGAGTGGATTCTCTGATCTTTCAAATAACTAAAAAAAATTAAATGACAGCAGTGATTATAGTATTGAAAACCACAAGTTTTCATGTTCAAGAATCTTACTTTTCCAGAGAAGCAAATAATTCAAAACAAAAACTCGGATTGTGGAACAGTAACATGCAGTTTCCACGTATAGTACACAACCTGTCCAGGCAAATATGAAGCAGGGCATAGGATACGTACCATGTCACACATAGCCCCCTAAATTCTATGCTCTTTTTCTAATAATTTTTTTCTTTGCTTTCAGTTCAGTTCAGTTCAGTCGCTCAGTCGTGTCCAACTCTTTGCGACCCCATGAATCGCAGCACGCCAGGCCTCCCTGTCCATCACCAACTCCTGAAGTTCACTCAGACTCACGTCCATAAAGTCGGTGATGCCATCCAGCCATCTCATCCTCTGTCGTCCCCTTCTCCTCCTGCCCCCAATCCCTCCCAGCATCAGAGTTTTTTCCAATGAGTCAACTCTTCTCATGAGGTGGCCAAAGTATTGGAGTTTCAGCTTTAGCATCAGTTCTTCCAATGAACACCCAGGACTGATCTCCCTTAGGATGGACTGGTTGGATCTCCTTGCAGTCCAAGGGACTCTCAAGAGTCTTCTCCAACACCACAGTTCAAAAGCATCAATTCTTCGATGCTCAGCTTTAGACCTTAATCCAATTTTAATTTTATTTTTATCCTAATTTTATCTTAAGGAAGAGTAGAAGAGGCTCAAAAGAATACTGTCCTTGGGTCATTCACTTTCTCAGGGAGATATTTCCAGTGTAGAAAAACTGTGATATGGAATGTCTTGCTTGGGTTCATCTCTGGTAATTTATCAGCACATACTATTCACTCAGTGGTAAAGAATCTGCCTGCCAATGCAGGAGACATGGAGATGTGGGTTCAATCCCTGGGTCGGGAAGATACCCTGAAGAAAGAAATTTCAACTCACTCTAGTGTTCTTGCCTGGGAAATCTCATGGACAGAGGAGCCTTGGGCACTACTGTCCATGGGCTTGCAAAGAGTTGGATACAACTTAGCAACTAAACACACACACACTTGTTATGATAGTGATTGCTAACTTTAAATTTTTCTATAGAAAAATATATTTTCATTTGGAAATGAAATAGAATCTTAAGTTTGAAAGAGTAGTATACTAAAACCTGACAACATTATTGTTGAATCATAGTAATTAAACCAGGGTGCAGAACCTGTGCTGAAATGGGTAGAAGCTGGAAAATTTCTTTCCTGCTTAGAAAATACTCCAGAGCTGCATCTCCCTTTATCATGAATTGACCCTTAATGAAAACTTTTTGAAATTTCTTTATTGTGAATGGCTGAGAATGAGTAAATGTGACTTTATCCCAAACTGAAAAATTTTGTCCTCCTTATCCACCAAATGTGTTGTTTCTCTTCCATTGTTTCCCTGGCTCAATTAGCACTGGCACTCTCCATCTAACAGCTCCTGCCTGCAATTCGACGGCATTCCAGGCACCTCCATTTCCCTTCCTTCCCATAGCCAAATACTAGTCCTACATCTCCACAGGGGATTCACATCCATGCACTTCTTTTTTTTTTTTAATTTTTCTTTTTTTTTTTAAATTAATTTTTATTTTTTTAGTTTGTTTTGCTTTACAATATTGTATTCATTTTGCTATACATTGACATGAATCAGCCACGAGTATACATGAACTCCCAATCCCGACCCCCACCTCCCCCCATTTTTGCTTTATTTTACTTTACAATACTGTATTGGTTTTGCCATACGTTGACATGACTCCTCCACAGTGTACATGAGTTCCCAGTCCTTAATATCCTGCAAATCACTCTGCTTGACTGAGCCATCTGAATTACTGCAACCCTCCTGCCTTTAATATTGGTTTCTGCCTCTCCCGTTTGTAAAATATGATCAGAGCCATTCTGTAACATGCAAATGTGTTCATATCCTCCTTCTTAAAACTATTTGGCAACTAGCGATTCATGTGTGCTCTGTGGCTTCAGTTGTGTCTGACTCTGTGATGCTATGGATTGTAGCCCGCCAGGGTCTTCTGTCCATGGGATTCTCCAGGCAAGAATACCGGAGCAGGTTGCCATGCTGCCCTTCAGGGGATCTTCCCAACCCAGGGATGGAACTACCTTCTCTTGCATTTCCTGCACTGACAGGAAGGTTCTTTACCACTAGCACCATCTGGAAAGCCCCTAGGCAACTAATGATTGCTCTCAAAATAATATGCAAACTTCATGGCATGGCTTGTAAAAAGTTTGATAGCTACTTTTTATCATGATTTTAAGCTCCATCCCTGGTGTTTATGGAGACAACCAATTCCATTTTCTCCATACCGAACTTTTCCAGTTTTTCTGAACTTCTCTCAGCTCCTAGAGTTATACAGACTTTTATGCCTCTGGGCATTTGCACATATATATCTCAGCAGAAAAAATCCTGATCCAGCCAGGAAAATTCTTAATCCTCATTTTTAATTACCTAATTTCCATTCATCCTTTGGGCTAGTGGATTTCAAACACATTTTTGGTCATCATCCATATTAAAGAATACATTTTACACCAACCCAGATCTCTGTCTCACATAGACACAAACACAGTTGAAAATATTTCTTGAAACAATATTAGTGCATTTTATTGCAATTCACTTCTACTTTAATTGGTTTACTACAGTGATCTCACAACTTCAAAGCTGAAAAACACAGCTTAAAGATCATTTCCTCTGAGGAGTCTTCCTTGACCCTTACACTAGCTTGATGTTCTTGCTCTGTGATTCTACTGGAACTTTTACTTTGCATATTATAGCCCTTGACATAGTTTGAGATAGCTTCTTTAATCTTCTTTCTCAAAGACAAACTGTATAGTGAGGGCAGGCATGGTGTCCATATTGAGTCACATCATGAATTCTGTATAACTAAAGTACTTGTCATATTTTAAGTGCTTACAAAATTCAACTCAAATGATTTAATAAGTAGATGAGTGAAATTCTGATCTATTTGGAGTAACCACACAATTAAATCAAGTTTTGTTTAAATTTTAAATGAGAAACCTAAAAGTGAGTGATTTCAAACATGTCTTAAAAAAAAGAAAGAAGTGCAAGAAAGTTTTAATGAAACATTTAATAATTATGGTCTTAAAAATACAAAACATCTTTTGGGCAGTTCTAAGGATGGCTATATTTCATCTTGTTTGTACTGTTGCATATGGGCTATGAACTGCAAAATGCCAGCCTACACTGAGAGGATATCCTGAGAACAATGGATTGTCTTTACCTATTGTTCTGCTGCAATGTGTCCCAAGGGAAATAAGGCACATACCTTAACATTTAAAAGTGAAAACAATTAGTCTTTCTTTTTGCACAAACATCTCAAAAGAGTTGCATTCCAAATTTATGAGTCAGAGGGTGATGATAAATTTGCTTACATTTAATTCTAAGTCTAAGGAGAAGTATGGCTCTTTACCAAGGCTCACTCTATATTTTGGTGTGACTTTGCCAAGATTTTTCATACACATTTGTGACCTTGAATTTAGCTATTTATAGCTCTTTCTTAAAGTTCTAAAATTTAATAGGGAATTGACTGAGATAGAAAAAAGTTGGGGGTATCTTCAGAGATAGTTTTGGGATGTTTGTTTTTTGATTAAAACAATATTTTCTAATCATTTTCATTAGTTTAAAAACTAAAACTAATCCTTGGTAAATTTCATCCACATGTTTTTACTTCATATGTCACCAAAATATTGTTCCAAAAGAACTTTGCAAATAATTGTCTCTTCTCCAAATAATACAGTCAGGATTTGAAGAACCTAGTATTTTGATTTAAAGGTTTTTTTGCCACATGCCAGGTACATGGGCAGATGAATCAATACAGTGAAATAGATACAGACCTACAGTATATTTTTCTTGAAATCACCATTCACAGAAATATATGCTATTAATGCAAAAGTATTTCTTCATATCAAGAAATAATTTGCTTAAGGCCATTTCTTATGGAAAACTTCATGTTAAGTAAAATTCTTTAACTTTCAGCTAGATAATAATTATCCCATCCCACTTAGAACAATGTCTGCTTCAGGAAATGAAAACTTCACTGAAATTTGCTTAAACAATGGGGTAATGTGTTATCTCACATATCAGAAATTCAGAGATAATTTAAGGTATAGGTTGTTTAAATAAGAAATTCAATGATGATGTAAAATCATTTTCTTCCCTCTCTTACATCTGATACCTTCCTTCTTTAGGCTAGTAGCAAGATGGCTACATCAGTTCCTTCTGTGATAATGCCCCCAAAAGAGGACTCCATCACTGGTTGTACACCACCCCTAGCAGGGAAGAAAATATTTTCCTAACCCAGCAAATTTTTCCTCAGATCTCACTGATGGAAATTGGAGACCATGTTCTTTTGTGAATCAAGAGCTAGCAAGGGAAATGAGATTGCCTTTAGACTAATAAGACATACTTTGGTTGTGAATGAAGTAATCCTTCTCCAAGGTTGATGACCAATTCAAGAAGGGTAAATATCTGAACAAAGCTGGAGATTCGGGAGAAGGAATATGACTACATGCTGGATAGGCAAAAGAAGCGCACACAGATAAACACACAAATAGGTGCTTGCAGCCTTGTTCCTTGTACACATATCTAAGCATGAATGTCATTAAAGGTTCAGGTAATATTAACTACACACAAACTGGTTTTCCGTAAAATGCTGTGAGTTTCATTAAGCTAAGGAAATTATTATCTCCAGGTGGGTTTCTTTCTGCACCTTCAAGCCAGTTTTTCTGGGCTATGAGCAATCAGTTACGAGTGAGAAAGAATAATTAGGTAAGTTGAGAAAAAAAAATACCGGTGAAGGCATGCAAAGCCAGTGGTTCAACATTCACGCTTTATTGCAGAACAGTTATAAAACTTGACTTAAAGTGAGTAGATTCATGAAATAGGTAATTTTATGAACTAAACATGTGACTGAGACTCTTCCTCAATAGAGAGATTCTTGTCTACTTCACCCATCTGAATCAATTTTTGGCTTCAACTGTTGATTTTCATCTTCTTACAAGAAAAAAGTGAGAACTTTTGGATGACTTTCTAATTCCTCTTTCCTCTATCCCACTCACTTGGCTGAAAGGAAAATTGAATATATAAAATGAGACGATGATTTGCAAGTGTACTGGAATGTTCTTCCTTGTACTATTAGATTTTTTAAATATTTTGAATGTCATAGCAATAATAAGCTCTTTTTTATTTTTATTTTTACTATATTTTACTTTAAATTACTGTATTGGTTTTGCCATACATTGACATGAAGGTAAATATAAGTTTCTTTGACACTATTCACAAGACCATGGATAGAGACTAAAGTCCATGAAAGAATGAAGGGAAAAAACCAGAATTTTAAAAACAGAATGGTCACATCTGTAACATGTGGAGATTTAATCAAATGGTCCCTGCCTTCTTTCAGGTATAAAATTTGATGATTCCATCTGAGAAGATATCTGTAAAAGAAAGAAGTAATGTTATGTGTTTTCACTTCTATTACTTGTATTCTTGATAGAAAAGTCTTTCAAGCCAATTTTGTAATTTACTTTACTAGATGATTCTTGCTCTACATTAGAAAAAATGGATTTTATCCCAGCTTAGTGAATTAAAGCTTTACCTAAGAAATAGGAAAAAAAAAAAAACCCTGATAATTTCAAATTCATAATATTGTCCCAGTTTCAAAAAGAAAAAACTGAGTATAATTAATAGAGTTATATCTGATTAATCATGCTTACAAGTGCATATAGGAAAACGTATGTTTAACACATGATTTACATCTACTATAATTAAAAAAAAATACAAGTATATTAAGTAAAAATTGCTATTCATATTCATGGCCTCATTGTTCTGGAATGGCTTGTGTGTGTGTGTGTGTGTGGGTGTGCACATGTACTTGTGTGTATCTTAAACATGGTTTTAAAAAATAATTATAAATTATTAGTTTCATTTATTTATTTTTTACTTTTATTTTTCACTTATTAATGGTAAAGTCATGTCAAAATGACTAAGATATTTGCAAAGATATGCCAAATTATCTGGGCTTCCCAGGTGGTGCTAGTGGTAAAGAACCTGCTTGCCAACGCAGGTGATATGAGAGACACAGTTTCGATCTCTGGGTTGGGAAAATCCCCTGGAGGAGAGCACAGCAACCCACTCCAGCATTCTTGCCTGGGATTTTTCCAGTATTCTTGTCCTGGGAAATGCTATGGACAGAGGAGCCTGGTGGGCTATAGTCTCAGAGGGCTGCCGAGTTGGACAAAACTGAAATGACTCCGCACACACACACACCAAATTATCTAAGGATAGAGGGTGCTAGTCACTAGCACAATTCCTAGTTCACTGTTGTAATGGTATTATACAATCATTAGAAGTAACAGGATTATGTTTCACCTAGAGTTCCCTTTCCTTCTTACTTCACTCAGATAAGTCCATGCCATCTTCAGATTCTCACCGTAAGTTCTGAAGGTTGATGCTTACTGGAGAGCTTCACTGCCCCTAACAAAATATCTTACAGAACCTTTTACTTTCTCCTAGCAATTTTTCCTTTGCTGTTTAATTGTTTGGGTGGAATCTGTTCCACCCACTAGGATCTAACACAACCACTACATCTACTGGGCTTCTACTGTATGTAAATTGACTAGCATACAACTTAATTTGAAATAAATGCCTCACCAATTTTTGAAGGTGAAGCAAATGAATGAAAGAGGGTATTTTCACTTTTTAAATTAACGTCTTTGTGCCATTCTTAAAAAAAAAAAAAAGTAATCTGAAGTACCTTATGCATTGTCTACCCCCATAATGCTATAATAGAAATTTTCTAATATTTTAAATCTTAATGTCCCAGCACCCTTAATGCAAACACAGATAAATGCTACTATAAAGTAAATCTATCCATTTAATTTTTTATAAATAAAAAAGATCTAGTTACTGACTTCATCCCTTCCTCTTCACCCTTTATTTATCTTCTCTCTGTACTTACCCAGTGGGATGATTTAATCTTTATTATTTCATTAATTCTTCCATCCCCTGCCTTGTCTATTCTGACTTGCTTCATTTCTAATCTGGACTCAAAGCAACAGCAGATCGCTTGATCTCTGCATCCCATTTCTTTCTTATGGACTTAATTCTCCTTATCTTGAAATTATTTTACTAACATATGTATCTGTTCAGTATTTTCTCTTGTCTTGCCCCAAATTCAGCATGATATCCTAATTGAAATGATTTAAAGTCTAATTACAATTTAAATGTCTTTTCACCCTCCTCACTCTCCTACAAATGTTGCATTCTACATTTTAGCTCAAACCTTTAGTTTACTCCCAGTTGCTCTTCATTCTCCAGTAATTGTTCTTTCTCCCTTTAATTTTACTCCTAATATAAACTCCTTATTCCTTATTTCTCTGTTTAATATATTTTCTCATTGAAGAGTTCTTTAGAGCAGCAAATGACAGGAACAATGAAGCAAAATCAGATGACCATTTCACACTATCTATGTGATTGAATCTTGGAGGTTTTTTTTGAGAAATATGAAACCCAGTTTCCACACATGTAAAACGGACTCTTAAAAACAAAAACAGTCACATAAAATAAATGGTAATTTCACTTTTCTTCTCTGATGTACTTCAAGGAGAAAGAATCACTCCCTTCCGTCTCTAAGGCATTTTATTCAGTATCTCTACTAAAGTTTTTGTTACATCTGTGTTTTAAAGCCAGTTATTTGTTTGTTTGAAACGGACTCTTAAAAACAAAAACAGTCACATAAAATAAATGGTAATTTCACTTTTCTTCTCTGATGTACTTCAAGGAGAAAGAATCACTCCCTTCCGTCTCTAAGGCATTTTATTCAGTATCTCTACTAAAGTTTTTGTTACATCTGTGTTTTAAAGCCAGTTATTTGTTTGTTTGACTTTATAGATACATTGTTTACCTCACACTTGTTTAACTTGTTATTATATTAGACACATAGCGGATATTTAATAAATTATTATTCAGTTAAATGAACAAAGTTAGTTTGTCCAATCAAAATATTAATACATATTGATACATTTTAAGGTGAAGATAGTCAATCATTTTGTTGATAAATCCTAAATTCATTTATATTATATTATATAAATCCTATATTCATTTATATCACTTTACCATGTATTTTTTAAAGAATGACAAATACCTTTATGAGTTACAAAGATTTAGGACATTAAATACAGCTTCAGCATTACATTTATTTGTTTTGTTAATATACATTTATTTGTTTTGTTAATACTTTTGAAAAGTATATTCTTAAATTCACCTGCTTAATATTTTCTGAAAAACATTTTGTCACAGAATGATATTATATAAAAATTTTATTTTATTTCATTAAATGTATGTTGCTTGACTTTATAATTAATACTGTTTAAAATAGTCTTGAACATAATGCAATATACTTTTCAAATTACAAAACATAGTATCCAGAGGATTCTCTGTGTTCCAACATGAGTCAAATTATAAGAGTAGCAATAACTATGATTGTTCTGCAAATTAGAAAGAACAAAAAATATCACAAACCTCATGAAATGACATTGAAAATAGCCTTTAAACAAATTTACGCCTTCAGGGGACAAACCAAATGCAAGACTTAGACCAATTTTACAATGGCTATAATCTACTATTTTAGCTACTGGGGAAAAAAATAAAACCAAGATTGAATTTAGCTGAATATCTACAGTCATATTGGGTATAATATTAAGAAATGTTTCTCTCTGAACTGAAATTGTGCTAATAATTGAACAGTGCCATAAATTGAAACACTAATAATCCCCTGTATTGATATTTCTATAACTTAAGTCATAGGTCTCTGGCTTTTGTTTGGATGTCAATGCTAATATGATTTTATGGTCAGTTATATATTATTCTGATATATGCAAGGCCAACTAACACTGGAGAATTCCTAAACTGTCTGCACCAACATTCCAAGTTCCTTAGTGTGGATTGGGCTTATAAACTGAAGCCAGGCGGCACACAGGGAAAATAAAGAAGAAACACAGAATTTCTGACACCCAGAGCCTGGTTTCAGTGTTTGTTAGTTCTGGTTATTAAGAATTCCCCTGGTTTTCTTAACTAGATCAAATTGCTTTCTATCACTTGCAGCCAATCATAACTAACATATCTTCTGTGTCAGGTTTTAAAAGGATTAGAGATAGTCTATTTAAAATTTTTCCACATAGTAAATATTCTTTCTTACAATGGTAATTATTCATATTTTAGAGTGTCTATTGCATGACAAAGATTAATGCTATACTAGAGCTGTGTGTCGGAGAAGGCAATGGCACCCCACTCCAGTACTCTTGCCTGGAAAATCCCAGGGACGGCAGAGCCTGGTGGGCTGCCGTCTATGGTGTCACACAGAGTCGGACACGACTGAAGTGACTTAGCAGCAGCAGCAGCAGCAGCAGAGCTGTGTATGGATGGGATGTCTATCCTAAAATTACCAGCTGTAAAACAGATTGTTGGTGCTAGATTCCATGATCCATTAAAATTGGCATTGATATACTTGTAGGGAAGTAAATGGCAACAATTCTACCTTGGTTTGCTTAATAACCCTTGCTCTCTTGGATAACTGGTCTTTCTCTCCATTTATGACAAGAAGAAAATGGTTTTGTGCATTTTCCTTTGCAGTATAGGAACCTGATGTACCTTTCAGTTCAGCTCACTTCAGTCACACAGTAGTGTCCGATTCTTTGTGATCCCATGGACTACAGCATGACAGGCCTCCCTGTCCATCACCAACTCCTGGAGATTGCTCAAACTCATGTCCATTGAGTCGGTGATGACATCCAACCATCTCATTCTCTGTCTTCCCCATCTCCTCCTGCCTTCAACTTTCCCAGTATCAGGTTCTTTTCAAATGAGTCACTTCTTTGCATAAGGCGGACGAAGTATTATAGTTTCAGCTTCAGCATCAGTCCTTCCAATGAATTACAAGACTGATTTCTTTTAAGATGGACCAGTTGGATGTCCTTGCAGTCCAAGGGACTCTCAAGAGTCTTGTCCAACACTGCAGTTCAAAGGCATCAATTCTTCGACGCTCAAGCTTTCTTTACAGTCCAACTCTCACATCCATACATCACCACTGAAAAAACCATAGCCTTGACTAGACAGACCTTTGTTGGCAAAGTAATGTCTCTGCTTTTTACTATGCTGTCTAGGTTGGACAAAACTTTTCTTCCAAGGAGTAAGTGTCTTTTAATTTCATGGCTGCAGTCACCATCAGCAGTGATTTTGGAGCCCCTCAAAAATAGTCTGTCACTGTTTCCATTGCTTTCCCATCTATTTGCCATGAAGTGATGAGACCAGATGCCATGATCTTCATTTTCTGAATGTTGAGTTTTAAGCCAATTTTTTTACTCTCCTCTTTCGCTTTCATCCAGAGGCTCTTTAGTTCTTCACTTTCTGCCATAAGGGTGGTGTCATCTGCATATCTGAGGTTATTGATATTTCTCCTGGCAATCTTGATTCCAGCTTGTGCTTCATCAAGCCCAGCGTTTCTCAAGATGTTCTCTGCATAGAAGTTAAATAAGCAGTATACAGCCTTGGTGTACTCCTTTCCCGATTTGGAACCAGTCTGTTATTCCATGTCTAGTTCTAACTGTTGCTTCCTGGACTTCATACAGATTTCTCAGGACACAGGTCAGGTGGTCTGGATTTCCCATCCCGTGAAGAATTTTCCTGTTTGTTGTGATCCACACAGTCAAAGGCTTTGGCATAGTCAATAAAGCAGAAACAGATATTTTTCTGGAACTCTCTTGCTTTTTTAATGATCCAATGGATGTTGGGAATTTGATTTCTGGTTCTTCTGCCTTTTCTAAATGCAGCTTGAACATCTGGAAGTTCATGGTTCACATACTGTTAAAGCCTGGCTTGGAGAATTTTGAACATTATTTTGCTAGCATGTGAGATGAGTGCAGTTGTGCAGTAGTTTGAGCATTCTTTTGCATTGCCTTCATTGGGATTGGAATGAAAACTGACCTTTTCCAGTCCTGTGGCCACTGCTGAGTTTCCAACTTTGCTGGCATATTGAGTGCAGCACTTTCACAGCATGATCTTTTAGGACTTGAAATAGCTCAACTGGGATTCCATCACCTCCACTAGCTTTGTTCATAGTGATGCGTTCTAAGGCCCACTTGACTTCACATTCCAGGATGTATGGCTCTAGATGGATGATCATACCATCATGATTATCTGGGTCTCAAAAATCTTTTTTGTATAGTTCTGTGAATTCTTGCCACCTCTTCTATCTTCTGCTTCTGTTAGATCCACACATTGTGTGGAGCTCATCTTTGCATGAAATGTTCCCTTGATATCTTTAATTTTCTTAAAAAAATCTCTAGACTTCGCCATTCTGTTGTTTTCCTCTGTTTCCTTGCATTGATCACTGAAGAAGGCTTTCTTATCTCTCCTAGCTCTTCTTTGGAATTCTGTATTCAAAAGGGTATATCTTTCCTTTTCTCCTTTGCCATTCACTTCTCTTCTTTTCACAGCTCTTTGTAAGGCCTCCTCGGACAACCATTTTGCCTTTTTGCATTCTTTTTCTTGGGGATGGTCTTGATCTCTGCCTCCTAATGTCTTGAACCTCTGTCTATAGTTCTTCAGGTACTCTATCAGATCTGTCCCTTGAATCTATTTGTCACTCCTACTATATAATCATAACAGATTTGATTTAGGTCATACCTGAACGGTCTAGTGGTTTTCCCTACTTTCTTCAAGTTAAGCCTGAATTTGGCAACAAGGAGTTAATGATCTAGACACATTCAGCTTCCTGTCTTGTTTTTGCTGACTGCATACAGCTTCTCTATCTTTGGCTGCAAAGAATATAATCAATCTTATTTCAGTATTGACCGTCTGGTGATGTCCATGTGTAGAGTCTTCTCCTGTGTTGTTGGAAGAGGGTGTTTGCAATGACCAGTGCATTCTCTTGACAAAACTTTATTAGCCTTTGCCCTGATTCATTCAGTGTTCCAAAGCAAATTTGCCTGTTACTCCAGGTGTTTCTTGACTTCCTACTTTTGCATTCTAGTCCCCTATAATGAAAAGTACATCTTTTTTGTTCGTTAGTTCTAGAAGGTCTTGTAGGTTTTCATAGAACTGTTTTACTTCAGCTTCTTCAGCATTACTGGTTGGGGCATAGACTTGGATTACTGTGATATTGAAAAGTTTGCCTTAGAAATGAACAGAGATCATTCTGATGTTTTTGAGATTGCATCCAAGTACTGAATTTTGGACTCTTGTTAACTATGATGGCTACTCCATTTCTTCTAAGGGATTCTTGCCCACACTAGCAGATATAATGGTCATCTGAGTTAAATTCACCCATTCAGTCCATTTTAGTTTGCTGATTCCTAATATGTCAATGTTCACTCTTGCCATCTCTTGTTTGACCACTTCCAATTTGCCTTGGTTCATGGACCTAACATTCCAGGTTCCTATGCAATATTGCTCTTTACAGCATCAGACCTTGCTTCCATCACCAGTCACATCCACAATTGGATGTTGATTTTGCTTTGGCTCCATCTCTTCATTCTTTCTGGAGTTGTATCTCCATTGATCTCCAGTAGCATATTGGGCACCTACCAACCTGGAGAGTTCATCTTTCAGTGTCCTATCTTTTTGCCTTTTCATACTGTTCATGAGGTTCTCAAGGTAAGAATACTATAGTGGTTTGCCATTCCCTTCTCCAGTGGACCACGTTTTGTCAGAACTCTGCACCATGACCTGTCCATCTTGGGTGGCCCTACATGGCATGGCTCATAGTTTGATTGAGTTAGGCAAGGCTGTGGTCCATGTGATCAGATTGGTTAGTTTTCTATGATTGTGGTTTTCAGTCTGTCTGCCCTCTGATGAAGAAGGATAAGAGGCTGATGGAAGCTTCCTAATGGGAGAGAATGACTGAGAGGGAAACTGGGTCACAGTTCTAGCAAAAAGACAGTAAAGGCTAGTTTGGTGATTCTGAATGGGGCTTCATGCCTCTGATACCAGAAAGAATTTTAGATCCTCAAAGCATCAGTAAAATAGCAAGTGAGTACACAACATAAAACAGATAACATATAAAATTTTTTTCTTTAATTAATTTTTATTTTTTAGTTTGTTNGTGTGCTGCGACTCATGTGGTCGCAAAGGGTCGGACACGACTGAGCGACTGAACTGAACTGAACTGAACTGGCACTTTTCATAGAGGCTTTCACAGTGCAAATGCTTAAGAAATATTTGTTAGACTGCTTGAATTGTAATTGTCATGGCATGTGTATATATACACATCCAAGGACTAGTTATAGAATCAGAAGACTTACAGAATAATCTTAACTCTCATTTTGAGTAATGATAATGCCTTCTTTCTCATAAAGTGAACTATGTTCATGCGTTGAGTTAGATATTTGTACATTTTCAGGTTTAGAAATTATGACACGTAGACTTTGGTTTAAATGCATTTATATACAAAGTTCATACAGTTTTTGGCATCTTAGTCTTTGTTCCGGGCCAGAAATATTTCACGCATTAAACACACAAAAGTCATTAAACTATAAATACTAAGGAAATAAAATACCTCTCTCAGATTTCAGAAATGACCAAAAACATATGGTAGTGTTCTATTTGATAAAAATATTTGAAAAGTTTTTTTTTATATGCCATAATATCTTGGTTGCTGAAAGAGACTTTTGTCTTTATGGAGTTTATAAATTCATTGAGAAACATGGAGTCAGATGTTACAAAACCATGTGTTATATAGTGCCCAAAGGCCCTAATCAGTGTACTCTAGCACCCAAAGCTGCAAATATACATTCTATAGAAGGTCAAAGACACAAGATATTTTCATGGAGTTGAGAATTTAGGGAGAAATTTTTGAAAGTTAAAAGGGAAATAAAAGGAGCATAAATTGTATAAGAATATATATGGATGGAGAGGAGAAAAAAGACATGTTTTAAGTAGAAATCCAGCAGTAGTAAGGCATACAGACAAAACATAGAAATAGAAATGAATATCTTTGAAAGAAAATAAGGACTTTGAACTTGTTAGTCTGGAAGATTATGTAAGAAATTTAGCTGAAGATATAGTTAGAGAGAAAACATAAGGGCAGTTTGTAGACATCCTCAGAACCTGGCCAAGACTTTCAGTTTCAGTCCTTGAGATGTTTGTTTTTTTTATTGCCTGATCACAAGCTCAGCTCATAGGCTTGCTCTATAGACCAGAGAGAGGAAAGAAAAAGAGAAGGCCGTGATCATGATTCTTAGGCCTCCCAATGTGAGGGAAGGTGCAGAATTTTTCCCAAAGGATATTAGGCTTCACTGAGAAATGGAGAATGGAAGGCAGACAGCTAATAATTAACAACTATCTACTAAAATGACAATCTGCCTATATACCTTTCAAGTCATAAGGAGCCAAATATATGACAATCACAATGGAGGAAATTCTAGTGTGCCTAGTCTCCTCTCACTGAGCCAGTGTTAGAGGCTCTGCAAGTTAGCATTTAAAGACTGTGTTTTTAATTAAGAAGATGACTTAATTATTAAAAGACAGTAATTTGAAATATTTATCTACAATCTGATGGAATTGCTGAGGATAATAAGGGATATTTGTAATACCCCAAATCATTGGTTGTTATTTAAAGGTATGACATTGTCCAGCACCACAACTGGCTAATCAGAAGTAAGCTGCAGCCATCAATCTATGAAAGCACAGGCAGCTCCAAGATCACTCCTTAAAATAGTTTGCATTATTGTGGGTGAAAAAAGGTGACATTGTTTTTTTTTTTTTAATTTAATGATATGATCAAAAATCAATTATGGAAATATTGAAGGAAAAGGACCAGAGTGTTTGCGACTTAAAAATCCAAAACACTCTGGGCAAGGAATACATAAACAAATATGTGTAAACAAGTGATAGATGTTGCTAGAAGCATCCTCCAAATCCTCCTTAAGAATTAATTACTTCGGAAAGTGAAGCATACAATTAGAAAGAGATAGAGATAAATGATCAATTGAATTTAAGCTTAAAAAGATGAAGCCAAATGTAAAATATTCTTCTATCAATTGATACAAAATAATGGGTTCTATTGAAGATATAAAAAGTACATTTTACAATATGTTAACAGTTACAATTTGTTGCCTTTTATTGGAGAAGGTCATTGAGAAGACATAATGCTGATTGACATGAGAGCTGGACACAGGCAGTAGGAGGTTCCTCACCTCCTTCCCCTGCTCTGTCCATTGTTCCTACAGAAGGAGTAGCCTTGAAACAGCAACATGGTGTTGAGACCGTCTGGACTGTGTACATGACTGAACCAAATTAAGACCTCCATACAGATTTTGAAGATTCTGGCAGGCAAGTGCTGGGATCTGCTTGTTTTGTGGCTGCACCAGACAAACTATGTATTTAAATTCTCTTGCTTATTAAACCGGCCACCTGTCAGTCTGAAGTGGTCTGCCCCTTTCTCCGATCTCTCCTTGCCCTCTGTGTACAAGAGCCAATTTCAGATTTCACCAGGGAAACTCTCGAGGTTTTGAATGGCTTCTTTGTAGTAGAAGAAGATAGGACTTTTGCAGCATTCTGGGCCATTGATTGCAGTATTTTTAAAGATATTTTATATGAAGATAAACTTATTATCAATCTCTTGATGGTCAGATAAGTATGATGTCAGAGGAATCTCTGCAGTTAGATTTGTGACTTCAAATCCCAGCTATGCCACTTATTAATAGAGAAGATGTGGGAATGTTACTTAACCACTTTGTGAAACATAGAAACTTTTCTGATACTCAATGCTAGAGTTTCAGGTGTTGTTTATTATTATTATATTTTGTGTGTGTCTTTGTGTATGTCAAGGGAGAGTGTAAATGAAATAAAGCAGGTGAAAAGTTAGGTACAATGCCTTGCAAATAAAAAGTGTTAAAATTATAGCTCTCATTACCATTGAAAAATAGTTTCAACAGTCTATGAATTCATAAATGTGCCTGGTATAAATTAGAAAAAATTATGGACAAATGTTCATAAGGAACGAGATATATGACAATTACAATGGAGGAAATTCTGGTGTGCCCTAACACCGAGCCAGTGTTAGAGGCACTGCAAGTTACTTCATCATTCTCTGGATATCTCTTCTCCAAAGGTCTGTCCCTTGATTATCTCAAGGTGACAAAATAATAATGTTTCCTAAAAACAATTGTTTGAATATATGCCTTTTCTAAACAAGTTTGTAAGAAAATGAAGTGGGAACTTTAAAACAACTTACTTCATGATACACAAATATAAGCTTGCTTTGTTGGAAAGGATCCTGGTCATAGTTTTCAAATTCAGTGTTACATTGTCAAATTTCTTTAATGAAGAAAAACTTTGTCCAAAACAAATGGTAGACAACTGGATATGTGAAAATTATTCACATATTCATATAATTCACATATTTATAGCTAGACATTAACTCATTAATATTAATTAACTCACTAATATTAATTAACTCAGGTTGCCAGGAGCAATATCAATAACCTCAGATACGCAGATCACACCACTCATGGCAGAAAGCAAAGAAGAACTAAAGAGCCTCTTGATGAAAGTGAAAGAGGAGAGTGAAAATGTTGCTTTAAAATTCAACATTCAGAAACTAAGATCATGGCATGTGGTCCCATCACTACATGCAAATAGATGGGGAAGCAATGGAAAGAGTGACAGACTTTATTTTTAGGAAGGGCTTCAAAATCACTGTCAATGCTCAATGCAATCATGACATTAAAAGATGCTTGCTCCTTGGAAGAAAAGTTATGACCAACCTAGACAGCATATTTAAAAGCACAGACATTACTTTGCCAACAAAGGTCTGTCTAGTCAAAGCTATGTTTTTTCCAGTAGTCATATATGGATGTGAGAGTTGGGCCATAAAGAAAGTTGAGTGCCAAAGAACTGATGCTTTTGAACTGTGGTGTTGGAGAAGACTCTTGAGAGTCCCTTGGACTGCAAGGAGATCCAACCAGTCCATCCCAAAGGAAATCAGTCCTGAAAATTCATTGGAAGGACTGATGTTAAAGCTGACACTCCAATGCTTTGTTCATCTGATGCAAAGAAGTGACTCATTTGAAAAGACCATGATGGTGAGAGGAAAAGGGGATGACAGAGGATGAGCTGGTTGGATGGCATCACTGACTCAATGGATGTGAGTCTGAATAAACTCCAGGAGTTGGTGATAGACAGGGAGGCCTGCCGGGCTGCACTCCATGGTGTTACAAAGCGTCAGACACAACAGAGCAACTGAACTGAACTGATTAACTCATTGTTTAATATTGATGACATGTTAGTTTGGTAAAATTTTTCTTGCATTTTTGGATCATTCTCTATCAATGACTATAAGCCACAAGGTGCATTTCTTTTGTGCTTAACAAAATTATGACAATGAAATAAATTTGGATAGTTGAATATGCCACTGTTGTCTTCAAGCCTATGAGTTATCTAATGCTCGTTATGTGTGATGATAATTAAAGTACCAGCAATAATAGAGTAAAAGTCATCAATTCACTTTCATCACTAAATATGTCAATAAGAGGCAAAATCAAACTGATCAGTGGATCAGAGGCATTTTTAGTTTATTTATTACACAAGTAATATTATGTCAAATCACTTCATTAGACATCTCTCCTTGGTAGTACTCCAACTAACTTCAAAAATATAATGTTTCACTGAATCCAATGTTTATAAGAGTCTCTTTTCACAAACGTTATAAAATTAAGCAAAGATAAGAAATTCCTGGATATTGGACTTGTTAGGCCATGTCAGCACTCTTCAATTAAGTCTTTTTCTTTCTCCAGAATGAATGCACTGGAAGCTACAGCATCACATCTAATGCCGAAGAAGAAAAGTAGAATATGTTTACTTCTTGCAAGTAGGTAAAACTTTAGATTAATATAAGCACTGTTAATTGAATTGTTTCCTGGACTCACTAGCTCTTGACGTCATGGTTAAATTGAATGTTTTGAAGGGATTTTTAATAATTTTGTTTCTTGGCTCTGCTGGGTCTTCAGTGCTATGTGGCCTTTTCTCTAGTTGTGGCGCTTGGGCTTCTCATCGCGGTGGCTTCCCTTGTCGTGGACCATGGTCTCGAGGTTGCATGGGCTTCAGTAACTGAATGCAAGGGCTCAGTACCTGAGGTTCCCGGGCTCTAGAACACAGGTTCAATAATTATGATCCATGGGCTTAGCTGCTCCTTGGCACGTGGGATCTTCCTGGGCCAGGGAATGAACCCATGTCTCCTGCTTTGACAGGCGAATTCTTTACCACTGAGCCACCAGGGTAGCCCTAAATTGAATTGTGATGACTGCCCAGTGTTTGATGACAGAGGGTCTTTCCCATTCTGAGCACATCACAGAGGGTCTCTAGTTGCTTCTGAGGTTCTTCAGAGTGTTATGTCACTGTGTTCAGCAGCCTGTCCCATACATCGTTCATCCCTGAACACTTATTTAAGCTGACATGTCATTGCCTCTAGTGATGATGAGAATGCCATCATGTAAACACCACTGTGGCCTGTTGTGATCACCATGGACTAATTTATCACTGCAAATCAGGCATGGAAATAGTGTTTTTTTTTTCTTTTCTTTTATGGTCCAACTAACTCCAGACTCAACATTCAACAATATTTTACTAGAGCTTCTGTGATAATGGATGAAAGAAGAGGAGAGCACTTGAGAAAGTCCCATTGCTCTATGAAGGCATGCTCAAAAGCTACAGCTCATCCTCAACATCACCTAGAAAATAATACTCTGCTAAGTCTCTCCTTCGCCCCTTTGTACTTGGGACCAGGTCTTTTACCACTGAGGTATACCAAATCTATTTGGTCTTTTGTCTTCAGACTCAAGGGACATGACCCAGAAAGTGTGTCTCTTTTTCCAGTCTAAAGTCCAACATCCATTTTTAACTTCTATCCAAGATACACAGTGTCTTAGAATATTTGACAGAGTTATACTCATTACCATGCAGGGAAGTTTCATGGTCCACGAATGGGAGTGAAGTTTTGTATTTCTTAGTGTCAGGACATAAGAAGATGCTATTAATGTTTCAAAGACTCAACAATGTCAAGTACAGCATTTCTGTCATTCTTTCAGATGCTTTCTCATGGTGGTTGAATAGCTGTCTCAGTTACAGAAATATAATTATGTTGAAATCATGAAATTGCAGGGAATGTTTCTTCTATTAGCAGAGCAAACATATCTCCTGAAGAATCTTTCTGCTACACTTCCACTTATGTCCTATGGCCCTAAATAGCACCATGTGGCCACTCCTAATTTGAATAAATGGAAAGTCACAATCAAGAAGCAAGTTTGCTGGGAATGAGTGTTGAGCAACATAATAGTGTATGAAGAAAACAACAACATGGTGTGAAACTTCAATAGCCCAGTCCATGACGAGTTGGAGATTGCCAGGTCCAGAATTCTAGTCTTGTTTACTATCCTTTTGCAAAGGTGAGGTGAGCATCGATTGTCATAGTCTTCATGTCCCACCTCACAATCTAAGCAATCACTTTAGCAAGAACACACACACCTACATACACAGTCCTATACATGTAAAAGCATAGTTTTCCAGCAGCGATCCCACTGCTGGGCATACACACCGAGGAAACCAGAATTGAAAGAGACACGTGTACCCCAATGTTCATTGCGGCACTGTTTATAATAGCCAAGACATGGAAGCAGCCTAGATGTCCATCAGCAGATGAATGATAAGAAAGCAGTGGTACATATACACAATGGAGTATTACTCAGCTATTAAAAAGAATACATTTGAATCAGTTTGAATACAGCATACTTACACATATATATGGAATTTAAAATGATGGTAATGATAACCCTGTACGCAAGACAGCAAAAGAGACACAGATGTATAGAACGGCCTTTTGGACTCTGTGGGAGAGGGTGAGGGTGGGATGATTTGGGAGAGTGGCAGTGTAACATGTATGATATCATAAGTGAAACGAATCGCTGGTCTAGGTTCGACGCAGGATGCAGGATGCTTGGGACTGATGCACGGGGATAATCCAGAGAGAAGGTGTGGGGCGGGAGGGGGGAGTTGGGGGTCGGGATAGGGAGTTCATGTACACTCGTGACTGATTCATGTCAATGTATAGCAAAATGAATACAGTATTGTAAAGCAAAACAAACTAAAAAATAAAAATTAATTAAAAAAATAAAAAATAAAAGACACATTAAAAAAAAAACAAGAGGAACATAATCTACAGAGACATAACTGACTACAAAGAGAACTGTTTCTTCTTTTATGTTGCCAAGAATGGATTAGCTCCTTGGTGCCACAATTTCACAAACACTGCCATTTCAAAAGAATGTTTGCAGCTTTATAGCTAAAAGCTACATTAAGATGATTTTAACAACACAGGAGAACAGCCGTCTTCAGAGTTGAATTCATATCTCTAACTTTTTTGGCACCAAAACTTTTAATACAAGCTAGCATGCTTCTTTACTATTTACTTTGTTTCTATCCATCATGGTTTTAAATCCTGATACTAAATCTCAGGGAGAAAACCAGGTTGTATTATAAAATTAAATTCAGACTTAATTGTCCTTTAAAACTAGAAGACATGAAAATAAAGTTAAGGTCTTGCAGTACGCTCTTTTAATATAGACTCCCTAAACCACTGTGGGGTACATTTTCTTTTTACCCAGGCTGAGGAAGATTTCAGAACAAGATTTTAAACAATTTGTGATAAAATGCTTGCAAAGTGAACATACACCACAAACTTACAATAGATTTTATAGATCTTCTTTCACTTGAGGAGCAGATGGGAAGGGAAAGCATATGTTGGAAGAGGTCAGTAGATAAAATAAACAGAATTTTGAATGTAAACTTGAAGATAAAGGAGGAAATATGGAGAAAAGAAGTGAAGATGGAAATAGGACTGGGGTTGTCCACAAGACAGCAAATTCTTTTCTTTGGGAGAAATGAGACATATGATCTCCTAGGAATGCATTGGAGAAGGAAATGGCAACCCACTCCAGTGTTCTTGCCTGGAGAATCCCAGGGACAGAGGAGCCTGGTGGGCTGCCGTCTCTGGGGTCGCACAGAGTTGGACATGACTGAAGTGACTTAGCAGCAGCAGCAGCAGCAGGATAGTGCAAAGAATTGAGGACTAGCAGTCCCCAAACACAGCCATGATTGGGGTCTATGATGATGCAAAGACTGCCCAGCTGTGGAAAGATTGCAGTGGACTGAATAGTAAGTAAGTAAAGTTACTCAGTCGTGTCTGACTCTTTGTGACCCCATGGACTGCAGCCCACCAGGCTTCTCAGTCCGTGAGATTCTCCAAGCAAGAATACTGGAGTGGGTTGCCATTTCCTTCTCCAGGGGATCTTCCAGATCCAGGGATCGAATCTGGGTCTCCCACATTGGAGGCAGACGCTTTAAACTCTGAGCCAATAAAAATTGCTGAACAAAGCACAAGACTTCTGTTTAGGAGTACTATGGAATGTAACAGGAAACTCAAAGTAGCAGATAGTAAATGGGGAATAAACCAGAGTTGAATATAAGAGAAGTAAAAGCATGGACAGCGGCATCCCACACACCTGAGAAGTGTTTGCACGGTTGATGATACAGTCAATTAAAGAGATGAGACTGGGAAATGTGAGAACCAAGGCAGGACTGAACCTGTGAGGCTGATGAGGGCTTGCTGCGATGGTGTTGCCTTGGCAAAGTCATTACTTTTACCTGTTTGTTCATCTCTACTGTGGATATAGGAAATCCACTGATATGTACCACACAATCCTTACTTTTATGGCCATACGTGCTTATCAGAGCCTGATAATGAAACAATCTGTTGTATAGAATGCTAAAGACGGAATGGTCTTTGTAGCTTCAGTAATGAGAAGTTTTCAAACAGCAGGAGGTACTTAAGGTAAAATTTATCACATCAAATGATCCAAGGGAAAGGACATTGAAAATATAGAAAAGAGTGTGTGAGGCTGTAGGGCCATAGACTTTCTACTCCAGTTAGGGTGGAAGGTCTGTTGAGGATACGTGGCAAATAAAGTCACATGAGGCTCAGTTGGATAGACCAGACCAGAGAACAGAACAATGTAATCATCGAGGGCTGATTGTGAAGGTTAGTCTGAACAGGCAAATACAACCTTCCTTGAGCTTCCTTGAGCTGGTATACATTTTATTTTACTTTTTCTTTTGAGTGTCACCATACTATTATTATTAACCTGTATGTATAATACTACTAGAATATGTCTGGAGTGTGGAATCCAGTGAAGATATAAAATGATTATTTCTCTCCTCAAATGATTTACATTGCATATTTCACCATAAGTAAATTATTGCATGCAAATAATACTTCTCTGGTGGCTCAGATGGTAAAGAATCTGCCTGCAATGTGGAAGACCCAACTTTGATCCCTAGGTTGGGAAGATCCTCTGGAGAAGGGAATGGCAAACCATTCCAGTATTCTTGCCTGGAAAACTCCATGGACAGAAGAGCCTGGTGGTCTACAGTCCATGGGGTCACGAAGAGTTGAATGGACTCAATGACTAACACTTTTACTTTTAAAATAAAACAGAGCAAAACAAATATAAGGCAATAAGCAACACCCTCCCCCAGCTTTTTTTTTTTTTTTTTTTTCAGAAGAAAGCTGTACCAGAACATTGGGGGTGGAGGGTGGGGAATGAAAAGGAAAAAATTCTGGGTGTATATAGTAAAAGCCTTAACTTGTTTCCAGGACAAATGAATAAAAGGAGTTACCTATCTTGAAACACATCTGAAAGTTTTAGATGTCAACGTAAGGAAAGAACTCTGAACACATCCAAGCAAGAAAAATAAATTACCCACAAAGAACTAGGTTAGTAAGAGACTTCAGTAAAACAATAAATTTCATAAGACAAAGAAGTAATGTCTATAGAGCTTTAAGGGGGAAAATATTTTAACTCAATAATTACATAGCTATAAAGTCACCTTTTCTGAAAAGTTAAAAGTTTTGATTAGGCAAGTTGTGGAAGGAAAGGACTTGTGATAGTAAATGTAGATATGTATTAAACATGAAAAGATCATAAGCCAGAAACATGTACTACATGTAAGAAACTGCCAATATTAATAAACTCAAAGGTGAAAATCCATTTGCTCGTTCAGTAGAAATTTAATGAATACATACAAAATTATATATGCTGTATAATTTTATTATATATATATGTGTATGTCAGGGGAGTGTAATCTCCTCGGTTCTGTCTCGTCAAAAAAAAAATTTGAAGCAACAGACATTAAAGCCCTTGGCACATCACAGCTCTTGGAAAGACCATGTTATAGTCTTGGACAGATCAGTGTTACAGCTCAATTTTACTTAGAAAATAGCAGGAAAATACATCCTTGAGGCATAAGGGCATACTGACCCAATGACGCGAAGAGGAGAGAAAGTGAAAAAGAGAGAGAGAGAGAACGAGCGCGCGTGTGTGAGGGAGAGAGAGAGAAACCTCAGCCCTTTGGTTCCTCTTTTTATATTTTTTCCTCCCCCTGGGCCTGCCCCATGTAAGTTGGGCTAGCCAGGAGTGCTGTTAGTTCTACCTGAAGTCCTCACTCTGGTCCTTGGACCTTCCTCTGTTCTATTTTCGCGGGCTTTTTCCCTTCCTTGTCTTTTAGCCACCGCCATTTTGGACTCCTGTTTCCTATTCTAACTACCTAACATATATATATATCTTGGTGTTGCATGGTTGAGCCAGAAATGTTTGATTGATGCAAATATAATTCATGTTATTACATATTTATTCTAATTTTCTTGCTCCATTATAGCAAAATCAATCATATGCTTATATCAAGATTTTCACATAATCTGTGTTCTATTGATAATAATGTCAAATTAATCTTCCTTGACTTTGTAATTCTCTGATAATTTTTAAAACTTAATTTAGAGAAACTTTGGACTACTAGAGTAGAGGCAAATAGAATTATAAACAAAATTCTTAAATAAAACTTGGAAGTGAACCAGAGTTTTTACATAGAGTTTTTAAACATTAAAATGAGGTTGTATAATGTAAATTATTTTTATCATAGCATATGTTATAAAAATGGTAATTTTATCACATAAACTATTGCCATTTATATAACAATTTTTACAGTCTTATGAAGCAACATCAAGATATAAAAACCAATGTAAGTATAGATATCATGTTTCATGCATGTTAAATCTGGAACAACAGAGATTTTAAGAGTAACATGAATTGTTTAATATTGTAAAATAGTCCTCAAGCACCATATGCAACTATTGAAACATCACATTAATTCTTGAGTTCCCCTGGAATTGTAAATTAGAAGAGAAAGACATAAAAATAGTCAACACTTCAGTAAAATGATACTTCATTTTGAGTAAAAAATGTATTGCATTCATGTAATTTCAGAGGAAGAATTTTGAGTTAATTAATATGATTAATTATGAGTTAATTAATCAATCTCTACCCCAAAGATTTTCATCACTCAAATTTTCCCATATTCCAAAGCAATGTCTTTTACTCGTGAAGGTAAAAATGCAATCCATACATCATCACAGTCCTGGGATGCAATTGCCTTTTTATCAAGGATGTAGAGCAAGGGTTACCAGTTCAGTTCAGTCGCTCAGTCATGTCCGACTCTTTGCGACCCCGTGAATCGCAGCGCGCCAGGCCTCCCTGTCCATCACCAACTCCCGGAGTTCACTCAGACTTCACACACATCGAATCAGTGATGCCATCCAGCCATCTCATCCTCGGTCGTCCCCTTCTCCTCCTGCCCCAATCCCTCCCAGCATCAGAGTCTTTTCCAATGAGTCAACTCTTTACATGAGGTGGCCAAAGTACTGGATTTCAGCTTTAGCATCATTCCTGCCAAAGAAATCCCAGGGCTGATCTCCTTCAGAATGGACTGGTTGAATCTCCTTGCAGTCCAAGGGACTCTCAAGAGTCTTCTCCAACACCACAGCATCAATTCTTCGGCGCTCAGCCTTCTTCACAGTCCAACTCTCCCATCCATACATGACCACAGGAAAAACCATAGCCTTGACTAGACGGACCTTAGTCGGCAAAGTAATGTCTCTGCTTTTGAATATGCCATCTAGGTTGGTCATAACTTTTCTTCCAAGGAGTAAGTGTCTTTTAATTTCATGGCTGCAATCACTATCTGCAGTGATTTTGGAGCCCAAAAAATAAAGTCTGACACTGTTTCCACTGTTTCCCCATCTATTTCCCATGAAGTGATGGGACTGGATGCCATGATCTTCATTTTCTGAATGTTGAGCTTTAAGCCAACTTTTTCACACTCCTCTTTAGAGAAGCATTTTTCTGAGTCTTTCAACTATACTAGTCATGACAGAGTAAATTGATGTTAGTCTCTACTGCTAGACTATAAGCTCTGTGCAGTAAGACCTATTTTGGTCACTGCTGTCAGCATCATCCATTGATCCAGATAAGGGAGGCCTCTGCTTTGTGCTCTGTACATCAATGTGTGTCTATTGCTTAAAACAAGTCTGACATATAGTTGTTACTCTTTGAATATTTATTAAGTGAATAAACAAATAGGGAACCAAAGGTCAGAACAAAAAAGACATCTTCATTCTCTCTGAGAAATCCAAGCAGTTACAATAGAATGTCACAGGAGGTAGATGGACCAAGGGCAGGTCCTTTAAATGCAATTAATTGTGATATAAATAATTCTTTAATCATTGAAGATGCGTCCTGTTTCCTCTCTTGAAATGCATATTGCTGGTTACAGTGGATCCTAGGAAGAATACGAATGGATTAATGACCGACCATTAGTTGCAAAGGAAAACAAAAGAAAGATAACCTTCCATTCAAAGTCAGACCATAGTTTGGGAAAAACCATCAGGTGATTTGTAATATAATCTGTGTGATTTACAATTCACCATAATCAGAACTCTGCAATTTTATAACCATTCATCTGCAAATCTGTAGCTTCTTCTATTGCATTCCAATTTATACCTCTCAAAAATCTTTTTTTTTTTAATTTAAACAACCTAAGGCTCACAAAGCTATTTTCTGCACATCTTTCTTTAACTGCCCCTGAGACAGAAGAGAGTGCTCATTTCTTAGTTGAATTAGAGATATAGATATAACACGATGCATAGCAACATGGATGACACTTGATCCATGTAATACTTTATCCCCCAATATTGGCCCCAAATGTAATGTTTTCATATTTATACCATTGAAATCCTTTTCAATGTGTAAATATTCAATAGACTTTCATTAATTGGATTAGAAGACAATTGTGTGTAAATCCAGTATTCTTCAGAGGCGTTCTGATTAAAAGTAAGTCAGAACAAATGTCAGGATTCCAGTACCATAAATATCCAAGATCTATGTAATTTTTGTAATGTAATGAAATAAAAACCTCTAGAGGGAATGTATGTTTTGGTTGTAATAATTTAACCATAAAATCTAGGGAAGAAGAGTCACTGAGAATTCAGCCCAAAACCCTTTTCTTAATAGATGTGGAAATGAGGTCAGAAAGGTAGGGAATAAGCTGAGACTCCTGGGATCCTGACCGTGTAATCCGTGGTTTTCCCATCTGACTTGGTCAAGTTATGTATGTGAATTACTGCAAAACCCCCAAGTTTTAAATTAGCTATTTAATAGTTTGATCTACTTTGGTTTTCTTCATATTCTGATTATATGCTCTAACTTTATTGATTAAAATGATTGTCTTCAGATGTCTTATTTAAGTTTTGCAACCACAGAACTTTCTCTGTTATTGTGACATGATCATGACATTCTACATTTTCTGGGAGAGTTATGGCATTGGACAATAGGATATCTTCAAAATTCATCAAAATTCAAAAGCTTTTATTTTTGTTCATATTTTAAATTGTTCTATTATGTCCAGTTATGAGAGATTAAAAAACAAAAGGCACATTGCAAAATAGCTTGAAAGATTCAAATTAACCTACTGTTAATTACGTTAAAAATGCCAAGCATTTGTTAGCATCTCATTAACATCTTATGGAAAGGAGAACAAGCTCTATTTGCTTTAATATAAAAGACTTTTAAAAATTAGATATGTGTTTTTGGCACCTTTAAAATAATAAATATTGGTCATAGTTAAAATCTTGCTACTACAGTCTTTAAATATTAGCAAGTCTTAAATGAAGTAATGCTATATGCAAATAAAATCTTCTGTTATGTCTTAGAAAAGAAGAATTTCACAATAAAGCTTTAAATCAGTATACCTCAGAGTACTAGATCTGTTGGACAGCTGTTATATGGGGTCATTATTTAATGTTCCATATAAATTTTTTATTTCTAGCCTTGTTTCAGTCTCTATTCAGAGACAGAACATAAGTGAAAGTGAAAGTTGCTCAGTCGTGTCCAACTCTTTGCCTCTCCATGGAGTATACAGTCCATGGAATTCTCCAGGCCACAATACTGAAGTGGGTAGCCTTTTACTTCTCCCTAGGATCTTCCCAATTCAGGGATCGAACCCAGATCTCTCTCATTGCAGGCAGATTCTTTACCAGCTGAGCCACAATATGTAGGAAAAATAACCATGATGAAAGAAATTTCTCTATGGAAATTTTCAGTAAGTAATGAAATGAAAAGACGCTTACTCCTTGGAAGAAAAGTTATGACCAACCTAGATAGCATATTCAAAAACAGAGACATTACTTTGCCGACTAAGACCCGTCTAGTCAAGGCTATGGTTTTTACAGTAGTCATGTATAGATGTGAGAGTTGGACTGTGAAGAAGGCTGAGCGCCGAAGAATTGATGCTTTTGAACTGTGGTGTTGGAGAAGATTCTTGAGAGTCCCTTGGACTGCAAGGAGATCCAACCAGTCCATTCTGAAGGAGATCAGCCCTGGGATTTCTTTGGCAGGAATGATGCTAAAGCTGAAACTCCAGTACTTTGGCCACCAATGTGAAGAGTTGGCTCATTGGAAAAGACTCTGATGCTGGGAGGGATTGGGGCAGGAAGAGAAGGGGTTGACCGAGGATGAGATGGCTGGATGGCATCACTGACTCGATGGGCATGAGTCTGAGTGAACTCTGGGAGTTGGTGATGGACAGGGAGGCCTGGCGTGCTGCAATTCATGGGGTCACAAAGAGTCGGACACGACTGAGCGACTGAACTGAACTGAACTGAATGCCCTCAGGAAGCAACAGTTAGAACTGAACATGGAACAACAGACTGGTTCCAAATCGGGAAAGGAGTACATCAAGGCTGTATATTGTCACCCTGCTAATTTAACTTATATACCGAGTATCTCTCTTGGCTGGAGGAAGCGCAAGCTGGAATCAAGATTGTCGAGAGAAATGTCGATAACTTCAGATATGCACATGACACCACCCTATAGCAGAAAGTGAAGAACAACTGAAGAGCCTCTTGATTGAAAGTGAAAGAGGAGAGTGAAAAAGTTGGCTTAAAGCTCAGCATTCAGAAAACTAAGATCATGGCATCTGGTCCCATCACTTTATGGTAAAGAGATGGGGAAACAGTTGCTGACTTTATTTTGGGGGGCTCCAAAATCACCGCAGATGGTAACTACCACAATGCAATTAAAAGACACTTGGAAGAAAAGCTATGACCGACCTAGACAGATATTAAAAAGCAGAGACATTACTTTGCCAACAAAGTCCATCTAGTCAAGGCTATGGTTTTTCCAGTGGTCATGTATGGATGTGAGAGTTGGACTATAAAGAAAGCTGAGTGCAGAAGAATTGATGCTTTTGAACTGTGGTGTTGGAAAAGACTCTTGAGAGTTCCTTGGACTGCAAGGAGATCCAACCAGTCTTTCCTAAGGCAGATCAATCCTGGCTGTTCATTGGAAGGACTGATGCTGAAGCTGAAACTCCAATACTTTGGCCACCTGATACAAAGAGCTGATTCATTTGAAAAGATCCTGATGCTGGGAAAGATTGAGGGCAGAAGAAGAAGGGGTGACAGAGGATGAGATGGTTGGATGGCATCACCGACTCAATGGACATGAGTTTGGGTAAACTCCGGGAGCTGGTGATGGACAGGGAGGCCTGGAGTGCTAGGTCCATGAGGTCACAAAGAGTCAGACACGACTGAGCAACTGAACTGAACTGAATGATAAAGTGATGAAACAAAAGAAAGAAATAAGAAGAAAAATCTGTTCTTTCTATCTGAGGATAACAATGACTAGGATAATTGAGGGTCTTCCTGTGGCTTCGTTAATAAAGAGCCTGCCTGCAAATGCAAGACAGGCAAAATATGCAGGTTAGATCCCTGGGTGTGAAAGATGCCCTGGAGAAGGAAATGGTAACTTGCTCCAGTATTCTTGCCTGGGAAATCCCATGGACAGAGGACCCTGGAGGGCTGCACTCCACGGGATCACAAACAGTAGGACACGACTGACCACACGTGCACACACACAGATGCAGAGAACATAATTGAAACTAAAAAGAGGGCTAAGTCACTAAACAAATATTCACTCCTCTAGCAAAAATGATTACAATTTTCTGCTCTTTTCGAATGTATAAAATTTACATGGCATTTTTAATTTCTTCTGAAAAGTTATCTTATAAATAGCTCCTCAATTTTTAGTCATATGGAAATCCTAAATTTATAACCTAATCAGCACTTGATAAGGTATAACAGAAATTTCACACGACCTTTTACCTACTGAACATTTATTACTTTCCTTTAATTTAGTCATTCATTCATTCTTTCACTCATTCTCCAGAGAATTCTGTAAAGTATTGAAGACAGCTAATTTTGCTCTGTTGTTTTATTATATTTACTCATGATCTGAACTCTTTCTCTTCAAACTCAAGAAAGATTTCAGTCTAAAAAAAGCTTTAGTAATCACTTAACAACTTTGTAAATTCATATTCTGCTAACATACTTGAAAAGTGAAGTCGCTCAGTCATGTCCGACTCTTTGTGACCCTGTGGACTGTAGCCTACCAGCCTCCTCTGTCCATGGGATTCCCTAGGAAGAGTACTAGAGTGGGTTGCCATTTCCTTCTCCAGGGGATCTTTCCAACCCTGGGATCGAATCCAGGTCTCCCGCATTGGAGGCAGATGCTTTAACCTCTGAACCACCAGGGAAGCCCTACTGGAATTCAATTAATATATTTTTGCTTATTTATTTACTCACTGTTAGCACAACTGTTATCTATTTTTATGATTTTTTCTCCTCTAAAAACCTATGCACCTAAAAAACCCTAAAAATATGTATTGTGTCCCAAGGAAAGTTTATCAATCAAGTAGGGTTAGACCATTTATATACTACTAAAAGTTTTAATTTTTGTGGTCATCCAAAATAACTGTTTTATCTTCAATATTTTAGCATTGTAGAGCTATCATTCCTTTTATTATTTGGGTAAAATAGCTTGGGAAGTTTCCCACTTAAACTATGGGAAGTCAACCATCCTTCCCAGTATTTTCATGGATTCTAGGGAGAATTTGCTCTTGTAACTTACCTATCATTTGATGCTTCTTATGAAGGAGCCTGGTAGGCTGCAATCCATGGGGTCACTAAGAGTCGGACACAACTGAGCAACTTCACTTTCACTTTTCACTTTCATGCATTGGAGAAGGACATGGCAACCCACTCCAGTGTTCTTGCCTGGAGAATCCCAGAGATGGGGGAGCCTGGTGGACTGCCATTTATGGGATTGCACAGTGTTGACCATGACTGAAGTGACTTAGCAGCAGCAGCAGCAGTCCTTATTTATTTTGGACTGTCTTTTAATTGGATCTGTGAGTTATTCTAGATATCTTGGTTCTCATTTGTATTTTTAATAGCCTTTGGTGGTGTGATTCATATATCATACAATTCTCCCATTTCTTAGTTCTCTTTTTTAATTAATTTTTTATTTTTATTTTTTTTAAATTACTTATTTTTAATTGGAGGATAATTGCTTTACAATATTGTGTTGGTTTCTGCCACATATCAACATGAATCAGCCATAGGTAAACATATGTCTTAGTTCTCTTTTGATAATGAAAACATGGAACAAGCTTCTTCTCTTTCCCAAAGGCAGCAATTTCTTGAAGTAAAATAGTCAGTTACACAAAGTGCTAAATACTTTAAAGTCACATGTGAACGAATGTGAAGTCACTCAGTTGTGTCCAACTCTTTGCGACCCCATGGACCATAGCCCACCAGGCTCCTCCGTCCATGGGATTCTCCAGGCAAGAGTACTGGAGTGAGTTGCCATTTCCTTCCCCAGGGGATCTTCCTGACCCAGGGATCGAACCCAGGTCTCCCGCATTGCGGGCAGAGGCTTTAACCTCTGAGCCACCAGGGAAGCCCATATCTGTGGTTATTCCTGCTCTAGAAGAATCCAAATTGGGGTCTCCTCTGCTCTAGAAGTTCTAGTTTGCCATCCTATTAATATATGTGCCTTCACAGAGTCTTAATTCAACAAGTCTGTGAGTCTGTTTTCTTGTTGTTATATTCATTAATTTGTATAATGAATCACTTGTGTATATATGATATCACATATAAGTGATATCATACAACATTTTGGGGTTTCCTGGTAGCTCTGCTAGTAAAAACACCCACCTGCAATGTAGGAGATCCCATTTCCATTCCTGGGTCAGGAAGATCCCCTGGAGAAGGGTTAGGCTCAGTTCAGTTCAGTTCAGTCGCTCATTCATGTTCAACTCTTTGCGACCCCATGAATCACAGCGCGCCAGGCCTCCCTGTCCATCACCAACTCCCGGAATTCACTCAGACTCATGCCCATCGAGTCAGTGATGCCATCCAGCCATCTCATCCTCTGTCATCCTTTTCTCCTCCTGCCCCCAATCCCTCCCAGCATCAGGGTCTTTTCCAATGAGTCAACTCTTCACGTGAGGTGGCCAAAGTACTGGAGTTTCAGCTTCAGCATCATTCCTTCCAAAGAAATCCCAGGGTTGACCTTCTTCAGAATGGACTGGTTGGATCTCCTTGCAGTCCAAGGGACTCTCAAGAGTCTTCTCCAACACCATAGTTCAACAGCATCAATTCTTCAGCGCTCAGCCTTCTTCACAGTCCAACTCTCCCATCCATACATGACTACTGGAAAAACCATAGCCTTGACTAGATGGGTCTTAGTCGGCAAAGTAATATCTCTGCTTTTGAATATACTAACTAGGTTGGTCATAACTTTTCTTCCAAGGAGTAAGCGTCTTTTACTTTCATGACTGCAGTCACCATCTGCAGTGATTTTGGAGCCCAAAAAATAAAGTCTGACACTGTTTCTACTGTTTCCCCATCTATTTCCCATGAAGTGATGGGACCAGATGCCATGATCTTCGTTTTCTGAATGTTGAGCTTTAAGCCAACTTTTTCACTCTCCTCTTTCACTTTCATCAAGAGTAGTCAAAGGCTTTGGCATAGTCAATAAAGCAGAAATAGATGTTTTTCTGGAACTCTCTTGCTTTTTCCATGATCCAGCGAATGTTGGCAATTTGATCTCTGGTTCCTCTGCCTTTTCTAAAACCAGCTTGAGCATCAGGGAGTTCACGGTTAACGTATTGCTGTAGCCTGGCTTGGAGAATTTTGAGTATTACTTTACTAGCATGTGAGATGAGTGCAATTGTGTGGTAGTTTGAACATTCTTTTGCATTGCCTTTCTTTGGGATTGGAATGAAAACTGACCTTTTCCAGTCCTGTGGCCACTGCTGAGTTTTCCAAATTTGCTGGCATATTGAGTGCAGCACTTTCACAGCATCATCTTTCAGGATTTGAAACAGCTCAATTGGAATTCCATCACCTCCACTAGCTTTGTCATAGTGATGCTTTTTAAGGCCCACTTGACTTCACATTCCAAGATGTCTGGCTCTAGATTAGTGATCACATCATCATGATTATCTGGGTCGTGAAGATCTTTTTTGTACAGTTCTTCTGTGTATTTTTGCCATCTCTTCTTAATATCTTCTGCTTCTGTTAGGTCCAGACCATTTCTGTCCTTTATTGAGCCCATTCTTGCATGGAATGTTCCCTTGATATCTATAATTTTCTTGAAGAGATCTCTAATCTTTCCCATTTTGTTGTTTTCCTCTTGGTTAGACTACCCATGCCAGTGTTCTTGGGCTTCCCTGGTGGCTCAGACAGTAAAGAATCCCTCAGCAATGCAGCGGACTTGGATTTGATCCATGGGTTGGGAAAATCACCTGGAGAAGAGAACTTCTGGAGAAAGGAACAGCTACCCACTCCAGTATTCTGGCCTGGAGAAGTCCATGGACAGAGGAGCCTGGCAGGCCACAGTCCATGGGGTTGCAAAGAGTCAGAGGTGATTGAGTGACTTTCACACTTTATACAGCATTTTTTTTTTTTTGTCTGACTTACTTCATTTAACATAATACCCTCCAAGTCCACCCATGTTGCTACTAATGGCAAAACTTCATTTTTCTCTTGTGGTTGAGTGGTATTCCATTAGGGTGTGTGTGTGTGTGTGTGTGTGTGTGTGTGTGTGTGTGTGTGTACATCTTTATCCATTCATCTCTTGATGGACATAGGTTGCTTCCATATGTTGGCATTGTTAGTAGTGCTTCTGTGAACATTGGAGGTATGTATCTTTTCAGATTAGTGTTTCTTGGTTTTGGGTTTTTTGGTTATATACCCAGAAATGAAATTTTTGTGTTGTATGGTAGCTCTATATCAGTTTTTTGAGAAACCTCCGTACTGTTTTCCATGGTGATTATGTGAGAGTTGGACTGTAAAGAAGGCTAAGCACTGAAGAATTGACGCTTCTGAACTGTGGTGTTGGAGAAGACTCTTGAGAGTCCCTTGGACTGCAAGGAGATCCAATGATGGCATCACTGACTTGATGGATGTGAGTCTGAGTGAACTCTGGGAGTTGGTGATGGACAGGGAGGCCTGGCATGCTGGGATTCATGGGGTCACAAAGAGTTGGACATGACTGAGCAACTGAATGGAACTGAAATACATTTTATGGAATATAGATACAGTTTTGCCTGCCAACAGATTGCCACTAATGTGTATGAATAGTATTGACTTTAGACATTTGTGTCTACCTCTCTGTATCTTTTATAAGAATAATTGTTTACTGAATAAGAAACTTAATTTAAAATATTAAAATGAAAGATAGGCTGTATTTTTTTGTTTTTAATTAATTCTGTAACAGAGGAGTGGACGTATGTTAAACTAGCCTCTAAAGCCAGTCTTGCATTAGAAATGTTTCCTTACTTACTCCTCCTCCTTCTCTGTAAGCACATAGATACATTCACCACACTTACCAAACAATAAAATAAAAATATTGTTTTATATGGTAATTTTCAGAAGGTAAAAAGACCCAAACTGCATTTTCCCTTTATAGTTTTAGGTAGAAAGCGTTATGCATAACTTGCTTTGATATTTCCCATTAGAAGCAATAGCGATTTTGCGTTGAATAGGTCTCAAGAAGCTATGTGTTTCTTCCTCAGTACTGTTTGGCCTACCTTATAAATTTCTTTTGGTAAAGTGCAGTGTGTTGCCAGAAATTCATTTTCTCTCTTTGGAATGGAATGGAAGTTGCTGAATTTGCTTAAGGATTAGAACAGTTAACCAACTTTTACATTCAGTATATTTCCCTTAGTTTCATTTAGTTTATAACATATTGGTGGCAAAACTGTTCCACATCCTTTGAATTTCATGATCTGATTCTGTACAATAAGTTATCCAGATCTTTCTCACAGAACAGTCTGTCTTTTTTGTCTTAATTATTCTCCTCTTCCTCCTTAACTTGGCTCTCACCAGTTCCTTTTTTCTCTCATTTTTTTTCTTCTCAGTAGTTTGTTTCCCTCATCTCATCTCCTTGAGGAATAAGGACGGTGGCTCAGAGGTAAAGGGTCTTCCCTCCAATGCGGGAAACCCAGGTTCGATCCCTGGGTTGGGAAGATCCCTGGAAAAGGAAATGGCAACCCATTCCTGTATTCTTGCCTGGAGAATCCTATGGATGGAGGAGCTTGGTAGGCTGCAGTCCACAGGGTTGCAAAGAGTCGGACATGACTAAGTGACTTCACTTTCAAAAAAATCCTCAGTAGGGCAGTATTGAAACAGTTGGTGAAAGGAGAGCAGAGGACACATGAAGACGTGGGTTTTAAAACCAGCTTGGCTCCTGTGATTTTGAATCGGGAGAGTGGATCAGGTGCCCTGTTTACATCTGATTCCTGCATTGCTGCACTGCTTTTTTTGCAGAAGCTGCTATCAGAATTGTAAATGCTCTTCCCTGCATTGCAGTTTAGTGAAGGACATTTTCAAGGAATTGATGTTGGTTTTCAGTGCTTTCACTGCACTACCTTATCTGATTTGGGAAAGAGGTTCTTACTTGGTTAGGTTTGTAGTTCTGTAGGCTTAGGGTCTGTCAAAAAAGGGGGCTGGTTGATGTCACAGATAAGATGACTATTATTTTTAGAGGTTAGTATCTAGAAGTATCTTTTTATGCATCTGTATTACCATGGTGATAGAAGGCTTCCTAATTTTTCCCTGAAGACTCTACTAAGAGCATCAATACTTTTTTTCTTTAATTATAAAGACCAAAGATGCAAGGTTTTTCTTAATCTTGGTTGTTTTATTCCTAATTTACTTTCTCTGATACTTGCTAGATGAAAATGTGGAACTTAAGGCAGTTACTTTTTGTTAAAGAAGATGTTGCCTGTCTCTGTGGTGTGTGTGTGTTCTGGAAAGGAACCCACATACACACACACATACTTCTGTGTTTTTTATGTTAAAAAAAAAAAAGCCTTTTTATATTTAAAACCATGGATTGAACCTAATCTTGATAGTGAACAGGTATAAAAATTACCTTCTTTTTAATGAGCCGTTTCACACAATATTATGGGTCTAGTTTTTAAAATTTAGATAGTGTGCTTTTTTTTTTTTTAAGATAGTATACTCTTATCATATATATACATTTATATATGAGGTGAGGTGAAGTCGCTCAGTCGTGTCCGACTCTTTGCGACCCCGTGGACGGTAACCTACTAGGCTTCTCCGTCCATGGGATTCTCCAGGCAAGAATACTGGAGTGGATTGCCATTTCCTTCTCCAGGGGATCTTCCCAACCCAGGGATCGAACCCAGGTCTCCTGCATTGGAGGCAGACGCTTTAACCTCTGAGCCACCAGGGAATCTCACATTTATATATATATATATATATGGATTCTCCAGGCAAGAATACTGGAGTGGATTGCCATTTCCTTCTCCAGGGGATCTTCCCAACCCAGGGATCGAACCCAGGCCTCCTGCATTGGAGGCAGACGCTTTAACCTCTGAGCCACCAGGGAACTGAACTGATACCAATATACATTCCCACCAACAGTGTAGGAGGATTCCCTTTTCTCCATATACTTACCAACATTTGTTATTTGTGTTCTTTTTGATGAGAGTAATTCTGGCAGGTGTGAGGTGATCTCTCATTGTGGTTTTGATTTGCATTTCTCTGATTAGCTACATTGAACATGTTTTCATGTGCCTGTTAGCTATCGGCAAGTCCTCTTTGGAAAAATGTTTAAACAATTCTTCTGCCCATTTTTTTAAACTAGGTTGTTTTTGATATTGAGTTGTGTGAGCTGTTTACCTATCTTGAAGATTAACCCCTTATGGATCAAGTAATTTGGGAATATTTTCTTCCATTCAGTAGGTTGTGTTCTCATTTTGTCTATGGTTTCCTTTGCTGTGCAAAATCTTTTAAAGTCCCACTTGTTTATTTTTGCTTTCATTTCCTGAAAGATTCAAAAAACAAAATATTTCTATGGTTTATGTCAAAGAATGCCCTGCCTATGTTTTCTCCTAGGAGTTTCATGGTTTCTGATCTTACATTTAGGCCTTTGACCCATTTGACCTTATTCTTTAAAGTATGACCCAGCAATTAATCAATTAAATTGCCTTGTTGTATATCTCATCATGTAATTATACAGTCTTTTATGTGACACTTATCACTCATCTTAATTTTTGAAATGGTATATACAGAACATTATACATGTAAATGTAAACTTACATGTATGTATCTCCAAAATGAATTAAAAAAAAAAGAGAAAAGTAAATTCCCTTACCACTCCTAACACCATGGTAATGTATGTTTTACTTTTACTCTCCAAATCTAATTTATCTGAGCTGTCTCTCTATATATATGTTGACTAATAAGTGAAAAAGACAAGATTTAGGAGTTATTGTTTTCATATAACTGTTACTCCTACATCTGTAATGAAAAATTTTGGTTTTTATGGTTATTGATATTTATGTTTAACTCATTATAGTTTTACCCACTGTGCTAGCACATTGCAGTTAATCACAATACATTTTAAGTATTTCTTTTTTTTTTTTAATACATCTCTGCATTACTACTGTTGTACTTGCTCTAGAGGTTACAGTATGCCTTTTAAACTTCACAGTCTACTTAGGATTAATTTTGGGCAATGTCTTAAAAATGTGAGCATTTTGTAACTGGTCTTATTTACCCTTTCTCTTGTCCTTTGTCATCAATATTTTCTTTTTATATGTTAATTGAACTATACAATTAGCTTAGTTTTCTTTGTAGTTTTCTAGTTCAAAGTTTGATGTTTTATTTGAATAGATAAATTTATTTCAGTACATTTGAGGAATTTTTGAGCATAAATTTTTCTAGTATTTGTTCTATATATTTTTGGCCCACTCCACCTTTGACTCCATGTAGTTTTATTAGACCTTTTGAGATTGTCTTTCACGTTTCTGAAATACTGTTTCTATTATAATTTTTTTCTCTGTTGTTCACATTGTATAGTCTCCATTGATTCTTTTTTAATTTCACTGATTTGTTTTTCTTTTGTTATCTCCATTCTGCTTTTAAGTCCATCTGATGAACCTTTTATTTTTCTGCTCAAATTTATGCCTTTTGCATTCATTTCAAACTTATTTTCCTTTTCTTAGCTATAAAAGCTCTTTTAAAGTCCTTGTATGATCAAGACTTTACCCAACATATGAGTATCCCTGGTGTCTCCTTCTTTTGATTATATTTGATATTTAAAATGAGTCAGGAAATTCCCTGATGGTCCAATAGTTAGGACTCTGCACTCTCACTGCCAAAGGTCTGGGTTCAATCCCTGGTCAGGGAACAACAATTAAAAAACAATGAGCCACATTTTCCTTCTTCATATTTGAAGAAACTGAATTTTGAGCATGACATTATTAAAACTTTGCATTCCACTGTATTTTTCTGAAGGTTACTTGTTTTTTATTTTGCTAGGTAATTAACTTGTGCTGTGCTTAGTCGCTCAGTCATGTCTGACTCTTTGTGACCTCATGGATTGTAGCCCACCAGGTTTCTCTGTATTCAAATTTTGAAACTGATGTTTAGAGAATCAGCTTCAAACTTGGTTTAGGTCTTTTGTCTTTAACTGAATCCCTCTGATTGTGCTCTGAATATAACTAGTTCAGGATTAAACTAGAGAGTTGGCTGACTTTACACTGACGCTCCTATTCTGGCTGTTTTATGCCCAGCCTTGACCCTCACTCTCTGGTGACTAATACTCGTTCTTTGTCCTGTGGTTTCTCAGGCCAGAAATACAGCAGAATTTCTTTGGAACTTCAGTTACCATACACCACCCCCATAAGGTGTCCTTAAGCCAGAGCTTACAAAACACGGCACAAATTTTTCTACGAAGTATCAACTGCCCTTCAACGTATTCTTTCATTCATTTTTGGTGAAATTGTCTACTCTAAAAGCCTTTATTACTAGACAATTTGGTAATACGAAACAAAATGTATACTATATATATTGTAGCATTCCAACTTCTAGTTAAACTTCAGTTCAGTTCAGTTCAGTCGCTCAGTCGTGTCCGACTCTTTGCGACCCCATGAATCGAAGCACGCCAGGCCTCCGTGTCCATCACCAACTCCTGGAGTTCACTCAGACTCCCGTCCATGGAGTCAGTGATGCCATCCAGTCATCTCACTTAGGAGCTAGTATTTAGAAAGATAAAAGATATGCCAAGGTTTCATCATAGCAGCACTTTTAATATTAATTAATTGGAAACCAAAAGGACTGGTAAACTAGTATTATCCACACTTAAAATTGAAAACTATGGATGACTCAGAGGGATGGTATGGAGAGGGAGGTGGGAGGGGTTTCAGGATTGGGAACACGTGCACACCTGTGGCGGATTCATGTTGACGTATGGCAAAACCAATACAATATTGTAAAGTAATTAGCCTTCAATTAAAATAAATAAATTTAAAAAACTGTGCAGTTTTAAGTTTGATAACAGATATACATTTATTGGTGTTATAAAAATTCATGATATACTGCTGAGAAAAAAAGTTTAATAAATACCAGATATCCTGTAATTCTAATTATGTAAAACAAATGCTTTGAGAGATGAAGACTTTTAACAATTAACTGGATACATTTGGTTAGTGGAATATCAAGTGTTTTTTTTTTTTAATCTCTTTCCAGTTTCTCTAAACTATATGTTATATCCTTTTGCAAACACTATACAGCTCATAAAATGTTTTCTCTTCTTATCTTCACCTTTTAAATGTAATCCCTGATTCTAACACTCTTCTTCTGTCTCTAACTATTTAAATCTTACCCTTTGAAGCCCAGCCTAAATAATGCTTCCTCTAGGAAGCTTGTCTTATTTAGGAACTCTATAAAAGCATGTGTTTACATGCCTTTCATCTTAACTTTTTTGACCATCTCTTCTTCTACATCTTTTGAGACATAATCTAAGTATTATTTATCTTTTCTTTCCCTATAGATCTTAGGACTATTTGTATGATAGACAAATTCCTAATGAATTAGATTAAAAGCATCATCATGATTTTACCCTGATAATATCAGCACATAGAAATTAAACGTTTTTCTCAACGTCAAAAGTCTAATTGAAAGATAACTAGTAAGGGTCTTAGAGCATGATAAGCTAGAAATAAGGAACAATAAAAATAATCTTTACAAGATTCAAAACACCTTTAATTTGTAAAACATGATAGGTAATGGTTGTATGTATCAGGTTAATTAAATAAAAACATTGGTGAAGCTAATATAGAGATATACAATTTGACATCAGTACAGTTAAAACGGTTATTTTGGAAACTCCAAATGTAATAGTCACTTTTCATAACTTAGGAGGTATGGGGAGGAATGAAGCTTAGTTGTTATATCAACTGTAATCATTTTCCTACCCACACTGTGTAATTTAAACATTTTAAAACACAGATTGAAGCCATCCTAGAGATTATTTTATCATTTATAAAGGGAAATAAGACATTCAGTTCCAGAGAATAACTATTTCAAGTTGAAGATTGCTTATTTATTTTGTCAGTTTGAGGATGACTTGCCAGTGACAGAGTCTAACTTTAGTGTGCCCTGTAATTCTGTACCAGTCAGGGTTCCTGGTTGCAAAACAGAAACTAAAGCTGCTTAGATTCAGTATAAAAATATTTATAATGGGGTAGCTCACAGATTTAACAAAAATAGCTGTGTAACAGAGCTAAGGAAATGACTTTGGGGAAAATGACTTCAGTGAGCCAAAAACATAGACTTATACTAACCCAGAGAGTGTCAGAGCTAGTTCGACTGTTTAGCAGGTTTTACTCATGTCAGACATTTTTATCTTTGTGTTTAGACTCCCAGTTCCACTACCACCATTACTCTTGACCAAATATGCTAGATTTCTCCACTGGAATAAACCTTAAACTGTCCTTGTTTTTATGGCTTTTGCCATAAGTAGTGGAGCATTCAACTGACAGAACCTATGTTATATGTTTATATTCTTCCACACAGGGGTTGTGCAGAAGAAGCATAATTTTCTAATCAAGATTGAAAAGGATACATATTCATTTTTCAATCAAGAAGGCTTTAATCTTTTTCAGTGAGCCAAAAACATAGACTTATACTAACCCAGAGAGTGTCAGAGCTAGTTCGACTGTTTAGCAGGTTTTACTCATGTCAGACATTTTTATCTTTGTGTTTAGACTCCCAGTTCCACTACCACCATTACTCTTGACCAAATATGCTAGATTTCTCCACTGGAATAAACCTTAAACTGTCCTTGTTTTTATGGCTTTTGCCATAAGTAGTGGAGCATTCAACTGACAGAACCTATGTTATATGTTTATATTCTTCCACACAGGGGTTGTGCAGAAGAAGCATAATTTTCTAATCAAGATTGAAAAGGATACATATTCATTTTTCAATCAAGAAGGCTTTAATCTTTGGTAGAAAAATTTCTCATTTTACAGTAATTTCTCACTTTCAAGGTAACATTGTGCTTAAATATTTCTTTTTTTTTAATTTTAATTTTTTATTTTTTTTCCTTTACAATACTGTATTGGTTTTGCTATACATTGACATGAATCCACCACAGGTGTACATGAGTTCCCAACCCTGAACCTCCCTCCTAACACCCTTCCCATTAAATATTTCAAATCACAAAAATCTTTATGTTTCAATACACAAATTTATTTTAAGCTCTCCTAGAATAAATTTTTATTTTGAAATATTAAAGGTAAAATTATCTTTTTCTGTTTAAATTGACAAGTAAACCATTTATGATAAAATGTCACATGAATGACAAAGATTGTTAAATTTTAAAATGTATGTAAAAATAAAACATTAGAATTATTTGCAGCAAGTATTAAGTGGTTGTCTTTGAGCCATGCGTGCATGCTTAGTCACTTCAGTCTTATCTGACTCTCTGCAGCCCCAGGGACCATGGCCACCCAGGCTCCTCTGTCCATGAGATTCTCCAGGCAAGAACATTGGAGTGGATTGCCATTTCCTTCTCCAGTGATAGAGTATGAAGTGAGTGAGTGAAGTTGCTCACTCATGTCCAACTCTTTTTGACCCTATGGACTGTAGCCCACCAGGCTCCCCTGTCCATGGGATTCTCCAGGCAAGAGTGCTGGAGTGGGTTGCCATTTCCTTCTCCCTTCAAGACATAGAACCAGGCATAATATAGTATTCTGCACATTTTAACTTTTTAAGTTATATGCCATATATTCAAGGTATATGCCATATACGGACATTATTTTAATAAAATATAGAATAAATTTTATTTCATTTAAAAAGTATTGAGAAAAAATGAGATCCATCTGGTAAAAATTCCTCAACATTTCTAAGAAAAGTTCTTAAGTTCTTAAGGCATTAGAAAAAAATAGTTATTTTAAAAAAGCATTTCTTAATTAACAGAAGATATAACTAAGATAAAATATAAGGAGACAGGGGGACTGTGGTTTAAAGGAAGCATGAGATTATGCTTTTTTATGAGAAGTAAAATGGTTTTGTAATAGCAATTCTTATTAGTTGACACTTTAAGTATGTGTGTTTAGAGTTCTTAGTTACAAGAAAGTACTGTTTTATTGAAAATTAAATCACATCTTACCCATGTCTTACTGAAAACTACCACTCACCGACTCAATGGATATGAGTTTGAGTAGGCTCTGAGAGTTGGTGATGGACAGGGAAGCCTGGCATGCTGCAGTCCATGGGGTCTCAGAGTCGAACACAATTAAGGGACTGAACTGAACTGAACTCAAAAGAAATATTTTTTTCCACACAAAATTTTCCTGTCCTGGAAGAAATAAAATTTCTTATACTTAATATGCAGTCCAAAGTACAAAATTGTAGATGTCCCCAAAGAAATCCACTAAATTTATTATTTGTAAACTTTTCTTTATTATAAGCATAAAAACACATGATAAGAAGCACAGTAGAAACATTTTGATACCTTACATTCAGTGCTGGAGGTTAGTTAATAAAAAATAACAATAAAGCAGAAAAAACAGTAACACTATAAACTTAAATTATAGTATATAATTACATATTTACTGTCAAAATTTTGACCTGCCAAAGTAATATGAATGAATATAAGTATGTATGAATTTTCTGACAAAAGCTCTACATCAGGTTTTTTGTTTTTGTTTTCATCAATTATAAACCCAGCCATAATGCATTCTGTATAATTTGCAGTGTGGGTTTTCCTCAAAAGAAGCCAGAATGTAAAGAGACAAGAAATAATCTTTGGAGAGACTTCTTCCAGATTTTAACTATTTTTTTATATCTTAAAAAATTTTATTTTAATTGGAAGAAAATTACTACAAAATATGTGATGGCTTCTGCCATATATCAGCATAAATCAGCCTTAGGTATACATATGTCCTCTCCCTCTTAAACCTCCCTCCCATGTCCCTCTCCATCCCATTGTCAAGGTTATCACTGAGCACCCACTTTGGTTCCCTGCATCACATAACAAATTCCCACTGGCTATCCACTTTACATATGGTAACATATATGTTTCAATACTACTCTCTCACGTCATCCTACCTTCTCTCTCTCCCATGTCTTTTATATGTATTTCACCTATACTTGGGTTTCCCTGGTGGCTCGATGGTAAATAATCCACCTGTCAATGCAAGAGACATGGGTTTGATCTGTGGGTCAGGAAGATCCCCTGGAGAAAGAAATGGCAACCTCTTCCAGTGTCCATGCCTGGGAAATCCCATGGACAGAGGAGCTTGGCGGGCAACAGTCCCTGGGGTTACAAACGTGTCAGACACAATTTAGCAACTGAACACCACCAACTCCCCCTAAATCAGTATCAATATATTTTAGAAATCTAACTTCACTGAGCTTTTCTAAAGTATTCAACCAATTTCATATAGAAAAAAAGTCATTTGATGCATGAGTCCTTTCACTGTTCTTTATTATTATTGGTCTATGTATTCATCTCTTGCCTAATTAGTGCTGTCTTAATTACTGTAGTTTTGTAATATCTGGCAGAAAAAGAACTTCCACTTGGCTCATCTTTCAGAATGTCTTGACTTCTTTGGCTTTTGCATTTCTATATAAATTTTAAATTAGATCATCATTTTTCTCCCAAACATATGGGATTTTGATTGGGATTGTATTTTATATATTTGAGTAGAATTGGCATACTTAAAACAGTTTTCCAAACATAAATATGGTATATTCCACTATTTTTTCTGTCTTTGATTTTTCTTAATAACACCGTAAAGATTTGGTACTGAAGTCTTACTCATACTGGTTTACTCCTAGAAATTTCATTTTCTTTAGCTGGTATATAGAAATGCAATTGTTTATTGCTTGTTTGTTTTCTTATTGATCGTGCCCTTAATAAATTGCTCAAATAAGTATTATAAAAAGAAGTATCTTTACTACACATATTGAAACATCATATTATATTACATAGACAAACTATCAGCAAATTAATAGGAAAGAGCCACTAAATTAATATGAACAGATTACAGATAAGTAATATATCATACAAAAAACATGGCTTGTTTTATTATATAAAATGGATGGTAGTAAGATTTAAATAAATTGAAAAATAGTAAAAATAGATCCTCAGATTTCACTCTGTTCTTTGAAAGATAGATTAATTTTAGCATAAGAAACGTACTAGTAAGTCCCTTAAAATTCAGTTACATGAGCTTTTATGTGTTGGCAGAATTATTAAATCATCTGTGCTTTTGTAAAGAAATTTCAGATCTAAACATTGATCCAATAAGATGTCGTGGGGTAAAAAAGTTCACAGTGCCACTATCCATACATATTGTGTGTAGAATTCTGAAACAATTTCCTGGAGTAGATTATTCATTCATATATTTTTTTTCTCATATTCACAAAAATTTATCTTCTCTGGGTGAAATGATCCCATGTATTACTGCATATTTATTGACTTCCACACTTATTTAATCTCCATCAACATGCGGTTACTGATTGCCTTGAATAGATTGGTGAATTAGATGACTTTTAACATTCTTTCCATGCTGTAGCAGGTGATTCGACAATCTCTACCGTGGGAAGCTTCCAGAAAGCAAAATAGATAACCTCTCTGACAATGGTTTTCATTAATATGTTATGTCTTTCACCCTGAGGTAACTTGTACTACAATTCACTAAACATTCTCTCTCTGTTACCCACCCTACTCCAAGAAGGTATATCCCACCTTTGTAGAATGTAGCAGCAGAAATGTAATTAACATTTGCCAAAAAGATGTGGGAGTGAGGTTTTTTTTTTACTTTTAAAAAATTTAATTATTTATTATTATTTCACTTTACAATATTGTATTGGTTTTGCCATACAAGGACTGAGCGACTGAACTGAACTGAACTGAACATGAATCCACCACAGGTGTACACATGTTCCCAATCCTGAACCCCCCCTCCCACCTCCCTCCCCATACCATCCCTCTGGGTCATCCCAGTGCACCAGCCCCAAGCATCCTGTATCCTGCATCGAACCTAGACTGGTGATTCTTTTCTTATATGATATTATACATGTTTCCATGNTTTACTTTACAATATTGTATTGGTTTTGCCATACATCAACATGAATCTGCCACAAGTGTACATGTGTTCCCAATCCTGAACCCCCCTCCCACCTCCCTCCCCATACCATCCCTCTGGGTCATCCCAGTGCACCAGCCCCAAGCATCCTGTATCCTGCATCGAACCTAGACTGGTGATTCTTTTCTTATATGATATTATACATGTTTCCATGCCATTCTCCCAAATCATCCCACCCTCTCCCTCTCCCACAGAGTCCAAAAGACTGTTCTATACATCTGTGTCTCTTTTGCTGTCTTGCATACAAGGTTATCATTACCATCTTTCTAAATTCCATATGTATACTGTATTGGTGTTTTTCTTTCTGGCTTACTTCACTCTGTATAATAGGCTCCAGTTTCATCCATCTCATTAGAACTGATTCAAATGTATTCTTTTTAATGGCTGAGTAATACTCCATTGTGTATATGTACCACTGCTTTCTTATCCATTCATCTGCTGATGGACATCTAGGTTGCTTCCATGTCCTGGCTATTATAAACAGTGCTGCGATGAACATTGGGGTACATGTGTCTCTTTCAATTCTGGTTTCCTCGGTGTGTATGCCCAGCAGTGGGATTGCTGGGTCATAAGGCAGTTCTGTTTCCAGTATTTTAGGGAATCGCCACACTGTTCTCCATAGTCGCTGTACTAGTTTACATTCCCATCAACAGTGTAAGAGGGTTCCCTTTTCTCCACACCCTCTCCAGCATTTACTGCCTGTAGACTTTTGGATCGCAGCCATTCTGACTGGCATGAAATGGTACCTCATTGTGGTTTTGATTTGCATTTCTCTGATAATGAGTGATGTTGAGCATCTTTTCATGTGTTTGTTAGCCATCTGTATGTCTTCTTTGGAGAAATGTCTATTTAGTTCTTTGGCCCATTTTTTGATTGGGTCATTTATGTTTCTGGAATTGAGCTGCAGGAGTTGCTTGTATACTTTTGAGATTAGTTGTTTGTCAGTTGTTTCATTTGCTATTATTTTCTCCCATTCCGAAGGCTGTCTTTTCACCTTGCTTACAGTTTCCTTTGTTGTGCAGAAGCTTTTAATTTTAATTAGATTCCATTTGTTTATTTTTGCTTTTATCAAAAATTCTGCATTCAAAAAATATCAGCATTCTGGGAGGCAGGTCATAGAGGATCCTGCTGTGATTTAAGTTGGAGAGTTTTTGCGTATGTTCTCCTCTAGGAGTTTTATAGTTTCTGGTCTTACATTTAGATCTTTAATACATTTTGAGTTTATTTTTGTGTATGGTGCTAGAAAGTGATCTAGTTTCATTTTTTTACAAGTGGTTGACCAGTTTTCCCAGCACCACTTGTTAAAGAGATTGTTTTTAATCCATTGTATATTCTTGCCTCCTCTGTCAAAGATAAAGTGTCCATAGGTGTGTGGATTTATCTCTGGGCTTTCTATTTTGTTCCATTGATCTATATTTCTGTCTTTGTACCAGAACCATACTGTCTTGATGACTGTGGCTTTGTAGTAGAGCCTGAAGTCAGGCAGGAGTGAGTTTTGTGTGTGATTTTGGGGAGAAGCTATAAGCCAGAACATGGTTTTTGATTTCTTTTACCTCTGTGTCTTGACCAGAATGTTTTGTCAGTTTGGATCCTGGAGTGTAGATTATGAAGCAGAGACTAGCTAAATTTCAATGGATGTGTACTGTGTGAGATATACAAACTATTTTTATTTGTTAGAAGCTAGAATTTGGTAGTCATTTGTTGTGGCAGCAAAACTTAGCTTATGCAGACTGTTACACTCCTTCCAACAAATGATGAGATGTTTGAGAAAAGAACCATGTATTTGTTCAATGATTACTTCTTTATTCCTTCTAATCTAAGCATCTAAAAACTGGTGTATTGTAAATGATAGTAAATGATAGCTGATTAAAGTAATTCTATGAAGTTTACCTCAATCAGTATATATATATATATATATATATACACACACACACAAAGAAGGAAATCTAATAAATTATAATCCCCAAAAACCTACAATTCAGTTGAAGAGATAAATTATATAACAATTTAATTTTTTTAAAGTTTCAAGTTGGTGTTGATATTATATATATATATTATAGTTGATATTATATATATATAATATCAGAGATAACTTTTGAATACATATCAATAATGAGAAACAAATTCCAATGTTTAACCATGTATTTAACTACCTGTTATTTTACTATACACTGCTATTAATGCACCTATGTATCACCTAAAGAGTACACTTTATAAGTATGCTCCTCACTCACACTAGCCCCTGTGTGTGGCTAATCATTCAGAAACACATAATCATTCAGAAACCCCCTCACCTGGTCTCCCATTGCATCTTGCTCACACATACCTCTGTTCTAGTTCTTGGCTTCTGTCTTGGATTCTTATTTTTAACTCTCAGATTTAGTGTATGTTACAAATATCATGCTACTAATCCTTAATCATCTTCCAGTATAGGAAATGGCAACCCACTCCACTGTTCTTGCCTGGAGAATCCCAGGGATGGGGGAGCCTGGTGGGCTGCCATCTCTGGGGTTGCACAGAGTCGGACACGACTGAAGTGACTTAGCAGCAATATAATATTCTAATATTTATTCTCATGACATATCCATTGTGTATCTTAATCTGAACCAGCCCTATAATCTCGGACACTATCCATGTATGGCCTTTGCAAAAGAAGGAGCTGAAAAATATAAAATTGGGACTTCCTGAGTGGTCCAGAGGTTAAAACTTCTTGCCTCTACTTCAGGGGACATGCAAAACCAAGATTCTGTGTCCCACAACATGGCCAAAAATAAATAAATAAAAATAACCACACACCCCACCCCTTAAAAAAAGAAAGAAAGAAAAACCCTATAAAGCTCATATATGCTTCCCTGACTATGTTGTTTTTAAATTCGATGCACAGTAATACAGAGAAGTGGCCTTAGGCTTGGGAATTCTGGAGTCATCCTGAGTTTGATAGCAGTTTTGCTACTTGCCAACTGTGCATCCTTGGACGAGCTACTCAGCATCTCTGTCTCTCTCCTTTGGTAAAATGGATATAGTAATATTACTGATCTCATAGGGTTATTGTGGTATTAATTGAAAAGTTCAACATAAATTGCTTATTAGAGGGGTCTGACACTTTCACATATTCACCATTCAAGAGGATCAAGATAACCAGTTTTGACAAGATTCTTTCAAAGCAAAGGCAAGCTCACTTGAAGTTTTGAAAGAATTCATCACAGAAAAAAAGATTTACGGGATACACTTGGAGCAGTACATCTTTGTCTTTGATCCATGCCAATATTTTAAAATCTCAATACATTAGATCCTTTTGACTAAGGATCTAATTTCTGTGCCTTGTAATTAGAACTTTATAGAGCCAAAGCACTTTTTCAAACATATTGTGCTTTTTAAGGGATCATACATTGGAAAATTCAAATTTCCCTACTGAAGAAAGTTTGAGAATGAACAGTTCTAGAAAAATTTCTTGTCCAGCTGATTAGTTTTGCCCTGTAATAATTTTCCTCTTACATACATATTCACACACTCTGAATTGTCCCTCACTGATCACTTTTTATGCACTAATTTTCTAAATTACTAAAATGATAGCCAGCATTATTACAATTACATGTATTTATGGTGCTTCCTATGATTACAATAATCATTTTCATGCTTCTAAAAATTAATATCCAACAATTATAATCATTATTAATTACTATTAACTTCATAGTCTACCACATAACCCCAGATAGCATGATGTAAAAAGATGACAAAGAGATGGCTGCTCTGGATTCTTTTCTCCAGAAGGTTATTTTAGTGGTTTAGAAGGAAAAACATATGCATGCTAACTGCACTGATGCTAACTGTTCAAACTCTCCTAGGGAGGTAATTTTTCATGCAACAATATGTCTATTATTAGTTCTTATACATTAGCCCTTAGTAAATAGTATTTATTCTGTCTGCATATCTTGACAATGACTTCTCCCCACATTTGCAGCCACCCACTGAGACAATCATTGCCACCATTCAGACACACAACAAACTAAGGTTTTATTACTTTAATTTTCCAAACAAATTGCACCATGCTAAATTACAACACATGGAAATAATTTTTAAAAGACAAAGAGAACAGCAGATTTTGCATTTCTATTACGTGAGCTATCTGTAATTTCAAATAATGGCATATATTAAGTATTCCCCAAATGTACTCACACATATGCGTGTGCTGAGTGAGTCTTGTAACAAACCTCAAAATTTGCTGAACCCTTTTGAAATTAAATGGAGAGAACTATGTAAATTATTCCTATTCCAATATTTTTGTAGCTCAATAAATTTAAAGTAATTTTAAGGACTAGCTGATAATCTCAAGGTGTATGCAATCTCAATATATTTGTGTTTGGCACCTTAGTCTATCTATACATTCATGTATGTATATGCATTACATATGTTGTGCTGTTCATTACTCAGTCGTGTCCAACTCTTTGTGACCCCATGAACTATAGCACACCAGGCTTCCATATCCTTCACTACCTTTTGCAGTTTGCTCAGATTCATGACCACAGAGTTGGTGATGCTATCTAACCATCTCATCCTCTGCCAGCCACTTCTCTTACTCTCCATCTTTCCCAGCATCAAGGTCTTTTTCAGTAGGTCAGCTCTTTGCCTCAGGTGGCCAGAGTATTGGAACTTCAGCTTCAGTATCAGCATCAGTCCTTCCAATGAATATTCAGGGTTGATTTCCTTTAGCATTGACTGTTTTGGTCTCCTTGCAGCTCAAGGGACTCTCAGGAGTTTTCTCTGGCATCACATTTGAAAACATCAAATCTTTGGCACTTAGCCTTCCTAATCCCTAATTTCAAGCTGTAAGGTGCATTTTTATGCTTACTGCTAGAGCTGTGGTCTCACAAAGACTCACAGAATTCATCCTAAGGAATTATTTTCTGTTTGAATTGCCGCAGAACAATGTGAAATTAAGAGTTCAAATATACTGTGAAGATTAACAGTGGGAGATTACACTAACATCAAAGAGCTCAAAACAGGAAATGTTCTTTAGCAAAGTTTATGCATTTCTCCAGGATTTTTAGTATAACTAAAAAATAGGGCTTCCCTTGTGGCTCAGATAGTAAAGAATCTGCCTACAATGCAGGAGTAAGTAAGTAACTAAGTGAAGTTGCTCTGTCGTGTCCAACTCTTTGCGACCCCGTGGACTGTAGCCCACAAGGCTTCTCAGTCCATAGGATTCTCCAGGCAAGAATACTGGAGTGGGTTGCCATTTCCTTCTCCAGGGGATCTTCCCAACCCAAGGATCGAACCCAGGTCTCCTGCATTGCAGGCAAACACTTTAACCTCTGAACCACCAGGGAAGCCAGGTTCAATGCAGGAGACCCAGGTTCAATCCTTGGGTTGGGAAGATCCCCTGGAGAAGGAAATGGCAACCAACTCCAATATTCTCGTCTGGAGAATTCCAAGGACAAGGAGCCTGGTGGGTTACAGTCCATGGGATTGCAAAGAGTCTGACACAACTGCATGAGTAACACTCCCATTCAAATCTAGAGGAAGATGGCTATGTATAGTGTATACTTTGGAGAAATTAGGAAAATGTTGTCTAACCGTTCCAGTCATGCTAATTTTCATGGTGTTTTAAGAAAGAGACTCAGCTTTGGAAACAAAACAGTGGGAGTTTTTTTAGGATACTAATTCAAATGCCACCCAGCTGAGTAATGATCTGTTTGTTGTTACCAAACTTATTATTTCAGGGCTGCTCAGTGAATAATGTCACTTGAAATTACTATATCCTTCAGTTCACTCCCATATGGACAACTGCCACCATTCAAACATCATCAGTAAGCTACCAGTTTGTCCTGAGAAGCTGTTAAATACTTCAATGTTCTCTTCATGTTGAATGAAAGATTGAAAGAAAGAGGGTTTGTTTATGCCCTATGAGAGCAATTGATTATTGCTAATTTTCATGCCCCCAGAGTGTCCATTCAGTGGTTGATTTCAGGAAAACCGAGAACAGCTGATCTCAACTCTGGCCAACATCTGGAACCACCTCAGTGAGTGAGTTAGTCAGTTCAGTTGTTCAGTCGTGTCCGACTCTTTGCAACCCCATGAGTCGCAGCACACCAGACCTCCCTATCCATCACCAACCCCCAGAGTTCACTCAGACTCATGTCCATAGAGTTAGTGATGCCATCCATCCATCTCATTCTCTGTCATCCCCTTCTATTCCTGCCCCAAATCCCTACCAGCATCAGAGTCTTTTCCAATGAGTCAACTCTTCACATGAGATGGCCAAAGTACTGGAGTTTCAGCTTTAGCATCATTTCTTCCAAAGAAATCCCAGGGCTGATCTCTTTCAGAATGGACTGGTGGGATCTCCTTGCAGTCCAAGGGACTCTCAAGAGTCTTCTCCAACACCAGAGTTCAAAAACATCAATTCTTCTGTGCTCAGCTTTCTTTATAGTCCAACTCTCACATCCATACATGACCACAGAGAAACCATAGCCTTGACTAGACAGACCTTTGTTGGCAAAGTAATGCCTCTGCTTTTCAACATGCTATCTTGGTTGGTCATAACTTTTCTTCCAAGGAGTAAGTGTCTTTTAATTTCATGCCTGAAGTCACCACCTGCAGTGATTTTGAAGCCCAAAAAAATAATGTCTGACACCATTTCCACTGTTTCTCCATCTAGTTCCCATGAAGTGATGGGACCAGGTGCCATGATCTTCATTTTCTGAATGTTGAGCTTTAAGCCAATTTTTTCACTCTCCTCTTTCACTTTCATCAAGAGGCTTTTTAGCTCCTCTTCACTTTCTGCCATAAGGGTGGGGTCATCTGCATATCTGAGGTTATTAATATTTCTCCTGGCAATCTTGATTCCAGCTTGTGTTTCCTCCAGTCCAGCATTTCTCTTGATGTACTCTGCATAGAAGTTAAATAAGCAGGGTGACAATATACAGTCTTGACGTACTCCTTTTCCTATTTGGACCAGTCTGTTTTTCCATGTCCAGTTCTACTTTTGCATTCCAGTCCCCTATAATGAAAAGGACATCTTTTTTGGGTGTTAGTTCTAAGAGGTCTTATAGGTCTTCATAGAACCATTCAACTTCAGCTTCTTCAGTGTTACTGGTTGGAGCATAGATTTGGATTACTATGATATTGAATGGTTTGCCTTGGAAACGAACAGAGATCATTCTGTCATTTTTGAGATTGCATCCAAGTACTGCTTTTCGGACTCTTTTGTTGACCATGATGGCTACTCCATTTCTTCTAAGGGATTCCTGCCCGCACTAGTAGATAGAATGGTCATCTGAGTTAAATTCACCCATTCCAGTTTGTTTTAGTTCACTGATTCCTAGAATGTTGACATTCACTCTTGCTATCTCCTGTTCAACCACTTCTAATTTGCCTGGATTCATGGACCTGCCATTCCAGGTTCCTATACAATATTGCTCTTACAGCATTGGACCTTGCTTCTATCACCAGTCACATCCACAACTGGGTATTGTTTTTGCTTGGCTCCATCCCTTCATTCTTTCTGGAGTTATTTCTCCACTCATCTCCAGTAGCATATTGGGCACCTACTGACCTGGGGAGTTCCTCTTTCAGTATCCTATCATTTTACCTTTCCATACTGTACAGTATGGAAAGGTAAAATGATAGGATACTGAAGAATATTGAAGTGGTTTGCCATTCCCTTCTCCAGTGGACCACAGTCTGTCAGTGGTCTGTCAGTGGAAACACGTAGGGAATTTTCATAATATATTTCACTGGGTTTTAGCCCAAAGCTACCGAATAAGAATTTCCAGGGTTTGTCCCTGTCAAGTTATATTTAAACCGGCTCTCTAAATAATTTTATTGCAGTGTCCATGGACTGATTTTTGGGGGTTCATTGACCAAATTTTGAAATCAGCCTCAATGTGGAAGAGACCAAAGTCTATTACCTCTTATTTCTGGACATGCAACTAGCTTACATTTCTCAGCATATCATGTGGTTAGTTGTGTTCATATGACTAAGTCCAAGAATGCCTCAAAAGAAATGTGGACCACTTTACAAATTTAGACCATAAAGACCTCCCCAGTGAATGTATAATGACTGTTTCCCATCCAGCAGGCTAAATAAGATGACCTACAAAGTGACCTTTGAAACTCTATGTTGAGCATGGACATGGGGTTCCACAAGATGGACAAAGCAGGTTTCCTGAATACTCATGTAGGAAGCTATCCACTAATAAAACTTTATTTGTGTTAAGCATCTGTGGTTTGGGTTTTACCTATTAACAGCAGTTAGTATCCCAAGTTTGCTGTTCAATTTTTTAATTATCTTTTTAAAATAACAGAAACATTTTAAAGATTTTTTTCTCTCTTTACTTACTTGTCTGTTGTGGTATTGTCCCAATTTATCAATAGTGGAAACTGCCAGGAATTTCAATGCTCATAAGATATGATGAATGCCTTTCAGACTCCTGAAGCAGCCATAAACCCCTCTGTGTCAGGGGATTGTCCTGTCCTTTAAGATGAACACGTGCCACCAGGGCCATGCTACCCAACCCCAGGGCATCTCTCCTCAACTTCAGAAAGAGCAAGAAAGACACACATAGTAGATTATGTTTAGGAAAATTATTAAAAATCAATAAAGAATACTATACTTATTTGGATTCCGAGGCACTACAAGCATTCATCCTCCTCTGTGTGTTGTCTAAGTGACACATCATCTATGTGTCAAAGCAAGGCGATCAAACCAGGCAGTATTAAAGGAAATCAACCCTGAATGCTTTTTGGAAGGACTGATGCTGAAGCCAAAGCTCCAGTACTTTGGCCCCCTGATACAAACAGCTGACTTATTGGGAATGACCCTGATGCTGGGAAAGATTGAAGGCAGAAGAAGGGGATGACAGAGGATGGGATAATTGGATGGCATCACTAATTCAATGAACATGAACTTGGGCAAATTCTGGGAGATGGTGAGGGACAGGGAAGCCTGGAGTGCTGTCATTCATGGGGTCATGAAGAGTTGGACATGACTTGGTGACTGAACAACAACATGTGCCATCTATGTATGAATGACTATGAAAAATTGTTCCCAAGACCACAGTGATTACACTTCTCTCTTTGCCATTGCTCTTTGGGATTTTCTTTTCCTTCTCCTCTGCCTGCTACTTCTAAGTGGCCCCTAACTTTATATCAACCCTAATATCCTAATATTACACAGGGCTGGTCCTGAAGGATGTTACTTTGGGAAGAACAGGATGATTTGGAAGACAGTATATAAGAGAGGATAAAAATAAACTAAAAAGTATATTCGCAACACCTCTCCTCCCCACTTACAAGTTCTCAGGGTAGCATCTTCAGTGCCCTATACTAGTTTTTTTTTGTTTTTTGTGTTTTCAGTTCATTCATATTGCATTAGCATTTCTATGCATATTGAATTCCTTCATATTTGGCTCATTTGATGTCTTCAGTTCAGTTCAGTTCAGTCTCTCAGTCAGGTCTGACTCTTTGCAACCCCATGAGCTGCAGCACTCCAGGCCTTCCTGTCCATCACCAACTCCTGGAGTTACCCAGACTCATGTCCATTGAGTTGGTGATGCCATCCAACCATCTCATCCTCTGTTGTCCCCTTCTCCTCCTGCCCTCAATCTTTCCCAGCATCAGGGTATTTTCAAATGAGTCAGCTCTTCTCATAAGGTGGCCAAAGTATTGGAGTTTCAGCTTCAACATCAGACCTTCCAATGAACACCCAGGACTGATCTCCTTTAGGATGGACTGGTTGGATCTCCTTGCAGTCCAAGGGACTCTCAAGAGTCTTCTCCAACCCCACAGTTCAAAAGCATCAATTCTTCGGCTCTCAGCTTTCTTTATAGTCCAACTCTCACATCCATACATGACCACTGGAAAAACCATAGCCTTGACTAGACGGACCTTTGTTGACAAAGTAATGTCTCTGCTTTTGAATATGCTGTCTAGGTTGGTCATAACTTTCCTTCCAAGGAGTAAGCATCTTTTAATTTCATGGCTGCAATCACCATCTGCAGTGATGTCCTAGGAAGACAGAATTCCTGTTTTTCTTCTTTGATGTAATTAATCTTCAGTCCTTTGTATACTCAAAAACTCAATTTAGTGAATTTCTTGATTTGATTGTACCCATAGGAATTACATTGAAAGTTGGAAGTATAGTGTACCTTACTTGCTATCAGATAAATTGTTAGTGACTCCTTGGAAGGCTATGTTTAGAAAAGTTGAGACCAGTGCATAATTCTCAGCAAGAAGGAACATCCTCATCAATTAGGGATGTGTTTCCCAGTTGCAAGAGGAGAAACAATGTCATTCATACCAGGAGTTTTTCTTTCAAAAAAATAAAATGAGTAGGATGAACATTTTTACTGCAAGAAGAAAGTTCAAAGAAGCAATTCTTTTGGTTTTTAGGAGTGATGAGGTGTGGTCAGGTCTTCTCAAAGTTAAGAGAGAACTGGTCTTCAAGCATACTTTTGAGATCTAAGTTTATTAAAAACCAAGAGAGTACAAGACAATATTATAAATACAATGATATGTTTAAAACTTAAATTTAACAAAATTCTATGATACCATCTTTCAATCCTTTCAATGTGTCCTCATGACTGTATGCATAAACTTGTTTGGTGATAAAATTGGAAGTCTAAATTTGAAATCTTTCATTCATGGAGACTTTGTCAAATGGCCCTTGAATTTAACCCTGAAAATGAGCTATTTAATCAGACTGATCTCTTTGCTCCAATGAAAGATTGATTGAGAAACATCTGTCAGAAGGAAGAGGGAAAGAATGAAATAGGGAACATCCTAGGCCAATGCCTAAAGCAACTGAAATAAGAGAAAGGAGGTGACTGCTAAACAAGAGGGAGGCACATGTTATCAGGGGTCCCTGAGACTCCTAATTCCTTAGACCTTTTCTCTTAAAGCTTTCTTCTTTGATGTTTTCCTCAGGTCCTCTTTCATCAAAGGGTTGACCACTGCAGCTGCTAATTCCTAAATTATCTGCTGAATTCTTAATCCCACATGTTGTCAGTCATTACCAGAGTTTGTACCTAGAGACTTCTTCCACCTCATGCTTGATAGTCTGAGAGGCTGTGGACAGAAGTTTTTGACACATTTAGTGGGTCTTGAAACTAAAATTGGATATCATATGGCATTGATTTTCTTTCTGGTAACACTTTCAATAATTTGAATAGAGTCCTAAACTTTGGACCCATGATATGAATTAAATAGATTTTTCTGTGCCTAATGGATAATAAATATTATGTACAATATTGGGTCCATGTGAATATATCTGTCAAATTCCAAATAACTGACTTCCAAAGAACATTTACCAATTTGTAATTGGTAAGCCCATTTCCCTGCTTTCCTTTTTTCAGTTATATAATGAAATTGAATGAAACAGATGTCAGATCCACATCTCCCCAAACACTCATTTTACCAGCTCAGAGAATAAATAAAGAAATGAATTTAATGATGCTAAGCCACTGACTTGGTTACATGCATCCTATCAGATCCTAATAATTTTTCACAATAATGCATCTTTTTCACCTTTATGTTGCTTAAGAGGAGACAGAGCCAAGGAGTGCTTACTGATTGTGAGAGCTACAAATTTGGCTTGGGTAAGTACTACAAATGGTGAATGCTTACATTAACCTTCCTTGTTTCATATTCTCAAGTATGTTTTTGATGAAAAGGTGACAAAAAGGAGCTTTTCTCTAAATGTACACCATGATTAGGCCTAGCTAGCATTGCCGTCTGATTTTATTGTGATTTTACTGATGATTTTGGAAAACTGAGAAAATGAAGTGCTAACTTATAATACAAAATCACTAGTTTAAAGCACAAGCAACAGAACATGATTATGCATGGTATAGAGATGTATGCTACCAGTATAAAATGTCCACAGAAAGGGTATATGATGATATCAGGCTATAGTTACTTCTGAGACGGTGAAAGAATGGGATGCTGGGAGAGGCTTTTGTTGTTAGCTGTATTTAGTTTTTAAAGATGAGATGCAAATATTAAATACATTAACGTGTTTGGGTTTTTTTTTTTTTGGATACTAAAATATTTTATGTATGGTTTTAAAAATATATTTTAAAAACTTAAGACTGCAAAGTACTAACAAGTTCTATTAACTTTTAAAAAACTTTTAGGCAGTAACTATTATATGTGAACTGAATCATTCAGTTACTTAATTTAGGCTTAAAAAAGAATCCTATTCACGTTTTGGAGCTAATTGTGAGTTGAGTAACCTAACTTTGACACTGTCTTACAATTTTGACTGTACTTCATCTCCCTTAGTAGAATTACACTTGTTACTCATGTAAATTTATATGTTTTAAATATTAATTTTAATATTTATCAGGGTTTTAAAATTTAGAAATAAATGATTTCACTATGAAATATACATTTTAGGGCTCTTCTTCATGTTACATTATATAAAGTAAGATGACAATGAGGGTGATGAAAGTGAATTGTCACAATTATCTCTCTGCATTATTGTAGAATAGCTCTTATTTCAGTTAGATTTCATAAAGGAATTATGGTTATTTAGAAAAAAATCTGAAAAATCCATGAAATGGTTTTCAGTTTCTTTCCTTGAAAATAGACTTTGATAGTTTAGAAAAATTATCTTAAAGTATGAAGAACACATTAAAAACTGGTTCCTTACCTTCTGAGGACAAAAATTATAATAGAAAACAATTAATACAAATGTTACCTTTTTCATTTATATAAATGATGATCTTTTTAGAGAGCCTCCAACTACTAATTAGCCATAAACATTTAATGTTAGCTGCTCAGTCATGTCTGACTCTTTTGCCACCCTTTGGATTGTAAGCTCACCAGGTTCCTCTGTCCATGGAATTTTCCAGGCAAGAATACTGGAGTGGGTTGCCATTTCCTTCTCCAGGGGATCCTCTTGACCCAGGGATTGAACCTGGGTCTCCTGTATTGCAGGCAGGTTCTATACTATCTGAGACATGTATAGTCCATGGAATTCTCTAGGTCAGAAAACTGGAGTGGGTAATCTTTCCCATCTTCAGGGGATCGTCCCAACCCAGGGATCGAACCCAGGTCTCCTGCATTGCAGGCAGATTCTTTACCAACTGAGACATCACAGAAGCCTATCTGAGCTACAAGGAAAGCCCCAAAACATTTAAGGACTAAATAAAAGATTTTTCAAACAAAAATGAATCACATTCAGTCTTGAGATCTAGTAAAATGGTATTTTCTTTTTTAAAATAGAAGTTTTGGTTCCAACTGTAACAAAGCATGTTCAAATGAAGATTTGCATATAACTTACATGAAATTCATTATCATAATTCCATTGATTTAGTACCTTGCTGTCCACTCCAGTATTCTTGCCTGGAGAATCCCATGGACAGAGAAGCCTAGTACATTACAGTCCACGGGGTCGCAAAGAGTCGGACACGACTGAGCGACTTCACCTTCATCTTCACCTGTAAAGCAACTGATCAACATCCACACTGATTTATTTATTTATTTATTTATTTTTTAATTTTTATTTTTTTAGTTTGTTTTGCTTTACAATACTGTATTTGTTTTGCTACACATCGACATGGATCAGCCACGAGTCACACTGATTTAATAAGAGCTTTAACTGCATATCACTGCATGAGATAAAACAAAAAGAAAACCAATTAAAGCAGTTACCAACATCTTCATCACTATGGTTCTTTTTATCATTATAATGGGTAACATTTTTTTTAACTCCTCACATATTGGAAGTGCTTTCATCTCCAGTACCTCTCAAATCTCACAGTCATCTTTACAGTGGGTAGAAATTGTGTGATTTATTCTCCCTAGAGTTGGAAATTCTGAAAAAACAAACAAACAAACAGTGATAGCTTATGGTGAATGGTGTCAGATTTGTGATCTCTGAAGAAGACTTAGCTTTGGGGCCAGGGACCAGGCTTAATCACTCAAAAGCTTTTGCATAGCAGAGTTTTTTAAAATATGAAAAGGCACAGAGAAAGCTTTTGACATAGACATCAGAAGGAGGATAGAGAGTGCCCCCCCTTACTAGTCTTAGCAAGGAAGCTATATACTTTTTTAATTAGTTATTACAATAAATCAAAAGAATGTCTCAAGGTTGTAAAGATCTTACCAGATTCACTCCCACAATTTACATTTTAAGATAACAGGATTAATCAGGTTTTCAGGAAGGAGAAACTGTCATCAAGCAGGATCAACTGTTATATAATTCTTAGTACAGAGTTTAAGCTGAGTTGTTTTGTTGTGTAATCATCAGCTCCGGGCTTAAAGAAATAAAACGTTTTATGTGACTAAAACTAAGGAATGCAGAGGAAAAAAAAAAAAAAGACATTTGTCCTTTCTTCCTCCTTGAGAATTCCAGACTCCTATCTCCTCCTTGAGAGCCCTGGACCACTTTCTCCTCCTCAGGGACCCCAGACTTCTTATCAACCTGCCTAGGAACTGACTTTCTCACCAATACCAAACATAAGAAGACATTTATCTTGTCTCTATGTCACGTGGCGTTTTTAAGAGATGGACGCAGAAGGACCCATTATGGGAGAAAAAAGTCAGGAAGATGTATTATGAGCTCAACAATGGAGTGGCTTAAGCTAAGCTGATTCCCCAGAGATCTCTAGTGATTAGAAACAGCCCAGATACATTAAAATAGATGGAGTACTATACATCTTAACTTATTATTATGAAGACATTTGAGTTGTTATGAATGAGAATGTTATAATAGGTTTACATGTATCCATCACCAATTTTTCCCTACGTCCCCTGCCCTCTTCCCGTATAACACATAGTATATTGTTTTGAAGCTATATAATATATTATGCTATGTTATGTCCTACATATCATTTCATTTAGGAAAATGCAAGAATACTTTATGAAAGAAAAATAAGTCCACTTGAATTGAATGTGAATTTAAGTAGAAGAAATTATTATTTGTTTAAAATCGATGGAGTTTTTTGAGGCTTACTTCTTTTCAAATTCCTGGATGAATTTGCCCTCCTTCTGTGTGAATAATACATTCTACCTAAAATTTCATAGTCTTATAAACTCTTCCTGAGGCCTTATGACCTCGTGCACTATAGCACGCCAGGCTCCTCTGTCTATGGGGTTCTCTAGGCAAGAATGTTGGAATGGGTTGCCATTTTCTTCTCCAGGGGCTCTTCCTGTACCAGGCATAGAATCTGTGTCTCCTGCACTGGCAGGTGGATTCTTTACCACTGAGCCTCCAGGGAAGCCCAATTTTTGGTAGATGACTGCAGTAAACAGATGGTCATCTTATTGTTTTAATGGAAAGGAGTCTTATTAGCAAAAGATACTCAGTTTTAACACTGCCTGAAACAACCAACTTTGTGATCTTGAGCAAGTCAGATATTTTTTATGGATCCTTTGCTCTCACTAATACAATAAATGGTCAGATCACCTCTAAAATACATATATAGCATAGTATTCACGCTGTTGCATTGTTCTGTCTCTGAGTACTTCACTTCTTACTTCCATTATACACATTCATTCTTTTGGAGCCACGAATCCATGTTCAATAGTGACTCTTGCCTTGTTTAAACCCTACACAAGGTAAGACTGCCAACTCTAGAAAAGGAGTAATGATGAACAAAACATCAGTAATAATTATAGTGGCAAATCAATCTTTTAGGACACAACTTGAACCTGAAAGCAAAACTATTATATCGATGTGGTCTGTAGTGTTATATAATTTGAACTGTCTTGAAATTGGGGTAAAAATCAACCCTTATTAATTTCTCTGGTAATAGCTCATTGTAAACATCTGTGGCATACAAATTTTTGAGGTTGATGTGGGCTTTTTTCTTGCTTTCAAGTAGATATTTTCAAGTTATTCTCACTGCTGAAATCCAGTGTGAAATATAAACATTAATAATATGGAGAGATTGGTTTTTAGAATTACTTTTAGAGATTGTTTTTAGAATATATTGGTTTTAAAGCATCTATTCTGTGGTATAATACACATAAGGAAAAGCCACCTATTGCCTGAAAGTTACTTTTAGAAAAGAGGCTCAGTGATAGAGTTATAATGTCGCCTTTGATAATGAAAGCTGTAATGCTTCCTGAAGGACTTTGAGCATTCATTTATTAAATATTTATTTAGCATATATCAAAACATTGAAAAGAAATGTGAAAAATACTTTAAGTGCCATAAATAACATTAGCTTTCATTCATGTTAGTTCTACTTGAACTAGTAATCATTTACTGCAAAAATCATTATGTTTTGCCATAAATAACATTAGCTTTCATTCATGTTAGTTCTACTTGAGCTAGTAATCATTTACTGCAAAAATCATTATGTTTTGCCATATTTCCTGTATGTTTAAGAGTCCTAAGGCCAAACCTTATTTCCCCAGAGTTGACAGTAGAGGATATTAAGTTTAGTGAAGCCAGAATTCCTGAAAATACTTTGAACACCTACAACCAAGTACTCCAGAGAGGAGAAATGCTTCCCCTTGGAAACAATAGAGACCCATGCTGCTGCTGCTGCTGCTAAGTCGCTTCAGTCGTGTCCGACTCTGTGCGACCCCATAGACGGCAGCCCAGCAGGCTCCGCCGTCCCTGGGATTCTCCAGGCAAGAACACTGGAGTGGGTTGCCATTTCCTTCTCCAATGCATAAAAGTGAAAAGTGAAAGTGAAGTCGCCCAATCGTGTCTGATTCTTAGCACCCCCCGGACTGCAGCCCACCAGGCTCCTCTGTCCATGGGATTTTCCAGGCAAGAGCACTGGAGTGGGTGCCATTGCCTTCTCCGATGCATGTACTCAAATACATACATGCAAGCATGCACACGCGCACACACACACACACACACACACACATTTCTAAGTGCAATTCATTTGGACAGTGCTTTTGTCTATAAAAAGAGCAAAAATATACTTCAGAAAAAATATTCTTGGTCTCTGACTTTAGTTTGTCTCTATCATCCAGACATGATACGTTGTGCTCAAAGGAATCACTAGGTAACCTTTGAGAGATTTGAGTGTGTATTAAAACAGTTATTGTGGGTAAATATAACACTTTGAGCTCATTTAATGTAATTTAAATTATAGAAATGTAAGGTATGGCCTTAAAATTTTAGCATTAAGGTGGAACTTTAGGCCTCTTGAACACTTGTAGTAAGGATTTAAAAGACTTAAAAACTCTTAAACTTGAATATAAGGACTTGAAGAAAGACTTTTGCATCAGATAGTGTGTTATCAGCTGCCTTAATGAATTGCATCTTTGATAAGATTTCTTATACAATTTATAAAATTATTTTAGCTTTAGGTATAGAAAATTTCTCTATCAAAAATATAACTTTAGACTGAATACCTGATACATAACAAGAGTGAAGGATTATTTTTAAGAAAATTATGAAAACACCTTCTTAAAAAAGAAAAAGCAATGTGGGCTTATATATATGAGATACATTTTTAAAGAAACTCTTTATTCCAGTTATTTCTTTTTCAATTATTAGGTTTAATAGTCTTAAGTGGCACAACCTTGTAAAAGTGATATGACAATTTATATTTATTGCTAATGGGCCTCTGGCTGGATTTTGGCTTTGATTGGGGTCAAAGCCAGTTTGTTCTTAAGTTGAATTAATTCTGATGCTTGACACCCATACTCCCTTGTTCACTGGAGTCCTGCTTCTAAAGGTCAGTGTACCAGCTACTGACACACAAACTAACAATTAAAAGTGGGCTCTAGGGAAGATTGTTAATATTTTGAGTGGCAAGAAAAGCCACAGTCATTTTGCCTTTGAACTTTGGATGCTGAAATCGTCCTGTGGAACATGGCCACATCTAGATAAATGTCAGCTTTTTATCTATTAAAATTATTTCCAGTGTCTGTCAAAATGCCTTCTTCCATAGATTTGTTATGGCCCATAGTGGCCTGTAAAAGATGTATGTGGAATATTTGGAAGAAAGTATAGTTTTTTCAAAATGGAAAAAAAATCATATCAAAGATACAATTCATTAAAAATAGTATATGATGCTGTTGCTGTTAAGTCATTTCAATTGTGTCCAACTCTGTGCGACCCCATAGATGGCAGCCAACCAGGCTTGCTCCCCTGTCCCTGGGATTCTCCAAGCCAGAGTACTGGAGTAGGGTGCCATTGCCTTCTCCGAAAACAGTGTATCTTATAACTCAAATTTGAAATTTCTCCCTGAACTTTAACCCAGACTTTCAGGTAATGAGAATGCATTAAAGCTCTCAGTATAAGAACTCTTAATCACTTATCACTGAAATAACTTGAGGGGAACATAAAAAAAAAAAAAAAACCTTTTTGAGAATGACGTAGTAAATTGTGGCAAACAAATGACATTTTTTATGATATACATGAAAATTCTAAAATGTTTATAAGAATAGTGAGAGAATTAGTAGATGACAGTGTTGAGGTATCCAGCTCCAAGCCTGAGCTCACAACACTTGCCTAAGATGTCTGAGTTACTAAAAGATACACACCTTCCTTAAAAATCCATTGTGTACAGAGCTTTGCAAGAAAAGAAACCTCTGTGATGTTAAGTGCTTGGTGCAGTGATAGCAATGCATTTATGGTGGCTTTATGAGTAAGGGTTAAATGACAAAGCTAAAATCTGCTCTAACCTTCTGTGTCTATCAAACATCTAAAAATGAAAAACTGATTATTGTCAGCTAATGGCAACATGGGCTTCCCGGGTGGCTCAGACTATAAAGAATCTGCCTGCAGTGCAGGAAAGCTGGGTTGATCCCTGGGTCAGGAATTCCATCCTGACCAGGAATGGCAGGAATTCTCCACTCCTTGGAGAAGGGAATGGCAGCCCACTCCAGTATTCTTGCCTGAAAAATCTCATGGACAGAGGAGCCTTGTGGGTTATAGGCCATGGTGTCCCAAAAAGTCACACAGGACTGAGCAACTAGCACACAAAGAATGGCAAATTGCTTTGAGTAAATAACGTCACTTCTTGATGACTACTTTTTTCCCTCATGGGGCTTATAAGACCTTGCATCTATCAAGCGTTTCGTCAAGCTTAATCCAATTTACACCATTTTTTCCCTTTGCTACTAGTATTTTCTTACCTCCAAAGTATTGTTAAAAAGAACATGAAGAGCTGACTATAATCCAGTAACTGAAAAGCAGTAAATAGTCTGAGGGAAATGTGTTCCAGGTAAAACTACCTCATTTCCTTGGATTTGATGCATCCTAGCACAGTTCTCTAGTGCTACTGACTGTAGCACTAACTGCCAGCTTGATTAATTTCATTAAGTCCTTGAGTTAGTTCAATTGCTCATCTTGAAAATAACTTCAGTTGACCTTGGACTGGGGGACAGGCCAAACATGCTTTCAGCAGATTGCTTAAAGAAGACCACCTATAGAGCTTCAAAAGAAAATAATGAGAAAAAAACCCCTTTAAATTGAAAGTTAAAAATTCACATTATGAAATAATTGAGAAAGGGTAAGGGAGGTATAAATCCTCTTTCTAGAGCTTCTCCCTCTCTGTCTACTGAGTTACTTCAACTTGTCAGTTCTTGTGTGTGCATGGACACTCCTTAGGAAGGAATTAGGAAAACACACTAGATTCAGCTGGATGATACCAGGCTCTTTCTTTCTTTCTCAACAGTGATATCCCTGTCTCAGAAAAGGGAAGATTAGAGCCAAGATAATGAAACTACAGAAGGGTAAATGGCATTGCAATATCATTTTTTTTTTTTTAAGAAATATATATTTGGTCTTCATTCACAGTTCCTGGCTCACAGTTCCCCAAACCAGGAGTTGCTGAAGTGTCAACCTGATAAAGGTGTTTGTGGCACATTTTTCCATAGCACTTTATGTTAGCCAGGTGACTTGAAAAACACCTTTGAAAGGGGGCTCCTTTCCAGGAGAAGCAACTTTCAGTTCCATCCCCAGATAGCTAGAGAAAGGAGAGGGCCTGGAGGTTGAGTTAATTGTCAATAGGCAATAGTTTAATCAATGGTGATTATATAATGAAACCTCCATAAAAACCCCATGAGGACAGGGTTTAGGGAGCTTCCAGGTTGGTGAACATTTAGAGGGACTGGGAGAGTGGCTCCTGCAGAGGGCATGGAAGATCCATGTCTTTTCCCATGCCTTGCCCTGTGCCTTTCTTTCACCTGACTGTTATTGAGTAATATATTTTTATTCTAAACTGGTGATCTCTCTCTGAGTTATGAGCCACTCTAGAAAATTAGTCAAACCTAAGGAAGAGGGTGTGAGGACCTCTGATTTATAGGTAATGGTCAGAAGTACAGGTAGCAACATGGTCTTGCAACTGGCATCTGAAGCTGGTGGAGTTCAGTCTTAAAGGACTGAACCCTCAACCTGTAGAACCAGATGCTAACTCTGAGAGAGAGTGTCAGAATTGATTTGAGCTGTAGGATATGCAGCTTGTGTCTAAGAATTGCATGTTGGTTTGGGAGAGCCTACATACATGTACACACACACACACACACTGAAATTGGGTCTAGGAAGCTAATTTGGTTATACTAAATCAGGTCAGTGGTTTTCACCTAGCCCTTGTATTTTCAAAATGTGGGATGTATATTCTTGGCTGGATCTGAAATTGACAGCAAAAGACACGGCATTAAATAACAATGACTCACATATTGAGGAATATTCAATTTTCTATTCTCTTAATCCTTTGGTTGGCCTCAGAAGTACACTTTGTATTTTATTTTTTTTGGAATGTAAAGTTAACACTCCTTTAATATTTGCTAATTTCCATTATAATAATGAGAGCAGACCTCAGCTCAGAATGTCCTTCAGGCAACACATACAGTTAGAATTTAATACTTCAAAAAAAATTATTTTAGTTATAGTTTTCTATTTATTTTATTGACTATACAAAATCTTCCAAATAAATAGTTTGGATACAGAGGAACTGGACAGAGTCAAGACGGTATTGACTTTTCCAAAATGTTGACTTTTTAGTATATGAAAGATGAATAGTATCCTAAAAAATAGAAGCTAGATTAACCAATATTAATTATTTCTTAGCTAGAAATTCTCTTATATTATTTTTTCAGGCTAGAAATGAATATTTTAAAAGTCTCATTCTAGTTAAAAACTTCAAGATTTGTAACTTGTATATCCAATGACCTAAACTTATGCCTATCTGGGACTAAATACTTAAAAGTCATCCTTCATTTACTTTCTTCATCTGTTATCACTTCCCAGTGTGTCAGCTAACTGAAGTGTCTATCAGAAGGACAAAAAAGTTGGGACTACTAGAAATAAGGAATAATTCCATTCATTCAGTCAGTAATTTCTTTAAATTAGTATTTATAAATCTCTCTTATGGCCAGTTTTATGTTATAAAAGTAACTCAAAATAAAATATGATATGTGATCTCAAGATTGTAGTTGTAAAACAAGCTCATTTGGTTTACAAATATATTTTGCTTTTTTTCATTTGTTAAAAAATGTATTTAGTTTTTAATTTAAGGATAATTGCTTTACAGAATTGTGTTGTTTTCTGTCAAACATCAACATAAATCAGCCATAGATATATATATTGTTTGTCAAGGAAAGCTGTAAAAAAAAACAAAACTGAATATCAAAGCTTTCCCTGAGGGACGTGCCATATCTAAGTCCATAACTCTCCACTATTTTCTGTTTATCACACCTGAACCTCTACTACTGCACCCACTCTCTTCCCTCTAAAGGCATTGAACTGATTATTCCAAGTTTAGAATAGATTGGGGAGTCTTTGTTTTTGAATTCCTTGTTTAATTAAACAAATTGAATAAAGTGTTCTGCACAGAGCAGAGAGTTCTGTGGGAACTTGTAGAAGGGATCCAAGTGATCTTGGTATAAATTAAGACTGAGATAAACTTTGAGAAACAGGTAACTGCTGGCTCAGTGAGAAAGAAAATAAAGAGAAGAACGTTCCCCAGGCACAGGGAAGAGCACATAAAAAGACAGGAGCTAGAGGCGGGTGACGTTGCAGCAGGACACATAGTAAAGCTTTATGAGAACAGAGAGGCAAGAAATGAAGTCTGAAGCAGAGGGTCTGAAGTCAGACTAAGTAAGCCCTTTCATACCTTAATAAGAAGTTTGGAACTTATCTTTAAAACAGAGGGTGGATACTAATGGTAACCTATCTTCCCAGGCAATAGTTAGCTTGAAGATAATCAAGGGTTTGATAATGACAATATCTACTCCTCTGGGTTCAGTCCTAGTTGGTTTGCAGGGCCAAGTTCCCCTAGTCCTTCATTTACTTGTTGATCCTGAGTTAATTTCATACTCCTCCTGGGCATCTGTTCTCTTGGGCTTCTTCCTTTGCCATCCTTAAAGTGGCAATCCATCCCAAGGGAGGGGAGACACTCCAAATAACTAAATCATATATCCAGGCCTCTAAGCTGCTCCTTCACACCAAAGCCCTGGAGGAGCATTACAAAGATTAATTAAAGCTCAAAATGACTGGGATTCCCACTTTTTCTTCTCTTTATTTTTCTTCCTATTTTCTATTCTACTTGTTATTCATGGAGGACTAGAAGGATTTTTTACTCTATTTTTGTAATCAGCCAAGTGCTCTCCCAAGGTACAGCATTCCAAAAACTGAATTGGGGAAAAAATAAAAGAGCATGCTGTCAAAATAAAAAGAGATGATATGCTCCATTATAAAATAAAATATTCAGAATATCATTTATGTTTAAATTATTCATTACAATGACAGAAAATTAAGGTGATTATTTTCCCCCTGTGGTGCATGTCATGTTTCTCACAATAGGGGGAAAATAGGACAGTCAGTTCTTTCTGTGTCAGGATTGAATTGTTTCTTCTATTAATGGATTTAGTGAAATTTTATAAGCAGTGCACTGAGTTTAAGCACCCTAAATAAAAGATTAATAAGACTTAGGAAAACTGTCTCTTATGAGTATACCATCACAGCTCCAAAAAATCTTCAAAATGCATGAGCTTCTTTGTCGCTTTAGATTAACATTTCATTTGTGTTAATTTAATCTCAGTTTCCACTTCCTGGCTCAAAATCTGTCACTGGGTCTTCATAAACTTCAAGATAGACATCAACTCTAACCAAGACATATAAAGTTGTAATGACTCACTCATTCATTGATTTAGCCATTATTCAACAAGTATTCATTGAACAACTCATATATCTTACTCTTTACTAGTTGCATTCCCCATCTGGTTTCTACTTAGCTTTCAGTCTTTTCTCCTACCAAGTTCCCACTTACACTCTTTATGATGGCCATCCTGATCTGCTTGCAATTTCCAAAGCAGACTCAGACTAGTCACACTTCCACATCTTCCCTGTCCTATTCCCATACCAAGAATGCCGTTTACAGCTCAACTTTCTAGCTCAGTGTTTCAACAACATATCTGGTCTTCAAAATCACATGAAAAATTTAAAGAATACATTCCAGATTTCCAACTCAAAGACTTGGATACAGTAGATCTCTCAGTTCAGTTCACTTGCTCAGTCATGTCCGACTCTTTGCTACCCCATGAGCTGCAACACGCCAGGCATCCCTGTCCAACACTAACTCCTGGAGCCTACCTAAACTCATGTCCATTGAGTCAGTGATGCCATCCAACCATCTCAACCTCTATCATCCCCTTCTCTTCCTGCCCTCAATCTTTCCCAGCATCAGAGTCTTTTACAATGAGTCAGCTCTTTGCAACAGGTGGCCAAAGTATAGGAATTTCAGCTTAAACATCAGACCTTCCAATGAACACCCAGGACTGATCTCCCTTAGATGGACTGGTTGGATCTCTTTGCAGTCCAAGGGACTCTCAAGAGTCTTCTCCAACATCACAGTTCAAAAGCATCAATTCTTTGGTACTCAGCTTTCTTTATAGTCCAACTCTCACATCCTACATGACCACAGGAAAAACCACAGCCTTGACTAGACAGACCTTTGTTGACAAAGTAATGTCTCCGCTTTTTAATATGCTGTCTAAGTTGGTCATAACTTTCCTTCCAAAGAACAAGCATCTTTTAATTTTATGGCTGCAATCACCATCTGCAGTGATTTTGGAGCCCCCCCAAAATAAAGTCAGCCACTGTTTCCACTGTTTCCCCATCTATTTACCATGAAGTTATGGGACAGGATGTGATCTTAGTTTTCTGAATGTTGAGCTTTAAGCCAACATTTTCACTCTCCTCTTTCATTTTCAAGAAAGAGACTCTTTAGTTCTTCTTCACTTTCTGCCATAAGGGTGTCATCTGCATATCTGAGGTTATTGACATTTCTCCTGGCAATCTTGATTCCAGCTTGTGCTTCTTCCAGTCCAGCATTTCTCATGATTCCTTTCCATATAAGTTAAATAAGCAAGGTAACAATATACAGCCTTGACATACTGCTTTTCCTATTGGAACCAGTCTGTTGTTCCATGTCCAGTTCTAACTGTTGCTTTCTGACCTGCATGCAGGTCCTCAAGAGGCAGGTCAGGTGGTCTGGCATTCCCATCTCTTTCAGAATTTTCCACAGTTTGTTGTGATCCACACCATCAAAGGCTTTGGCATAATCAACAAAGCAGAAATATATTTTTTTCTGGAACTCTCTTGCTTTTTTGATGATCCAGCAAATGTTGGCAATTTGATCTCTAGTTCCTCTGCCTTTTCTAAAACCAGCTTAAACATCTGGACATTCATGTTTCAGGTATTGCTGAAGCCTGGCTTGGAGAATTTTGAACAATACTTTACTAGCGTGTGAGATGAGTGCAATTGTGCACTAGTTTGAGCATTCTTTGGCATTGCCTTTCTTTGGGATTGGAATGAAAACTGACCTTTTCTAGTCCCATGGCTACTGCTGAGTTTTCCAAATTTTCTGACATATTGAATGCAACAATTTCACAGCATCATCTTTCAGGATTTGAAATAGCTCAACGGGAATTCATCACCTCCACTAGCTTTGTTTGTAGTGATGCTTCCTAAGGCCCACTTGACTTCACATTCTAGGATGTCTGGCTCTAGGTGAGTGATCACACCATCATGATTGTTTGGGTTGTGATAATCTTATTTTAGAGTTTCTGTGTATTCTTGGCAACTCTTCCTAATATCTTCTGCTTCTGTTAGGTCCATACAATCTGTCCTTTATTGAGCCCATCTTTGCATGAAATGTTCCCTTGGTATCTCTAATTTTCTTGAAAAGATCTCTAGTCCTTCCCATTCTATTGTTTTCCTCTATTTCTTTGCATTGATCGCTGAGGAAGGCTTTCTTATCTCTCCTTGCTATTCTTTGGAACTCTGCATTCAGATGGGTATATCTTTCCTTTTCTCCTTTGCTTTTCACTTCTCTTCTTTTCACAGTTATTTGTAAGGCCTCCTCAGACAGCCATTTTGCTTTTTTGCATTTCTTTTTCTTGGGGACGTTCTTGCTCCCTGTCTCCTGTACAATGTCACGAACCTCCTTACATAGTTCATCAGGTACCTTGTCTATCTGACCTAGTCCCTTAAATCTATTTCTAACTTCCACTGTATAATCATAAGGGATTTGATTTAGATCATACCTGAATGGTCTAGCAGTTTCCCTACTTTCTTCAATTTAAGTCTGAATTTAGCAATAAGGCATTCATGATCTGAGCCACAGTCAGCTCCCAGTCTTGTTTTTGCTGACTGTGTAGAGCTTCTCCATTTTTGGCTGCCAAGAATATAATCAATCTGATTTCGATGTTGACCATCTGGTGATGTCCATGTGTAGAGTCTTCTCTTGTGTTGTTGGAAGAGGGTGTTTGCTACGACCAGTGCATTCTCTTGGCAAAACTCTATTAGCCTTTGACCTACTTCATTCTGTACTCCAAGGCCAAATCTGCCTGTTACTCCAGGTGTTTCTTTACTTCCTATTTTTGCATTCCAGTCCCCTCTAATGAAAAAGACATCTTTTTTTGACATATTTTCACCCTATTAAATTAAAAATAAAATACCTAGCAATATTATATGTTAGGAGATGATGTGGATCCCATTAGACAGCTCTACTTTTTGGAGGAGTGGGAGATAACTTGTCACAACCATTTTGGGGAACAATTTGGCAATTTGTGGGATACTTGAATATACTCCCCACTCATAATTCCATTTACACTGTTAGACACAATTTTGCCCATATACCTAAGGAGATATAAAATCATTTAGAACAGAGTTGCATAAAACAGTAAAATTCCAAACATGAGTAAAAGAATGGATAAACCATTTGAAATATATAAGATGAGACACTTTAAAATAGTTACACAAGTTGGCATCAACCTATGTCGATTTGTTGTTTTGTATTCTGTTCACAAACAGAATATTGAACAAAATAAAACCAAATTGCAAAAAAGTCCACATTAAGATAAAATATGTAAAAATTATAATGACTTTATATGCAGAGAAGAAAATAAAAACATGTTTTAGCCATATATATAATAGAATGTCAACTGAATTTTGTTTCCTTTTACTAAACAACAATAATACATTTAATTGCATGTACATAAGCCAAGTATTTTTTGTGACATCTCCAACTCATCCATCCATACTGTGTTTTCAGCAGCACTAATGGAAGCTGTTTTATGAGGAATTCCATCAATATATATATTGGTTCTTTCTCAGGTTTGTTGTGAAAAGCAGAACACTCCAAGCCAGGAAACTTCTAATTACCATTTTCATTTTTATCTTTGGAATGCCCAGTTGTTCGAGAAAATTAAAACCAAAATATTGTCAAGTAATTCACAAAAAATAAAGAAAAATATCATTAATGTGCAGAAACTGCTTTCTTCTTTTTCAGAAGATAACTATGCATTTTTATTTCTTCAAAAGACTGTTGTTGTTCAGTCAGTAAATTGGGTCCGACTCTTTGCAACCCCATTGACTGTAGCACGCCAGGCTGCTCTGTCCTCCACTGACATGAATTCACTGAGTTGGTGATGGCATCTAACCATCTAATCTTCTTCCACCTCCTTCTCCTTTGCCTTCAATCTTTCCTAGCATCAGAGTCTTTTCCAGTGAGTCAGCTCTTTGCATCAGGTGGTCAAAGTATCAGAGCTTCAGCTTCAGCATCAGTCCTTCCAAAGAATATTCAGGGTTGATTTCCTTTAGAATTGACTGGCTTGACCTTCTTGCAGTCCATGGGATTCTCAAGAGTCTTCTCTAGCACCACAGTTCAAAAGCATCAAATCTTTGGTGCTCAGCTTTGTTTATGGTCCAATTCTCACATCCTTGCATGACCACTGGAAAAACCACAGCTTTGACTGTATGGACCTTTGTTGAGAAAGTGATGTTTCTTCTTTTTAATATACTACTTAGATTTGTCATAGATAAATATAAAATTATCCTTTTCTTTTTTAGTATTTACAATTTTAAACTAATGCTATGCTTCTAAACACTTATTTTATTCATCTGTATAATAGATTAAATAAGACCATAAATTCTATGTAGCAACTAGTATCAAGAGATGAAATATAATTTCTCGTGTCTTGATTATTGGCTGGCCTTGTGGCACCCTTTAACCAATAAAATGTGCTGGAAAATATGGTGTGTGAGTTCAGCAGATATGGCCTCAAGAGGATTTGTAGTATTTGCCCTTTCTCTACTAAATTGCTGCTCTAAGACCACCATGCAAGGGCAATGGTCTAGCCCAATGAAAAGCAAGAGACAACTGGGAGAAGTAAGTTGTCATCAATGAGAGACAGCACCAACTTTCAGATTGAGTGAGGCCATCTTGTATCGTACAAATGAAGGGTAGCTGAAAAAGCCACCCCCAAATACACACTTTGGTGTATTGATTATTTTGAACTCCAGGCACTTGAAAAACAGCAAATTCAGAGGTAGACTTATTACAAACTCCTTTTATCTGTCTAAACACATGTTTTAAAAGGAGTTCAATTATAAATGCCCTCCCTGGGAGTTTCATCAACCAGGAGAGATTGCTTCTTATCACACAAGAGGAGACTAGAAGTCTGCACCACACCTAGGAAAACTGTCACAAACTACATATCTTCCATCTGTTCTTTTAAGGGTCTGTTTATATTTCCAAAAAGTCATTTACTCTCCCCTAAGAGGACTACCTATCTCCTTTCCTTTATCTCTTAAAATGATCAGTCAATTCAGTCGCTCAGTCCTGTCTGACTCTTTGTGACCCTATGGACTACTGCACACCAGGTCTCCCTGACCATCACCAACTCCTGGAGTCTACTCAAACTCATGTCCATCGCATCGGTGGTGCCACGGCCATTACTCATGTAACTCATGGCCGTAACTCAAGTCCATTTAGTCATGGACAAGAGTTAATGATATATAAGCCTAAATTCTAAGCTACCTCTTTAAATTATTCATTTGTTTTCTGAGTACCTCCATGTATTCATGATGTATACATTTTCATAATCTTATATCCATTTCTTCTCTTGTTAATTTGTCTTTTGTTACAGACTCAGTGATAACTCAGAAGGGTAGGTGGAGAATTATTTTTTCTCCCCTACATAGCCCAGTTTATCTTCCAGCATCCATTGAGGTTACCCAAGTATGTCAGAAGAGAGGTCACCTGCCAACCCAGAAACTGATGATAAATGATAAATATTTGTGGTTTATGCCCCTGAGTTTTGATGTGCTTTGTTTTATACCAATAGTTAATAGTTATAGAAGCTAGTACCTGAAAGTTGGGAGCTACTATGACAAAAATCTTGAAATAATTATGCCATTGATTTTAGGACTGGTGACAAGAGAACTTGGAAAAGCAGTGAGAAATATATAAGCAAAGACAGGGAAGATGGCTGGAAAAGGTACTGTTGAAGGCTAGAGAAAGGGTAATCCATGTCATGTTATGGAAGAACAGTTAACAAAAATACTGACTTCTGGAACTGAGGGTAGAAAACAAACATAATGAACAGGATATGATCAAGGATATCTACGGACAGGAAGTTGAGAATGCAGATAGATTTTTAGTGTGTGTATTTAGCTGCATATAAGATATTGGAAGGAAAGGAGCTAAGGAAGGAAATGATTTGCAATTAAAATTAGAAAAAATATAGAAGGCCTAGAGAGCATACTGGATTGGAAGTGGCTGTTTCCATTCTGCCCAGTAGTAAAAAAATCTTCAACATAAAATAACCTCAGCAGACAAAGATCTCACCAAGGCTGTGCCTATGCAATTTTTAAGACCTCTTAGAGATTTAAATTCATTTAAACCTCATTTACCTTGTCAGTCTGCCGAAAGTGTTCTAAGGATCTTAAAGGCATTTCCTTCAGCAGTTTCATACCCTTGAACATGAGCTGATCTCGTGACCTGCTTTGACCAATAGAAAATGATTCCCCAACCTAGCCCTTAAACGTGTTTGCAGCTACCACTCTCAGGTGCCCTGAGAATCACCATTTACAGGCCAGTTAAAATTGCTGTAGGATGAAAGGCTACATACAGAAGAATTAAAGTGATCCATCCAAAAGTCGTCACTGACTGCTTAAAAATTGTTAGACCATCTTGCATCTTATAGCCACAGGTAACCCTCCATCTGAATGCAGTTGTTTAAGAGAGCCTGGGTGAAATATCAGAGGAACCACCAGCCAACTTACAGATTACTGCAAAATAATAAAGTGCTATGCTTTTGGTATACAACTGACACTTACAGGAGCTTTATATAGAGCAGTAGTTGATCGTTAATAGTCTGATATGATCTTCATTCCAAAAATCCTGCAAATGCTACAGTGGCAAAAAAAAAAAAAAATCTACCTGCTGATGCAGGAGACGCAGGCTCAATCCCTGGGTTGGGAAGATCCCCCGGAGAAAAAAATGGCAACCCATTCCAGTATCTTGCCTGGGAAATCCCATGGACAGAGGAGCCTGGTGGGTTACAGTCCATGGGATGACAAAGAGTTGGACACGACTGAGCATGCACACACGCCATAAGTTAATACAAGTAGTAGAGTTACTGACACTGTGGGTCAGGCCCCAACAAGGGCTTTCCTGCCCTGTGTTTTTGGAGCAAGTAAAATAAGACCAAGTTAGGCTTGGATGCAAAGGAAAGCTATATTCTTCAGTCAAAGATTAAGAGGTCTGAGCTGAGCTCTAGAACACACTCTCCTAATGGGCAGGGCAGGAAAGGGGTGTTCTGGGGTCAGGGGGAAGGCTCAGACCTGCTGTTTATACCACCACTGCACACAGCCCACTTGGCTCCACTGTCTGCAGAATTGGGTGCTGTGCCCAGCACTTTTGCATACGGCAGGAGATGAAGCATCAGTGCAGCCATTTCTCACCAGAAACTCGGGTCTGAAGGGTTGGTTCAGGACCTCTGCCCATGGCAACCTGTGAGCATGTGAAACCAGATGGAGCACAAAGAAAAACAAAAGGTTAGACTTTATTTTATTACCCATATTCTGTTTGTATTTACCAAAAATTTTTAATGGGCTTTGCTAGTGACTAGTTCTTGAGTATAGTCAAACATGTCTCCCAAATTAATGTGTTTAATGACAAATTATATGCTTAAGTGATTAACATAAGATATTTTATATTACTAAAGGTACTACAACAAAAAATAGTTTTTTGAAAATAGGAGTTATATAGCTTATTTACTTTACTGCACATTGAATTTCTCTGACCACACCTCAAGATTTAAATAGTCATGAAGGACTAAAAAATGCCTTCCGCTTCTATATTTATCTGCTACTTCTTTCTATTTCCTGCTATTATTTTTCATATAAATGATGACTTACTGGGGGAATAAACCTTCCTTACTAAATATACCCTTGTAATTCTGATGATATATCCATTGTGATACAGTAATGCTTTGATTGAATGCCTTTGGCTTTGATTTTGATTGCATTCATACTTGGAAGGCAAAAATCACACCTTAACCAAATTGCACTTGCAACCTCCCCGAGGTTGTCAATATATTTCATATATGTCATTATATTTTGTATATAAAATAAGCATAGTAATTCATATACACACTGAAGTTTGATAAACAGTAATCTGAGAAAGGAACAAGCTATTTCTTTGCAGATGTTCAAGTAATCAAACCATTCTGCATTTAGAATAACCTTCAAATTGCAAAGGAGTATGAGGATGGTAGAGGACTTCAAACTGTTTCTGTCTGCCAGCAGGGTGAATTCAGTGTTGTTTGGGTGTTAATGCTATATAATTTGAAAAAAATTAATAGTCTTTATAATGAGACATTGAAGTGCATTTTTTGGGAAGGAAGCATTTAAAGATATCTCCTGAGTTAAAGGATAAAACTCCATGGAATTGTGATTCCTCACATTCTTTCTGTTAGCTTTTTCCTATTATACTTTTGTGCAACACTTTTAGAGAGCTTTATGAAGAATTTACATGAAAAACTGTAAATATTTAAACTGTAAACTTTGATATCTATATATATATATATAACTTATGAGAGGATCACTACCATAAAAAGAATTTACATATTAATCACCCCAAAAAGTTTCAACACCCTTCCCCCCCCACCCCCCTGCAAGGCCAGGCAACCACTCATCTGACTTTCTCACTATGATGTTTACATTTCCTGTTATAACATGTACTTAATTTTGTCTGGCATTTTTCATTCAACATAATCTCTTTAAGTGATTGTCCTTTCATGTTTCCCATCAGTTTCACTGGGAAGTATGTCCTCGGAGACTGTCAACCAGAAGTAGAACTCTTTCCTTCACTTCTTAAGGAATGATTTCCTTTAGTTTTTAAAAATATGTTTATAGTTGCCTTGAAGACTGTTCACTAAGTCAGACACCTAGCCCTCTTATAGACATTTTCTATTACTTGCTTGTTTTTCTCCTGTGTACGGGTCTCATTTTCCCATTTCTTTGTGTGCCTCAAACTATTTTGTTGAAAACTGGCTGTTCAGATAATATGTTGTAGTAACTCTGGATGCTAATCTCCCTTGTTCAGGATGTCTTGTTGCTTTGCTTGCTAGTTCATTTGATTAGTGTTTGGACTGGATTGTTTTAGTGAAGTCCATTTCCCTGCAATGTGATACCTCTGATATCACCTCTTAGGGAGTGCTGGCTTGGATGTGTGCAAAGTCAAAAATGACAGTGTCTTAACAGAGCTCTCTTTGAGTCTTCTCCAGTTCTTTGTTTAAGCTATCTGCCTCTTTTGATATTACACTCATTTGGCTAGGCTTCCTAATTGCCAGCTGATTGTTCTAATTTTTTGACGTTGCCTTGCAGTATAAATTGCTCCATGGTCTGACCCAATCAAGAACAGATCACTTTTCAATAGTTTTTGAAGGCAGTTTTGAGGTTTGTTCTGAAATGAGAATTTTACCTGTTTCTTTTCCTGATAAATCAACTGCCCTATGTTTTACTTGATTGCTCTCTTAGAGTCTCCAATCTCCTGTACATACTAGAACTCCAAATTCCCATTAATTTCACAGGTGTCATTAGACTTGAACTTTCTCTTACTCTACTCCCAGTCAAGTCAGCTTATCTGAAGCGGGCTTTGGAGTCTTTGGTTTTATGGTTTGCCTCTCCCCATGGGCAAAATCTCTGAGTCATTTTCCCAGAACTGTGAGAGATGATGGTGGACTATTCTCATGCGGTGACTCCTTTACTGGGTGCTGGGTGAGGATGGTAGCCTCTGGTTTCTCAGCTTTCCTCTACCAGCATGGAATCTCTGCCCCATGAGCAAGCTGGGGAAAGGACTACATTTATTAACACATGGGGTCCCATTATTCTCAGTCTACCTTCCTTGGTAGAGCCTCAATGCTGAGAGTGAGGGCTGAATGAGGGAAGGGAGCCCTCTGTTTCTTGGTTGCATTTGTTCAGAATTCAGCTTCTGCCAGATGCAAGACAGAAATTGGAAGGATGAGAAATGCTTGCAGCCTTCTCCTGGGGAGACACTGTAGTTTCTGATGAAGATCTGGAACAACCTTAGCCACATCATCTTGGCTGCACCTGATGGAGTGAATTTTCTATTACACTGAGCTGAGAGTGGAGAAAGAGGAAACAGGGCATGACTCAAGCGTCAAAAATACTCATTGCATAAATAATTATATATTTGCTGTATATCTTTAGGACAGTTTCCAGTGAGTTTAAATGATTAAGGGTTTGGGGCCTTTATCATTTTTATCATCACAGTTATTTCACCAAGGAACAGGTCACAAGTCTGCCATTCTGGAAGTCCTGTTTCAGTTTTTGACTATTACATTAAAGTTGTAAGTACATTATTCTTCAAATCTTTTGTGCGGGCATATACTTTTTTTTATACCTGTGAGTAAATATCTAAGAGTGGAATGACTGGGTTATAGTGATCTTATAGGGCAGGTATGTGTTTAACGTTTTAAGAAACTATCAAACTGTTTAAGATGTTTGCAGTAGTTTGCATTCTCATCTGGAGAGTAAGAGTTCTAGTTGTGTCATAGTGTCCTTAATGTCCTCAGTAAGATACCATACAACAGGTTCAGTTCAGTCGCTCAGTCGTGTCTGACTCTCTGCGACCCCATGAATGGCAGCACACCAGGCCTCCCTGTCCATCACCAACACCCAGAGTTCACTCAGACTCATGTCCATTGAGTCAGTGATGCCATCCAGCCATCTCATCCTTGGTTGTTCCCTTCTCCTCCTGCCCCCAATCCCTCCCAGCATCAGAGTCTTTTCCAGTGAGTCAACTCTTCACATGAGGTGGCCAAAGTACGGAGCTTCAGCTTTAGCATCAGTCCTTCCAAAGAAATCCCAGGGCTGATCTCCTTCAGAATGGACTGGTTGGATCTCCTTGCAGTCCAAGGGACTCTCAAGAGTCTTCTCTGACACCATAGTTCAAAAGCATCAATTCTTCGGCACTCAGCTTTCTTCACCGTCCAAATCTTACATCCATACATGACCACAAGAAAAACCATAGCCTTGACTAGATGGACCTTTGTTGGCAAAGTAATGTCTCTGCTTTTGAATATACTATCTAGGTTGGTCATAACTTTTCTTCCAAGGAGTAAGTGTCTTTTAATTTCATGGCTGCAGTCATCATCTGCAGTGATTTTGGAGCCCCCCAAAATAAAGTTTGACACTGTTTCCACTGTTTCCCCATCTATTTCCCATGAAGTGATGGGACCAGATGCCATGATCTTCGTTTTCCGAATGTTGGGCTTTAAGCCAACTTTTTCACTCTCCTCTTTCACTTTCATCAAGAGGCTCTTTAGATCCTCTTCACTTTCTGCCATAAGGGTGGTGTCATCTGCATATCTGCGGTTATTGATATTTCTCCTGGCAATCTTGATTCCAACTTGTGCTTCTTCCAGCCCAGCGTTTCTCATGATGTACTCTGCATAGAAGTTAAATAAGCAGGGTGACAATATACAGCCTTGACGGACTCCTTTTACTATTGGGAACCAGTCTGCTGTTCCATGTCCAGTTTTAATATTGTTTCCTGTCCTGCATATAGGTTTCTCAAGAGGCAGGTTAGGTGGTCTGGTATTCCCATCTCTTTCAGAATTTTCCACAGTTTCTTGTGATCCACACAGTCAAAGGCTTTGGCATAGTCAATAAAGCAGAAATAGATGTTTTTCTGGAACTCTCTTGCTTTTTCCATGATCCAGCAGATGTTGGCAATTTGATCTCTGGTTCCTCTGCCTTTTCTAAAACCAGCTTGAACATCAGGGAGTTCACGGTTCACATATTGCTGAAGTCTGGCTTGGAGAATTTTGAGCATTACTTTACTAGCATGTGAGATGAGTGCAATTGTGCGGTAGGTTGAGCATTCTTTAGCATTGCCTCTCTTGGGAATTGGAATGAAAACTGACCTTTTCCAGTCCTGTGGCCACTGCTGAGTTTTCCAAATTTGCTGTCATATTGAGTGCAGCACTTTCACAGCATCATCTTTCAGGATTTGGAATAGCTCAACTGGAATTCCATCACCTCCACTAGCTTTGTTCGTAGTGATGCTTTCTAAGGCTCACTTGACTTCACATTCCAGGATGTCTGGCTCTAGGTGAGTGATCACACCATCGTGATTATCTTGGTCTTGAAGATCTTTTTTGTACAGTTCTGTGTATTCTTGCCACCTCTTGATATCTTCTGCTTCTGTTAGGTCCATACCATTTCTGTTCTTTTCCCTTGGTGTCTCTAATTTTCTTGAAGAGATCTCTAGTCTTTCTCATTCTGTTGTTTTCCTCTTTTCTTTGCATTGATCACTGAAGAAGGCTTTCTTATCTCTTCTTGCTATTCTTTGGAACTCTGTATTCAGATACTTGTATCTTTCCTTTTCTCCTTTGCTTTTTGCTTCTCTTCTTTTCACAGCTATTTGTAAGGCCTCTGCATTCAGCCATTTTGCTTTTTTGCATTTCTTTTCCATGGGGATGGTCTTGATCCCTGTCTCCTGTACAATGTCATGAACCACTTTCCATAGTTCAGCAAGCACTCTATCGATCTAGTCCCTTAAATCTATTTCTCACTTCCACTGTATAATCATAAGGGATTTGATTTAGGTCACACCTGAATGGACTAGTGGTTTTCTGCCGGGGTCCTGCCCCAGTGGATCCAGGGAATTCAAAGGGAAGATGGCATAGGTGAGGAAAACTTATTTATTTAGAAATATAAGATTAGATTAGGAGGAAATAGTATAGTAGGAAAATTTAGGTGGAGAAAAGAGGCTGAATAACTTGGTTTACGGGGAAAGCCAATAAAACTTCAGGACAAGAGTTTGCACCATCTACGTTAGGCCACCGGCGCCCATTTGAATAGTGGAGGGTGCCTCGCCTTGGGCTCCCTCTCTCATGGATCTTAGAAGCTGGGGCAAGTAAGTAGACATGGTGAGCCTCCCTGCTCCAGATGGGAACTCAGCCTGAAAAGGAGAGGGAGGGAGAGGGAGAAGGAGAGGGAGAGGGAGAGGGAGAGAGAGAGAGAGAGAGATGGGGAGAGCCAGATTTCCAAGAAACTAGTTCAAGAAACTAGTCCGAGAAACTGGTCCATCCTTTATTGTTCAGAAGACCTTTTATACTTTTGATTGTACATAGAGATCAATGGCTAATACAAAGTTATGCAGCGTCAGCAGCCCTGACTTTTATCAAAACCAGGCTTTCTCTCTGCATACCTAGTTGTATACACAAGTCTTAGGTGATTTACATCATCTTCTGGCCAGAAAGCCAATTAGCATTTCACGGCCTTTTTTCTGATAAAGGTTTGTCAACCAGAAGACTTATTTGTGCTGTTCTTCCCAAAGTCTGGTGCCACTCTCAGAAAGCACTAAATAAAGTTACATTCTTACATAGCAAAGATATAACAATTTATAACAAGTAAAAGGACTACAGTGATTTATAACAAAGAAAAGTAATTAACTTAAAAGTTTAGTGTTGCTAACATCAAAACTACTATATTCCTATTTCTATATCCCAATGCTGGCTCAGAGGTTAAAGCGTCTGCCTCCAATGCGGGAGACCTGGGTTCGATCCCTGGGTCGGGAAGATCCCCTGGAGAAGGAAATGGCAATCCACTCCAGTATTCTTGCCTAGAGAATCCCATGAATGGAAAAGCCTAGTAGGTTATAGTCCATGGGGTCGCAAAGAGTTGGACACGACTGAGCGACTTCACCTTCACCTTCAATATCTTTCAGATGCCTAAAAGATAAAGAATATGGAGGCCTGGCAGCAATCATTGATTCAACAGTGAAACCCATCACCAATATGATTTTTAGCTCTTAAGAAAAGGCTCTGTATCTTTAAGTGCTTTAAGCTTTGTGCCTCTCAAGGTTGGGGGGCTATAAGCAATTCACAAGCTGTAAAAGGTCCAGGGAACCTGTCAGGCAAGTTAGAGAGCCATCAAAGAGGGTTTAGACAGAGACATTCTTTTTATATGCAGGAGACTGTTAACCGGAGCCCTAAGTTAATTCCTTTTAGAGGCAGAAGAGTGGAAAGCACAGGACAATAAGGCAGGTGGACTCTGGTTTTTTGGGGGTAGATGTTCAGGAAAATCCAGGGGGAACCCCTGAGGCCCGACTCGCCTTGCCCATCAGGCCTCTCTGCATGACTTTGTCATGCGTGGGATCTCCCGTGCTGGCTCCCTGGAGTTTTCCCTACTTTCTTCAATTTAAGTCTGAATTTGGGATTAAGGAGCTCATGATCTGAGCCACAGTCAGCTCCCGGTCTTGTTTTTGTTGACTGTAGAGAGCTTCCCCATCTTTGGTTGCAAAGAATATGATCAATCTGATTTCAGTGTTGACCATCTGGTGATGTCCATGTGTAGAGTCTTCTCTTGTGTTGTTGGAAGAGGGTGTTTGCTATGACCAGTGTGTTCTCTTGGCCAAACGCTATTAGTCTTTGCCCTGCTTCATTCCACATTCCAAGGCCAAATTTGCCTGTTACTCCAAGTATCAGTTGACTTACTACTTTTGCATTCTAGTCCCCTTGAATGAAAAGGACATCTTTTTGGGGTGTTAGTTCTAAAAGGTCTTATAGGTCTTCATAGAACCGTTCAACTTCAGCTTCTTCAGCATTACTGGTTGGGGCATAGACTTGGATTACCGTGATATTGAATGGTTTGCCTTGGAAATGAACAGAGATCATTCTGTCGTTTTCAAGATTGCATCCAAGTACTGCATTTTGGACTCTTTTGTTGACTATGAGGGCTACTCCATTTCTTCTGAGGGATTCCTGCCCACAGTAGTAGATATAATGATCATCTGAGTTAAATTCACCCATTCCAGTCCATTTTAGTTCACTAATTCCTAGAATGTTGATGTTCACTCTGCCATCTCCTGCTTGACCACTTCCAATTTGCCTTGATTCATGGACCTGACATTCCAGGTTCCTACGCAATATTGCTCTTTACAACATTGGACCTTGCTTCTATCACCAGTCACATCCACAGCTGGGTATTGTTTTTGCCTTGGCTCCATCCCTTCATTCTTTCTGGAGTTATTTCTCCACTGACCTCCAGTAGCATATTGGGCACCTACTGACCTGGGGAGTTCCTCTTTCAGTATCCTATCATTTTGCCTTTTCATACTGTTCATGGGGTTCTCAAGGCAAGAATACTGAAGTAGTTTGCCATTCCCTTCTCCAGTGAACCACATTCTGTCAGACCTCTCTATCATGACCCACCATCTTGGGTTGCCCTGCAGGCATGGCTTGGTTTCATTGAGTTAGACAAGGCTGTGGTCCTAGTGTGATTAGACTGACTAGATTTCTGTGATTATGGTTTCAGTGTGTCTGCCCTCTGATGCCTCTCACAACACCTACCATCCTACTTGAGTTTCTCTTCCCTTGTATCTGGGGTATCTCTTCACAGCTGCTCCAGCAAAGCCAGCCGCTGCTCCTTACTTTGGACAAGGGGTATCTCCTCACTGCCACCCCTCAGTGTATCTTGTTTTAATTTCAATTTTCCAAATGAGTAATAATGATGAGCATTTTTTCCATTTGTTTATTATTTTATATCTTTGGTTAAATGTCTCTTCAAATCTTTTGTACATAAAGTTGGGTATCCTATTAATGTATTTTTAGAGTTCAGAGTCTTATTTTTTGTTCCTATATTTTACATTAGGTAGACTTTTCATTGTAAATTCTTGCATGTGTCATGTAGTTTAAATTTTATTTTAGTTTACTTTAAACTTTTCCTTTCAATTTGTTGAGTTTAACTCATTGACATAACAAATAATACACAAAACAAGTAGGAAATCCAGTTGTACAAGTTTGTACAAGATTTCCTGTGATGAAAGGGCTTCCCTTGTCCTTCCTATCACTCTCACTTTTGTAAGAGGCAATCCTTTTCACCTTTATGACTTTAGTTGTAATGAGGAGTCCAAACCTATGGAGGACAGTTTTAGATGGAGCTTTATTTTTATTGACTTATCATGCCTTTGAATCTTATCTATCTACTTCCTGTTGTGCTAGTTGAAAATTTAGCTAATTTTCAAACACATTCACAAATATTGTCCTGTATTCCACCAACTTCCCCAAATGCTGTCTTTTCTAGTTTGCATCAACTAAAAATGATGACTTCTTTTATAGTTATTTGTGTAGAGTTGTATTCTTCTTACTGCCTTTCTTTTTTCTTACTGAGAGAATAGAAGAGAAACAAAGCATGCACATTCTTTACTCTGTTACTAATGTCTTCCAGCTTCTTAATAATGTTCTCTGTTGTTTGGGACACAATTTTGAAGAAATCCTTCTTGGACTCTTGAAGTCAGTATTTTCCTATCATGTGACCAGTAGCTTCACAAAATACACATCTGTTTCCTTAAACTTCATAGAGTTTTATTTTTAATTCAAGGCTTTGCTATTTCTTGATTTACTTATTTTACTTGAGAACTTCAACAAATTTAAAGAAAAAAAGGTAAATGGGAGCTAGAGTAATACAGACTATTTTGGCTATGATTAAAATTAACTCAAATTGTCTAAAATACAAAGGAGAATTATGTATTTATTCAAGGAAACTCCAGGAATACAATGGTTGTATTCAAGGTCTCAATAATGTCATATAGCTCAGTCTTCACTTTCATATTTAGTCTTTTAGAAACAATCTATCTTCTCATGATGGCCACTGAAAGATCTGGACTTAACAGCTGTCCAGGCTTAAGTGCAGAGAAAGCTTTCCTCAGTAGTAAGCATGCCAATAGGTAAAAGTTAATAAACATGTCTCATGGCTGAAGAGGGGCATGTACCCACTTCTGATCAAGTCAGTATGGACAAAGAACAGTATCCACACCTCGTGGAGCTGGGACTTGTGCATAGAATCACCCAAACCATTTGAATGGTGCTTGAAAAAGGAGTAGATCCCAGATGAAAGTCTCTTCATAATATTAGAAGAAAGGGGAAATGAATGCTGAGAACACAATAAACTTCTTCCTCACAAGGTAAGGGTCGTTTGAATGTCTATATTTTCAGTTTTGCTCTGGTGATAAGCAGTCTCGAAGTCTCAGTAACTTACAACAGCATAAATTTATTTCTGGCTCACATTGCATGAGGGCTGTAGATCAGCTTCAGCTCTGCTTGACTCAGCATGCTCAACGTGGCTCAGCAGCTCAATATCTTATCATTCAGAGCCTCAGGCTGATAGAGTAGCCCCTGTTTAAGATGTTCATTCTCACAGAGAGGGCAGGGATGCAAAAGTGATGTCAAGCCAAATCAAGCAGTAATATTTAAAGAGTCCAACTCAAATATGGCAAATGTATATCATGTTCATTCACATCTCAATTGCCAAAGTACATCTACCTGGTCAAAATCTGAGGTCAGTGCCCTGGCGACATATGCTCAGAAAAATCACAGGTAGGTTGATAGGGATGTATAATCCTGATACAAGGAGAAAGTGAATATTTTTCAGCCACTGCACAATCTACCACAAGAGTATAGAGTTTTTAGATTACAAACTATTTCCCTATAAATTCTGAAGGCATTTCAGGTTTTTGGCATCCATTTTTACTGATGAAAAATGTGGTTGACCTAATTATTATTCTTTTACAGCTTATTTTAGTTCCTTTAGAAGTTTTCAGGATGCACTCTGTCTCAGTTTGAAATTTTCATTTGCAATTCTTATTAGATGTTTTGTTTTGCTTCACATATTTAAGTTTTTTTTTTTACATGTGATTTAATGTGTGTATCCTTTATTTTAGATAATGTGTGTATCCTTTATTTTAGATAATGTGTGTATCCTATATTTAGCTTCCCTGGTGGCACAGAGGGTAAAGCATCTGCCTGCAATGCAGGAGACCTGGGTTTGATCCCTGGGCTGGGAAGATCCCCTGGAGAAGGAAATGGCAACCCACAGTATTCTTGCCTGAAAAATCCCATGGATGGAGAAGCCTGGTAGACTACAGTCATGGGGTCACAAAGAGTCGGACATGACTGAGCAACTTCACTCACTCACTCATTCATTCTTTATTTTAATTGTTTGCTATTCTTTTATCTTGTATCTTTGCTAATTTAAAAGGGATATAGTGTATTCATTGTTCTTTTCTAAATGTGGTTATCTCTATATTTTTCAATTATATTGCCTAAGCTTTTCTAGTTATTAGCTACAGAGAATAAACAACATCCTTTTACTCTCTGCTGTGGAAGACTAAGGACTATTATACCCTTCCCCAACCCAGGTGGCTATGTGGTAAAGAAATCCAACTTCCAATTCAGGGGATGCAAGTTTGATCCCTGGGTAGAGAAGAACCCATGGAGGAGGAAATGACAACCTATTCCAGTATTCTTGCTTGGGAAATCCCATAGACAGAGGAGCCTGGCAGGCTGCAGTCCATGGGGTTGCAAAGAGTCAAACAACAATAACCTTCCCTGTCCAAGTTTCCCAATTTTTGGCACACTCTGGCATATTTTTGCCTGCTATTTTTTAAATGTATTAACTTTTGTTTCTATAATTAAAACATTCCATTTGCAGCCAGTTTTTATAAATGTTAAAATTTAATGATATATTTACCTAGACTCAGAATTCTCTTCTAATCCTTTCACTCCTTGATGTACTGATCCATTGTTTTTTATTTTGATTCATTATTTATTTGACTGCATTGCATTTGCAGGTAGATTTTTATAAGTAATACTGTATATGTTAAATTCTTTTATATTTCAAAATGTCTTTGTTTCCTTTTCATGTGAAAGCTACCCTTGTTAAGAATGTATTTAATATTTTTCCCCTGAACATTTTTTAGATGTTGATTTTTGTTCTAAGTACTTTAATGAGCTGGAACAGGCTGGGTGCACAGAGATAATTACATATTATTTTATGTTTAAAACATATACCAGTTTATGTCTTATTCTCAGGGATTCTATATTTCTTTTCTCTTTTTTGCCAGATGATAAACTTTCCATTCACATAACCAAAATTTGCTTTGCAAGAATGCTCCTTGTATGCTTTCTATGCTGTTTGTTCTAGTTGCTTTGATAGGGATAGCTCCCATTTGATTCTCCCTTTATATTTGCTTTTCCTCTTTTCAGCACATTTTAATTCTAGCACAATTTCACAACATGTTTGAAAAATTAATCTTCTTTGCTGTTGCTAATTCAATGTGAAAGTGAAAATGTTTGTTGCTTTGTGACCCCATGGTCAGTAGCCCATCAGACACCTCTGTCCCTGGGATTTCCCAGGCAAGAATACTGGAGTGGGTTGCCATTTCATTCTCCAGGGGATCTTTCCAACTCATGGATACAACCCTGGTCTCCTACATTACAGACAGATTCTTTACTGTGTGAGCCACCAGGTAAGTCCCCAAATAGGTACAGAACTTATTCCATAGGTATGATTCCTAGGGATGGAACCCATGACATATTTGTTTGGATACCACAAGGATATAACATAGTAATTCAGTGTTATATTGAAAGGTATCTTAGATGCTACATAGACAAAATCTTTACTTTAGGATTAGGAGGAGTTTGGGATGAAGTTATTTATATATGGCTACACAGTCTGTGACCTCTGAGCTGGGTGGAGACAAAGACACAAACCAGAAATCATTCAGCGAGGAGAGGAGAGTGGTTCCTTGTTATTACCTTGAGTTTGTTCCTTGCTTTCAACTGTCAATATTTATCACAATTATAATTGATTGGGAAGCATGGCCTTTTCATATATACATTGTGCATCCAAAAAACAAGTGAATTTTATATAATGAAGATAGCAAATGTTATTTCCTCAAAGCCTTAAGGCTTTAAATACAAGTCATTTTAAGTGAATATTGTTAAGAGCTTCTCCAAATTAATTATCTTTCACAATGAGACATATAATCTAAGTTATATCAAAAAGCCAAGAAACTTAGATAACTCAGGCTTAAGCCACAATTTCTGCTGCATATTCTAAACAATCAGCTCTCTAGTCTAACTTTGATATTTATTAATAGGATATTTATTAAAAGGATGTAGCTTAAGAAATACTTCTTTCATATTGAATAATTTTAGTCATATGTGTACCAATTCAGTCTCATAGTTTCCATTAGGATGATTCAACATTTTTTAAACATTTCAGTTGTAAGTGGGACTGAGAACTTGTTTTCTTTCTTCAGTTTATGGAGTCAGACAAACTGACACATTAAATAGTTATCCTGAAACTGTTGTTTATTCTTCCTGTGTTCATCAGATAATTCTCTACTGGCTCACTTTAGTGAATAAGTCTCTGCAACACAGCAAGAAAAAGGGAAATTTTGTACAGATAGAGCAAATCTTTCATAATTTAACATCTATCTCTCTATCTATGCTATTTCAAATATATATTATATATAATATATGTATATATATATGGCATGTTACATGTTTGTGTTTCCTCCAAAATACATTTTTAAATGACAATATATAAAATTTATAAAATTTAGTATGTTGAATTATGTATCATTCAGTTTTATTTTTTTATTCTTTAATAAACCCTAAGAAAGATTGAGGGAAGGGAGAGAAGAGGGTAAAGGAGGATGAGATGGTTGGATGGCATCACTGCCTCAATGGAAATGAGTTTTAGCAAGCTCCAGGAGATGGTGAAGGACAGGGAAGCCTGGCATGTTGCAGTCCATGGGGTTGCAAAGAATTCAACATGATTTAAAGACAGAACAGGAAAACCTAGGAATCATCAAAAGTGCAAATAACCATATTATGAACTGAACTTATGCCACATAAAATCACTTAAAGAATTATTAATAATTACTGTTTCTCGAGTACCCAGCTTATGAGAAGTTTATAAGAAAGCAACTATTTTTTGCTTTCTTTTACTTTTAAAAAGAAGAATTGGCTTATATATTTGGCTTATACTTAAATATGTCCCTCTTAAAAAATGAGTCTATAACACTGTTTTCTTTGCCGGATAAAATATTGTTTTATTGGAGAAAATGATTTGATTCTTATGATTGCTGGAATATAAATTTGAATTATATTTAAGGGCTTTTGGACTATTTCAAAAATATTTTACGTCATTCTAAGCTTCTTATTTAAGTGGTTATGGTGATTTACAAAATAAACATCTAGTCAAATATGCTTCAAAAACATTAATTATCCATTCTCCCAAACACTGTATATCAAAATTTCCTATGCACTAGTGCATTTATGACAGTCTTGGTGATCAACTTTTTTACAACAAAACATTACTGTTGCCATGATATTGGATTAATGACTGTGTTTACCGTCACAGTAATGGAAAATATTAAACAATGCAACATTTTAAGCTTGGAGGTCTGACTAATGCTGCAGAACTAGATGAAATTTGCTTAACTCAAGCAGTGTGTCTGAGAAGAATAACAACTCTGAGTCGTGCTATTTGCTGCTCAATGTCAGTAAACATATTTTGTACCAGCGTGACTATTTTTATTCTTCCTTGTGTACATTAATTCTGTATTTTTAGGGAGGGTATGCAATATAAAGTGTAAGATTTCTTTAGCTATGATCATAGTTGTGAGCACATTTAGATATGTCAAGTCCCAGTAACATGAGCAGTAGGGTGAAAGGGAAAGATTATCGGAGAAGGCAATGGCACCCCACTCCAGTACACTTGCCTGGGACAATCCCATGGGCGGAGGAGCCTGGTAGGCTGCAGTCCACGGGATCGCGAAGAGTTGGACACAACTGAGCGACTTCACTTTCACTTTCCACTTTCATGCATTGGAGAAGGAAATGGCAACCCACTCCAGTGTTCTTGCCTGGAGAATCCCAGGGACGGGGAGCCTGGTGGGCTGCCGTCTATAGGGTCACACAGAGTCGGACACGGCTGAAGTGACTTAGCAGCAGCAGCAGCATTGGGTTTGTTTACTATCTAGAATAAATGTGTCCTCCCTTAGCTGGCTTGCTTAAGGGCAGGTTGTTATGATGGTGAGCAAGGTCCAAAGGGATGAAAGTTCAGATCTAGTCTAGGCAGGTTTTGGTGCATGAAAGAAAGATTAATCAATCAGTTAAAGTTGACTGTTCATATTAGAGCTAACACTCAAAATCACTGGTGATTTTTCAAGGAGGACCCTAGTCAGGCACTAGATAATGGAAATATGACTCAGTTCCTGGGAGTGACAGCTTCTTCTGGTTATATGGTTTTAGGATAAAGTTCTATTCCTAGCATATCACTGAAGGATCAGGTAGAAACATTGAAGAAAAAGTAATAGTCAAATAGATGTGTCCAACAGGTTGGTGAAGGAAGGAATGAGAGAGGAGAGGAGAAAGAGAAGCTCCTTCAGTATTTGCAAAGCTAAATAGGAAACTCTGCAGGTAACTAGAATTTGCCCAAGATATCGGTTTTATTGAAGAAAGACCAATCCCAGACTATATCATCTGGTTGCTAATTTCCTTTTATCTTGTTCAGAATTGACTCAAGAATTAAGAAAGTCTAATTGGATAAGGGCTGATTTGAGCAGTTGATGAACCTAGAAAGTCAGGGGAAAAATCAATAAAAAATATCCCATCCGCTCTTGAATTATCTCATTAAGAGTGGGAACATGATGAGTTATGATTTATAAAGCAGCTAAATCTATTTTATAGGCAATGCATATGTAGGTTTGGTAGGGTTTAATGAATTATGAGATAATTTTCCAATTTGCCTTTAAACTCTGATATTAAAAAATAGATTCTGTTCAATATTCTGTAATAATATATATGGGAAAAGATTTGAGAAAGAATAAATATATGTATGTGCTTCCTTCCCTGGTGGCTCAGACGGTAAAGAATTTGCCCACAGTGCAAGAGACCTGGGTTTGATCCCTAGGTCAGGAAGATCCCCTGGAAAAAGGAATGTCAATCCACTTCAGTATTCTTGCCTGAAGAATTCCATGGACAGAGGAGCCTGGTGGGCTACAGTCCATGGGGTCACAAAGAATCGGTCATGATTGAGTGACTAACACTACTACGGGCTTCCTTGGTGGCTCAGATGGTAAAGAATCTGTCTGTAATGCAGGAGACCAGGGTTTGATCCCTGGGTGGGGAAGATCCCCTGGAGAAGGAAATGGCACCCCTCTCCAGTACTCTTGCCTGGAGATTCCATGGACAGAGGAGACTGGCGGGCTACAGTCCATGGGATTGCAAAGAGTCAGACATGACTTAGTGGCACACACACACACACACACACACACACAAATATATGTATATATGTAACTGAATCACTTCACTATGCACCTGAAACTAACACAACCTTGTAAATCAACTATACTCCAATATAAAATAAAAAATTTAAAAGTAGATTCTGTAAGGAAGAAAGCTTTGCTATAAAGTATCATTTTCTTTTTGTGCGTGTGTGTTTTTTTTTTTTTTTTTAGTATCTATCAAGTCTTGGCAATTTTCTATATTTGTACATGCCATTACTAAAGATAGTCTCCATGAAAGCCTGTCTTTTTCAACTCAAAACCAAGAACTGGCTCAGAGAAAAAGCCTCAAGCAATATGTGTTAAATCAAAAACATCCCATTAACATGCTTGGGGTAACTTAGAATAATAGGACTTCTAGGTACTCATCAAATATAAGCAGCTATGTTAAAATTTATGGTTGCAATACTCCCTTGAGTATGCAGAGGTATCTGCCTCTCCTGGCCTCCATACTTTTAGTATGGTGCTTAAAGTTTCTTTATCACTGTAAATAGTATTTCTCAAGGCATTAAAATGTTATGGTTTTCATTCAAACTTCTTCACCCCTTTCCTTACTTACATGCTGTAAAGCAGAAATAAATTTAAAATTTTAAATGGAAACAGGCTTATTTTCTCTTTTCTGTACTTGTCATTCTTGTTTACAAATAGACAAGTAGATAGACGGAAGCTATGAACTTTCAGCATTGGAAATATATTCTTCATCTCACACATACACAGAGAATTCATTAAGTAGTCTTACATTAAATAACATGCATAAACATTTAAAAGTGTTAAGAAAGAACTGATTATATCATTTGATATTCTGTAGTTCTACTACACTTTCTATAAATTTCTGTTTTGCTATCTGCTCATTCAAGGTCAAACACACCCTATTAGTAACAATGGAATTCAAAAGAAAAAGTGTATTTACTATGCAAATCTATTATCTGTTTGACTTTCTTTGACAAGTTGTCGATAAGCTATAACACTTCTAAATAAAAGTGATTAATGCTCCCTTTTTTCTAATTTCTTTAAGAAATCAGTAGGAATGATCATCAGACCTGAATTTGGAGAGTTGATTATCCATATGACGATAAGCTCTTGTTGTAATTACTGCACAGCATGTGAGAAGTCATTAGATGAAGTTATTGAAGTTCCCAGGTCAGTGACTATAATAAATGTGTATGTAATACACACTTTGTTAAGAGAAGTACTAATTACCCACTGTTGCTTCAGTAGAGTTCATTCCATTACCCAGATATACAAATACTGAAAAACAACACCTCTGCATCTTTCTTTCAGCCCTTACTTGACCATACCACAGACAAATCAATAACTTCCCTAGCTTGTAGAATGAGTAAAGTCTTATCTCACTTGCTCTCAGTGTCTCTCTTTCATTCTCTAAACCCATCTCTTCAACAAGTCTTCCTTAGGGAACATAAGACCTCTCTCTTCCTATTCCCCACACAAAAAGCAATGAAACAAGAGCTAATTATGTAAAGCTGTAGTTGTGTGGTTTCCTTGCCTGAGGTAAAATTATGAAGTATTTATAGGAAAACACCTGTGGCCTTCAGTCCACGCTAGATTTTCATACTCTTGTCCAACTCTCCCAGTTATTTTTATATTACTCTTGTGTCTGTGCCATAATTGGTCCTAAATTCCGAGGAGAGTAAGTTATGATTTGTCATCTAAACATCCACACACTTTGATGTGAAAAAAAAAAAGTTAAACACTGAAGTATATACAACGCTTAATTCAATCTTTACCTTCACAGACTTTGTGATATAAATAGGGATAATACTGTTATCCGGAGTGTTTACCCAAATAGCCACAATATCAGGACAAAAAAATAACTAAAAGCATAGAACATGGGTTGTGACAGAGACTATAAGCTGCCTGCTTCAGTGTCCAATTTATTCTTTTAGAATGTTTATGGTCAAGAAGGAAATTCACATTTACCAAATCCTTTCATCTAGATGGTGCCATTTCCCTAAATACATGCTGATCAATGAGTTGGAAGTCGCAATATTATATGGAACATAAAGATGATTAATTTCAAAGAGAGCCAGAATGTATCTTTTGTCTCTCCTCTTTTCTCCTTCTTACTGCTTAGGATGTTCCTTCTGTCGATGAGTCTATTTTGGTCTCTGAAGACATGGGTCACACCCTAGCCTTAGTAAAACTTGTAGCTACAAAGTCACCATTCCCAACCTAGAAACTGCTCAGATTGGGCTTTTATGACAAAGGTTTAAATGTTTACCTTTGCAAAGCACCATTTCTATGATTTCTGTTAGGCACATTTTGAGACTGATGACATATGAGATTAAGTATGAATGATGAGTAGGAATAACATGTGATGCTAAACTGGTGGGAGAAGAGTGTTCCAGTTTAAGGGAACAGCATGTGCTAGAGAGCAAAGTGGCTTTTCAGAAATTGAAAAAAAAAATCATCTAGCTTTGTGGGAGTGGAAAATATGTGAAGAGAGTTCAGGTCTGGAAGGCCTTGAATCCAGACTGAAAAATTATAGGTAATTGAGTAAGCAGAGACTGCTACAGGTTTCTGCACCAGGAGAGACCTAATTATTCTGTGCTTTAAGAAGATAAATATGGAAACCATGAATGGATGAAAGTAGAAAGGGAAACTCAGCAGAAAGGTGATAAACAATTGAGGGGTTGTTGCACAACTCAGTAAATATACTAACTCAACTGACTTGTATATTTTAAAAGACTGAATTTTACGATATGTGACTAATACATTAATGAAGCTGTTATTTAAAGCAAAAGAGTTAAGAGGGTAGACTACAAAGTGGGAGAAGGGCTTTAACTTGGAGATTGGCAGTGAGAGTGGAAAGAGATGTATAATGATATCTGACATTATCAGATGTATTACCAGGGGTGTCTAAGCTGATATTTCTAGTCCTCAAGGTCACCCACTCTTTAGCCCATTACAGTTTTGTTCCTGCATGCCAGTGAAACTCCTCTTGTCAAGTTACTATTAATGAAAGATTATTATTCATTGATCTCTTCTCTGGTGCAAAATGTGAGGGCTTTCTGTAGCATTTGACATTGCTGAACACCTAACACTTCTTGAAACTCCACCAGTGGCTTGGAAGGTAATCTTTCCTGGATTTCCCACTACCTTTTTTAGATATTTTTAATCAGACTCTGTTAAGGTTCTCTAGAAAATCAGTAGAATACATGTGTGTGCAGTATGTGTGTGTGTGTGTGCGTGTGTGAATGTGTGTGTGTTACAGCTTGAGTCTGAAGGCAGTCTAGAGATAGAATTCCCTTGTTCTCAGGAAACCTCAATCCAATTTCTCTTAAGACCAACTGATTGGATGAGGCCCACCCATATTATAAAGGATAAACTACTTCATTCAAAGTTTACTAATAAGTGTTAATCTCATCTCAAAAAAGTCTTCACAGAGATATTTGGTTGGTGTTTGACCAAATATCTGGTTATCACAGCCTAGCCAAGTTGATATAAAACATTAACCGTTGTAGACTTCCTCAATAAATATGCTTTTGCCCACCTATCAAAGTAAGACTTTTCTAGTTTTTTCTCTTTAATTCTCTTTGCTACCTAAATAATATTATACCTTTTATTTATAAATCAGTTGTATATATACCTTTTAACCAGCAACTGCTTGTATAATCACATATCTGCTATTTTAAAGTTGATTTGTGTGTTATCTGCATTGAAGAAATATGGGTGTATATGTGTGTGTCACAAGATATCAATAATATAAATATAGACAAGTAAAGAGATTCAAACACAAAATCATAGAAGAGAGACAAATTTAAAGATAAAGAGGATAAAAATAGCCATAACAGACAAGAATAAAACAGAATAAAGCCTGATGTGTCCAGTGGTGAGAAAAATAGAAGGAGCCAGCTTCTCTGTCACTGGGGATAGTGTCAATAGTTACAAATGAATCAGGAAACTCAGAGAAGATGAAAAGTGAGATAAAGGTAGTCAGATTAGGTGACTAGAAGGTAATTGGGGATTTATTGGAAGGAGGCATGGGCTCATTGACATAAGATGTATAGCAGAAAATGATTTCAATATTTAAAAACAAAGAAACCTTTAACAGTAGTTGCAAGGGTGGAAAACCTCTAAAATTATTGTGCTTGCATAACATGCAAGTTGTTAAAACCATCTGCTTATGATCTACAAGAACTTGAGCAAACTGACAAGCCACTCTTCCTCAATTTCCTTTTCAGTAAAATGGGAATATATATATATTCAGTTCAGTCAATTTAGTTCCTCAGTTATGCCTGACTCTTTGTGACCCCATGGACTGCAGCACACCAGATCTCCTTGTCCATCACCAACTACAGGAGTTTGTACCCAAACTCATATCCATTGAGTCAGTGATGCCATCCAACCATCTCATCCTCTGTCATCCCCTTTCCTCCCACCTTCAGTCTTTCCCAGCATTAGGGTCTTTTCAAATGAGTCACTTCTTCGCATCAGAGGGCCAAAGTATTGGAGTTTCAGCTTCAGCATCAGTCCTTTCAATGAATATTCAAGACTGATTTCCTTTAGGATGGACTGGTTGGATCTCCTTGCAGTCCAAGGGGCTCTCAAGAGTCTTCTCCGACACCACAGTTCAAAAGCATCAGTTCTTCTGCTCTCAGCTTTCTTTATAGTCCAACTCTCACATCCATACATGACTACTGGAAAAACCATAGCTTTGACTAGATGGACCTTTGTTGGCAAAGTAATGTCTCTGCTTTTTAATATGCTGTCTAGGTTAGTCACAATATATATATGCATGTATGTATACATATATACATGTATGTATATATAACATTAAAGTAGATATTTAATATAAATACATATTAAAGGATTATAGTAAGTATTTTATAAAATAGGATCCATCGATTGTTTGATATATAGTGGGACTACCTAGTATTGGCCTTTTGGAATAATGGAATTTTCTATGCAATAATTTTCTCCCCAGAGATACAAATGAACTTTCTTCATACTGTCCCTGTTCTCTTTGTCACTGAAGCTAAAAACAACGCCAATTGTTTTACTAGTCATTGAGATATATATCAGGTGAAGAGTATCTGTGTTATTATGTGGGGTGAGGGCTTCCCTGGTAGCTCAGCTGGTAAAGAATCTGCCTGCAAAACAGGAGACCCTGGTTTGACTCCTGGCTTGGGAAAATCTCCTGCAGAAGGGCTAGGATACCCATTCTAGTATTCTTGGGCTTCTCTGGTGGCTCAGATGGTAAGAAATCCACCTGCAGTGCAGGAGAACTGGGTTCAAACCCTCGATTGGGAAGATCCCCTGGAGGAGGGCGTGGCAACCCACTCTACTATTCTTGCCTGGAAAAACCCTATGGACAGAGAAGTCTGGCAGGCTATAGTCCATGGGGTCACAAACAGTAGGTCAGACACAACTGAGTGACTAAGCAAAGCACATGCGGAATGAAGGTAGTATCTTCTCTCATCCAGACTACTATGTTTATATCAGTTTTCTACATACCAACCAGGGCTGGTACATGTTTGTTTCTCAAATCAGGGCTTGATGATATACAGTAAGGATCACACTGAATGAACATCTCACAGGACTTCTCATTTTTGAAACTACTGACATTTTGTATTGGATAATTCTTTCTTGGGTGGTGGAGAGATCATTCGGTACATTATTTAGCAGCATATCTGCCTCTACTAACAAGATGTAAGTAACAATCCCCTTTAATGTGACAATCTAAAATGTCTCCAGACATGGCCAAATTTCCCATGTGTGTGTGTGTGTGTGTGTGTGCACTCGATTGTTTTCTGACTCTGCAACCCCACAGGCTGTCACCCACCAGGCTCCTCTGTCCATGGGATTCTCTAGGCAAGAATACTGGAATGGGTAGGCATTCCCTTCTACAGGGGTTCTTCCCAACTCAGGGATCAAACCCAGATCTCGTGCATTGTAAGCAGATTCTTTACCATCTGAGTCACCAGGGAAGTTCATAGGGTAAGTATAAAATCTCTCCTCTCTCTCAGTTCAGAAGCACTGTCCAGTAATGACTCAAATGGACTTACCTGCGGCTCAGGAGTGAAGAATCCACCTACCAATACAGAGACGCAGGTTCAATCCCTGGGTCAGGAAGATCCCTTGGAGAAGGAAATGGCAACCCACTCCTGTATTCTTGCCTGGGAAATGTCATGGACAGAGGAGCCTGGCGGGTTCCAGTCCATGGGGTCACAAAGAATCAGACACAATGTAAGTGACTGAACAACTACCACCACTCAAATGCAGTGCCAAACTATGTTTTGTGTGGTGTCATTTTATGGATGTTTATATGTATATATATGTATACTGCCAGTAGGAAGCATTTTGCCTTTGCTTTATTCAAAATTATCTTTCTCACTAACAGGTCTGGCTAGTTACTAAGAATAGCAGTTCATAGCTAGTGGTGGAGATCATGGTACCATCTTTATTTTAGTAAAGCATTCCATTAGAAAGAACAAATTAAGAATTTCAATTGTGTGGAAATCTCTTGTGTCTCCAATAACTATACTCACTCAATAATCCTTGAGTAGCATTTCCTGAATCATTTGTATTGCCATCTAATGTTTGTTGCCAGAATCAGAGGAAATTTCTTTTTTTTTAGGGAATCTCTGACTATGGTAAGACCAGACATATCCTAATCTGTTTAATGATGTTGAGTATCACACTCTGTAATATTTCTTCAACAGAAAGATTGAAGGTGTTCAAAGTCCTTTAACAAAATGGCAAATGATACTCAATAGGTTCATAATACTCAGCTTATATACTTCCTGGATTTAGCCCTTGTCCAAGCCTATCAGCTTCTCTATACTCTCCAAAAACTCTTGAGATATTTTTATAAATATTTTTTTAACAAAATAACATCAAACACAGAGACTCTCAACTTCCTGATTCTAAGTGCCTTTATTTAGAAGCCCTGGATTTTAAAGTCTAGATTCTTGCAGACATTATATATTAATTATTTCAAAATTAGTTAAAACCCACCAAAAGCTAAAGAGAAGATAATTTTTAAAAAATCAACTTACCTTCTTCAAAAGCTACTGTTTAATATTAGAGAGCACGCCGGCTGCGATGGACCGCATGGCAGAAGCGCGCTGTTTGCGACAGACCTCACAGAAGCGCGGCCAAGAGGAGCCACCCCACGTCCGAGGTCAGGGGCGGCGGGCGTTCTTTGGAAGGACTGATGCTGAAGCTGAAGCTCCAGTACTCTGGGCACCTCATGCGAAGAGTTGACTCATTGGAAAAGACCCTGATGCTGGGAGGGATTGGGGGCAGGAGGAGAAGAGGACGACCGAGGATGAGATGGCTGGATGGCATCACAGACTCAATGGACGTGAGTCTGAGTGAACTCCGGGAGTTGGTGATGGACAGGGAGGCCTGGCGTGCTGCGATTCATGGGGTCGCAAAGAGTCGGACACGACTGCGCGACTGAACTGGACTGAACCGAATGTTTAATATAAGTTGAAAACCAGGAGAGTGCTGTAATGGTAGCAGGATTACCTTCTGGTTTTTTCGTAGTGTTTGAGCAGTCGGTCATGTAATTACTCTGGCTGAAAATTCTTCTCTGGCAATTCTTCTCTGAAGATCAAACCCATACGCCATTCATGGAGCTCTCAATGACGTGCCCTCTGTTTGCTACATTTCTGTTCATTCTCACTTCCTTTACTTTCCATCTTCTCGAGCCACCTATTCTTTACGTGCCGCCCTGAACCGACAGTGCACCTCATGACTCGGTGCCTTCCCAGTTTGGCTCTCTCCCTTTTTCCTTCATGGAACTAACTCAGTATGGATTCATGGCACGACTCAAGTGTAGGCTACTCTGGAGAGCCCTCCCTTGGTTCGGTTCAACGCTGCCTCCTGCGGGCTCCTACAGGTGGCAGCCTTGAATCTGTGTCTGGCTGACCTCCCACAGCAGGGCTCATCCTTGATCTGAAATCCAGCTGCTGTGCTCTGTAATTCATGGCTGCATCTGTGCCAAGGTCACACTTCTCATAGGCCGTGTCTTGTCAATGACTGAGTGTGGAAGGCAAAGGCAGGTCCATCCTGGCAGACTCGGGACTCTGCAAAGTCTGGCTTTGCTCACTGACTCGTGTTTGGATCGACCTTCCTGAGACTGCACAGAAGTCCAGGAAACTTTCACCCACTTGTTCCTCCTTCTCTTTGTCTGACTTGTATCATGATCCAACTGCTTCTCGGATTTCTCCATCTCCTCCCTGTATTCACTCACAAGCATTTCCCTTGGGAAAAGTTTTGCACGTTTAATCTTGCCTTAGCATCTGCTTCTTGGAGGACCCAGAGTAACACATCCACACCCCTGTGTATAGCTCTAACTAGGCAACAATTAGGCTGTACTGCACTTGCTCATTTACCAGTTGGTCTTCTACACTAGAATGTCATCTTCTTGTCACTGGAGATTGGGCCTTCTTTTTCTCAATCCTCAGTGCAATATTTAGTAAGGATTCAATATGTGTTTGTCAAATGAAAGGTTAAGTCACTCCCTTTACTGAGCTTTCAATCCTACAGACAAATATGACTAAATCCTTTTAAAAAATTGACTTGCTGCAAAGCACTCTGGTTGCTATAGGATACAAAAAGCTATTAAGAGTTCCCCATTTCTCAGCTTATAATTTTAGATCTGGAGATAGAAAAATATAAATACATTATGCTCATATAAAGGCATGTATGTGTGTATATGTGTGTGTGTGAAAGAGAGAGATAAATTGCACTCTAAGAGATTTAGAGAGAAGAGAGACTCCTTTGAGGTTGGGAAAATTGCACATTTCCTCAGGGATGGCATTTTACTTGACAAAGTACAGATTGGTTACCTAGGTGTAAAGAAAGGAGTATAAAATAGACAAGGAGAATGGAAAGAATAAATCTTGACGATGAGAGTGCTATGCAGTCTTTGGGCATGGGCAGAGTGTTAATTGACAGAGCATTAGTAGAGGGAGATTAGACTAGGGGTACCTTTAAATGCCAGGCTAAGGAGTTATTTAAAAAACCTTTCCCCTCATTTCTGTACTGTAGCCACCCACACTGGCCTTCTTATCATTCCAAGAATGATAAGTATGCTTCTGCCTCAGGGCCTTTTCACTTGCTTACCTTTTGTATCATTAGCTTTCTTTTTTTTTTCCAGTTTTTACTTAAGAATCAATCACTTTCTCAAGAGCAATTTTCTCCTTTCTTAATCATTTTACTTAAGAGTTCAAACTTATTCCAACATTTTCTCTCATGCTTCATTAGTCTCATCACTGATATTCTGCATATTGGGCTTATTTAATATTTTAAAATATTTTTGATTTTTTATATCTTGATTAAAATGTAAGCTTAATGAAAATGGAAATTTGTCGAGACTTACCATGTGAAAGAATGGTAGTTCCATTGAAAGAACTAGTGAAATCCAGAAAAATAATTACAAATGGAAAAGAGATAATATTTTAAAATCACATTATAACCACCTTATCCATCCATCCATCTCTCTATATATATATACACATATTTGTGAATTTTTTAATGTTATACCAATTTTTTTGTGTTTGATCTATTTGTTGAAAATCAGAGTGACAAGTGATGCAGATAGGAATATTTGAATACTTCAGGGACCTCCTGTCATCAGTTTCCCAAAACTTAGTGATATTTAAAATCATCTGAAGCCTATTAATAGCTTTTGTCACAGCTCCTTGAACTTCTTAAAAAATTTATTTTTATCTTAGATCTGAGTTTTTAAAGATGAGAAAGATAGCTCTGAAGAATATTTAAACCTTGATATCTAGTATAATATCCAAGTGACAATACTTTTCCAAGAATCAGGAAACTAAAGTGTGCTCTCAACAAATATTTAAAGAAGAAAGGATGTGATTAGAAAGAATCAGTTACAATTTTCATTATGGACTGAGCTGAGAAGAAAACAGTAAGAATCCCACTGATATTTTTCCCAAGTTTGGGAATAGTGCTGTCAAAAATATTTCTAGAAATTTGACGGAATTCCACACGCTCAAGATTTGTTTGGCATTACCAATAGGTAATCAGCCAGAAAAATAAAGGTCTTTTTGTACTTTTTAAGTTTAATTGTTATTTCCTCCATGAGTCTTCTAAACCTTCTAAATCAATACTTCTAAACCTTTAAATCAATACTTCAAACCTCAAACTTCAGTAAAGCCTTGTTGCCTTATCTTGACTCACCATTTCTATGGATGTACATAATAACAGTTATTTTAGGGACCAGTTTTTCTAACTGCTCATGCTGCTAAATTACTATGGAAATAATTTAATTCAAAGAGTAGTTTCGCTTAGAAAATGCAGAGTGCTCAGCTGGCTCTTATTCAGAAGCCTACCGTAGTAACTGCCTCCTTTAGTTCCCATTGTGATATCAGGCTCCTCACATATTTTAATGGGTACTGGAAGTAAAATAAATATAGGTTTATTTGATGAGTGCCTGTTTGGAATTTTCAAATGAAAAGAACAAAAAGCATCCTAGTTTTCATTTCCTCATCAGCTATTTTTAAAAACACACGGAGAATAAGATGGTTGAACATAAAGCTTTTTATTGCAAAACTGAGTCATTATTGTTTTTGGAATATTAGCTTTCCTTTCTCATGATGAGTTTTCACACTGAATTAAAAAGGAGCACTTCAATTCAATTTCCTTGATTTATTTAACATGTGATTTTTGTAATCCCAGAAAATTGCATTATATTCCAAGTCCCCCAATCTTTTTTTTTAAAGATCAAGTATTCTGAGAAAAAAGTTTTGCTTTATGTACCTAACTAAGCCTCCTCCAAGAAAACTTCAGAGTCATTTTCCTTTTTTGATTACTTTAAGAACCAAGCACAGTACAAATTTTCAGCCTTTGATATACCAGATTACAGGGGGGAAAATTAGACTATCATGTTGCTGCTCAGATGTATAGACAATGTGCTCACCAAGAGCAAATCACCTCATCCAAGGACAATTTGCAGTCATTCTATTTTCTTATATCATTTTGAATCCCAGGCAACGGCCTTAATTATATCTATATTGTTTCAGTAATGAGAAAGAGATTTGAGAACAGATGAAATGTTTCTTCTCAGGGATATCATCAGCCTCGGTTGCTAAGAGACATTCAGTTTTTCTTAAGCTGCCAAATTAAGTAAAGTCGTGGTCAGTTCAATCTTTTCTCTCACTTTATTTATTTATTTATTGAAGTATAACTGATTTACAATGTTGTCTTAATTTCTGCTGTACAGCAAAGTGATTCAGTTGTATATATGTGTATATATATGGACTTCCCTGGTGGCTCAGACGGTAAAGAGTCTGTCTATAATGCGGGAGACCCGGGTTCAATCCCTGGGTCGGGAAGATCTGCTGGAGAAGGAAATGGCAACTCTCTCCAGTATTAAGAGACATTCAGTTTTTCTTAAGCTGCCAAATTAAGTAAAGTCGTGGTCAGTTACAATCTTTTCTCTCACTTTATTTATTTATTTATTGAAGTATAACTGATTTACAATGTTGTCTTAATTTCTGCTGTACAGCAAAGTGATTCAGTTGTATATATGTGTATATATATGGACTTCCCTGGTGGCTCAGACGGTAAAGAGTCTGTCTATAATGCGGGAGACCCAGGTTCAATCCCTGGGTCGGGAAGATCTGCTGGAGAAGGAAATGGCAACTCTCTCCAGTATTCCTGTCTGGAAAATCCCTTGGATGGAGGAGCCTGGTAGGCTACAGTCCATGCGGTTGCAGAGTCGGACACAACTAAGCGACTTCACTTTTCTTTCTATGTACATATATATATTCACAATTATATATGTGTGTGTGTGTGTGTGTGTATACACACATATATATATACCTTGTAATGCTGTGTTAATTTCTTTTGTACAATGAAGTCATTCAACTATATGTGTACATATATCCCTCCCTCTTGCACCTCCCTCCCACCACCCCCTCATCTCACCCATCTAGGTCATCAGAGAGCACCAAGGTAATGTAATCTTTATGACTGTTAGCAATTTAAAATAAAAACATAATTCTGACACATGAATAAAAAGTTGCCAAATGGATCAAACAGCATTAGACATAAAAATAAATTTGCCCTTGTTGGACATGAATAATTACGACATTAAAATTTTATTTTTAATTAATGCCTGATTTATCTTCCCTTATTTATTATCTGATAATCCTAAGCTTTACTGAGTGTTTCCTTTGTGCCAGTATATATACTAAGGACTTAGTGTACAAGATTTTACTTGATGTGCAAAATTGCCTAGTGAAGTAGATACTGCTATGATGGCCATCTATAGTTTAGTTTTCACATAACATCACACAATTATTACATAGAGAGGTCTTGATTCAAAGGAGGCAGTCTGTTTCCAGAATTCAAACTCTTATTTATTCATTATATTGATCAGCCTTATGAAGAATTTTATAGTAACTTTTTTAGAGGGTGATAAAATCATGCAATTATTAAATAAAAATTATCAAATTGCAGGAGAGCTGCTAAATAATAAAGGTATTATTTTACCTGTGTGTATTATGTACTTTAAATTCTAACACACTATATATTTTCCTTTAAAAAGTTAAAACATTGCTATGATGAAAAAGCCTTCTTTGATTATGCTTCCCAGTACAACTCTACACATGGTGAACATGTTTAGGGTAAATACTTTATCGGCCAAAGATCTTGTTAGCAGCAATTCTGAAGACACCTGGAGAATTTAGGAAGGTGCCCACACTGAACTGTCATAGCTTGATTCTTTCTTGGGTTTATCGTGTCTCTATTCTGCAGTATACATTGAGTACAGGACGCATCATCAAGTACTCTTGACCGTGTGAGGTAGACTCCGGTAGATATCTAGATTAGATGAAGTAGAGGGCTTTTACCTTACTTGTATAGGCAGAGATTTATTCTCCTAGAATTTAAGGCACTTAAACATTATCATTTGCAGTTGTATACTTGCTTGTGAGGTGGTGCAACAAGCAATTATCCTGACTATGATAATGTCATAAGTTATAAGATTTACTAATGTCTTGCTTTATAGCTTGATATTTGCTCTCCAGATACAGGAAAAGATATTTAGCATCATTAAATCTAAGAAGTTTTTATCAAAAGGAACTAATAAAAGTCAAATATCAAGAATGTGTAAGCAATTCTCATAAATGAGCTTCAAGAAAGTGATTATCAATCAAAATACCATAAAATTAGAAACTAACTTCAAAAAGTAGAATTATTTTATGTAATTGATAATTAAAAAAAAAACTAGGTAATTATTTGGCTACTGAAAAATTGCTGTCCTAATGAGGTGATGTGAGTTGAGGTGAAGTCACTCAGTCGTGTCCGACTCTTTGTGACCCCATGGACTGTAACCTACTAGGCTTCTCAGTCCATGGGATTCTCCAGGCAAGAATACTGGAGTGGGTTGCCATTTCCTAATAACTGAATTATAATGTAAGAAATATTTGTTTAAAAGTCTGAAGATAGTAGTCAAAAGCTAATCAGGTAGAAATACAGAATTCTAAATATAATTATTAAAATAATTGAAAACAACTGTATTTTAATGTAACTGGAACAGCACAATAAAGATGTTAGCACAAGTGAGATTATCAGTGAAAAATATAAAGTTGAAATCAGAAATTAATTCTGTAAGACAAAATGAAGTCAACTGATTAATTTAAAAGAGTTACTTCTTTGAAAGAGCAGAAAGTATAAATGATCATCTCAGAAAAGCAGAAAAAGCCTGCATCATTATATTAAATAAATAAATACTTGGAGTCTGACCAGTTCACTTTTGAATAATCTGTGGATCAAAGAGAAAGTCTCAAGGATAATTAAAAAGCAATACATTAAATTGAAGCAAGCTTTAAATGGAAATACATCATAACAAAGTTTGTATGACACAGTAAAATCTACTTAGAAAGAAAGTTTATAGAACTAAATGCATACATTGGAATAAAAGAGAAAGTCTACAATCAATAATCTGAACCCCCATTGCACAAACCTATAGAAACAAGCTCAAAATAATCACTCCCTCCTAGGAAAAAGAAGAAAATAATAAATATAAGAATTGAAAGCAATGAAATTGAAAAGAGATAAACAATGTAAAAATCACTAAGTACAACTCATTGAACTGAAATTGATAATTTGAATATTACCATGATAATTAAGGTCACTGAATTTATACTTTATAAACTCAAAAAAAAATAAATAAGGAAAATATCCAGGTCCAGATGATTTCAGTGGAGAAACCACCAAAGTTTCAAAAAATAATTAACACTAGATTTACATAAACTCTTGTAGAAAATTTATGGAAAGAAACCCTTCCCAGTTCATTCTATGAAGCAGATATTGCCCTCACACCAAAACTGGCACCAAAACAAACAAATAAAATACAGACCAATATTTCTCACAAACATAGACACAAAAATCTTTTAAGAAAATAGCAAATAGAATTCAGCAATATATAAAAGAACTTATACATCATGACCAAATTGAGTTTACTGTTTGATACAAACACTGGTGGCTCAATATTTGAAATTAATCAGTATAACCTACTATATTAACAGGTCAAAAAAGAAAATTATATATTTAAAACACAATGCAGATAAAGTATTTGATAAACTTTGACACTAATTCATGATAAAAATCCTCGGAAAAAATAAAAATAGAAGATAACATCCATTCTCAATAAAGAACATTTACAGAAAAACTTCGATGACTTATATTAGGGGTAAAAGACTAAATATTTTCCATTTTAGATCATGAACAAGACAAGGATGCCCACTGTCACCATTCTTACTCAATAGGTCTAGAAAGTTTGGCCAGTGCAATCAAGCAAGAAAAGGAAATAAAAATTATGAAGATAAAAGAAATAAAATTCTCCCTATCTGCAGGAGACAATATACATAGAAAATCCCAAGGCATCTATAAAAATGTACTTATAATTATTTAATGAATTCAGTAAGGTCACAAGATAAGAAGTAAAACATACAAAAATCAATTGTATACTAGCCATAAACACAGAGGACCCGAATTTACAAGGTAGTACTATTTACAATCATTAGAAGATGAGCCTCATTGATAATGAATCTGCCTACCAAGCAGGAGATACAAGTTTGATCCCTGGGTCAGGAAGATAGCCTGGAGAAAGGAGTGGCAACCTACTCTAATATTCTTGCCTGGGAAATTCCACGGTCAGAGGAACCTGGTGGGCTACAGTCCATGGGGGTCGCAAGAGAGTCGGACACAACTTAGCAACTAAACCACCACCCAGAAGATGAAAAAGAATGAGAGAGAGGGAGAGGATGCAGAAGAAATGATGGAAGAGAGGGGAAAAGGGTTAGATATGTCTAACAAAGTATATATAGTGCATTGATGCAGAAAACTGTATAATAGATGGAAAAGTCAAATGAGAACTAAATAAATAGTCATGTTGTTTTGGTAGAAGATTTAACAGTAAAATGTCAGTTATCCTCAATTAATATACAGGCTTAACATGATTTATAACAAATTCTAGGAAGATTTTTTTTTGGTAGACATGAAAAAGTTTATTACCAAATTTATATAGCTATATAGAAAGACAGAGGAACAAGTGTAGCTAAAAGCAATTTTAAAAAGAAGAATAAAGTTCAAGAAATCAGCCTAATGATTTCAAAGTCTGTTATAATATCAATATTTTTAGCATGAGGATAGAAGCATAAATCAATAGAAAAGGATATAGAAGCAGAAACATACCCACACAATGAACCTAACTGATTATTAAAGGCAAAGATGCTAAAGAAATACAGTGAAGGAAGGATAGTCTTTCACAAATATGGAGCAGTTACACATCCATAGGCAAAAATGGGCCACAACTTAGGTCTTACATTTTATTAAAAGATTACTTCAGAATGGATCACACTCTTAAATATAAAATGTAAAACTTCAAATAAAGCTTTTAGAGAAAAGCAGAAGAGAAAATCTTTGGGATCTAGGGCTAGGAAAGCATGCTTGGCTCTGAGACGACACCAGCAGTACAACCACAACAAGAAAAACTGATAATTTAAATGATAAAAATTAAAAATGTTGTTCTATGAAAGATCCTGTTAGCAGTGTTAGGATTCCCTGGTGATTCAAATGATAAAAAGTCTGCCTGCAATTAGGGAGACACGGGTTAAATCCCTGGGTCAGGAAGATCCCCTGGAGAAGGAAATGGCAACCCACTCCAGTACTCCAATATTGCTATTTCCAGTTAGCAGTATTTAAAAAGACAAACTACAAAGTGAAAGAAAATATTTGCAAACCACTTATCCAACAACAACTAGTATCTAGAAAATATAAAGTATCTCAGAATTCATCAGTCATTTTTTTTAATCCCATTAAAATATATACAAAAGAAGCCTTTTACCAAAGAGAATATACAGATTTCATTATACAGATAAGAGAATATACACACATAAAATATATTCAACATTGTTATCCATTTCAAAAATACAAATTAAATTTGCAGTAAGATGTCACTACACAGTTATTGCAATAACATAGTGACAACAAATGTTAGCCAGAAGAGGTAGAAGCAGATCACTCAGACATTGCTGATGGAATGTAAATTCTGGATCTGCTCTGGAAGGCACTTTGGCAACTTCTTAAAAAGTTAAAAGTGCAACCACTATATGACCCAGCAGTTGCACTCCTGGGCATTTAATCCCAGAGAATTGAAAATTTAAGATTCACATGAAAACCTGTGCATAAATGTTCATAGCAGCTTTGTACATAATAGCCACAGCAATACAAACTGAATGTCCTTCACCAAATAAAAACCCCCATAGCCGTGTGACAATCTGGATTAACCTGGAGAGAATTATGCTGAGTGGAAAAACTCAATCCCCTGAAATTATATAGTTTTATTATATTTACATGACATATTGACATGACAAATATAGAAACGGAAGAGAGATTAATGGCTGCTTGGGATCAGGAGAAGGATGTGGAAGGAAAGGGGCCATAAAAGGGCAATATGAGTCATCTTTGTGGTGATGGGAATTTCCGTATCACAACTCTACAAATGTCAGTATCCTAGTTGCATAATAAAAGATATATAATCATTTTAGGATTATTAGTGACATTGAGCACTAAGATTAATCAATGTAAATGTCTTAGAATAATATGGTTATGAAACTTAATGAAACACAAATTCCTTACAAAAGCAGAGCAATACCATGAAATGATAATGTAATACTAATTCTATAAATGAGGTTTCAGAATTATCAACAACATTAACTGTGGCAAGGATGGTGATGGGGGAGGACAGAATGCTCTGAATTCCTTCCATTCAGTTAGGTAAAACTTAGTAAAAATTCTCCCTTCTATAATTTTGAGAATAAGATTTCAGGAAGTAAATATAATATTGAAAATCTTGTAAGCATTCATTGGTTAACTGAAAATAAGAAATATGCATATTAAATACCAAGTAATATAAGATCAGATAAAGTATACCATATAGAAAAAGTATAAATACTATAAATAAGAATAAAATAAAAAAACAAAAATCAGCTATTAAAAGATACATTTTCTGATTTGAATGTTTTGTATAAAATAATTCATTTAAATCTCACAATATCTGTATGATGTAGGTGTTGTTACAAAGGCCATTTTACAAATGGTAAAGTTCATATTTTGATATAGATAATGGACATTAACTTAAACACTTTATACTGATTATAGGAAGAACACAAACATAATAGGGCTTCCCACGTGGTTCAGTGGTAAAGAATTCTCCTGCCAATGCAGGAGGTGCAGATTCAATCCTGGATCAGGAAGTTTCCCCTGGAGAAGAAAAGGGCAACCCGGTCCAGTATTCTTGCCTGGAAAATCCTATGGACAGAGGAGTCTGGAGGGCTACTGTCCATAGGGTAGCAAAGAGTCAGACACAACTGAGGAAGCCAGCATGCATGCAGCAACATAGTAACCTTTTCTAATTAAACGAGAGCCTCTTATTTCCAATTATAAAGCATAACTAAACAATATCAGTTAGAAAGAACACAAATTATAAATGTAAAGCATGATGCAAATGAGTTAAGGCAAATGTAAGCAAATTGGAATCAGACAATGATTATAATACGCTAGGCAAAATGTAGTAAAGGCAAAAATAAAGATGACTTGATTAATATCTTGTAATAATAAAGGGTAAAAATCCCAACAGAGAAATAATTACCGGAGATTTTTCCTGTGTAAATAACATGGTTTTAAATCAGATAAACCATAATTAGTGGAAATATAAGAACTGAACAAAAAAATTGTAATGCTGGAAATCAGTCCATTACACAAATAAGCAAAAATAAATGATGCTATAAGCCACTGCTTTCATACATTTGAATTCAAAAAAATTCCAGTATTCTGTGGCTCTCAAGAGAACGTCATAGTTGAGATGATGCAAACATCTGGTCTCCTTTAAAAAAAAATGCATTATTGTAAAATACTTAATGGGAGTTTGGTGACATAGTTCAATTTTAACGACTGTTCATCAGCCTTTCCAACTCAAATCTAACATGGAAAATAGTTAAACACCATTTCTGTATCTGCTCAGGAAACTTCAGGTAACTATGGTACGTGTGTCACCATTATGCTACTGTGTGACCAGCCAGTTACTCCTCACTGCCTCCCTCTCAACTTCTATACAGCATCTTTAATTGAAAGAGAATATCAGAACAAAATTTTTTATCTACATTTCTTCACTGACAATAGGATGTGCAATCAGTTCCCTTACTGATAGGCTTTGGTTTGTTTTTAGACTTCTTCTATATATATAGTGCTGTACTGATTTACCTTGACACACACAAGATATCTTTAGTATGCCATTCCTTCAGATTTCTGCAATTTGCTGGGTTTTATTAGAAATTGAGAATGGATTTCAAAAGTATTTAAGATAGCTTGTTTCTGTTTATTTTAAATTTTCCTCTTAAGTGTTATACTTCTTTTTCTTCTATGTCCTGGATGAAAATGGAATTGAATCCAAATCAGCGAATTGATGATGTATAGATAGATGATAGCTAGATGAATAGATAGATGATTTATTCCATTTAAGAGCTTGTGGAAGGCTAAAATAACAATATGAACTAATTGCCACATGTAGAAGAGATCATCAGCTGCTTATGAAAACCCAATTCCTTTTCTCACAGGACATAAAATTATATCATATTTCCCAGCCCCTAGTGCAGGTAGATGAGATCTCTTGCCTGAGTGGTATTTAATGAGATGAGTATAATTATTATGTACTATTTCCAGGACTGCCCCACAAAATCCTTTTAAGTGTGATCACCGTGCTAATCTCCACTCAAATCTGGTCCCCAGATGAGCTGCAGTTTCACCAGGATATTGCTGGAAATGCAAATTCTTGGGCTCCACCCCAGATCTGTTGAGTCAGCAACTCCCAGGGTAGACTGAATGATTTTATTCTAACCTACCCTCTGAGTGATACTGACAAATACAACTTTGAGAATCATGGCACTACGTGTTGGCTGAACGCAGAGGAGTGTGGAATCCTAAAGGAAGACAGAGCTCCATTATGGAAAGTACCTGAATTTCTAAATAATATAAAGGAGACCTTGCTCTAATCAGGAGCACATTTGCTTATCTTCAATCTTGACAAGAGGTGATATATTACTTATATCAAAAACATTTGTGACAACAGGAATGTATTAGTGATCAAAGGCGTTCAGCCTTTGGTCAACATGGCTAATCTCTTATTTTCTGTCAACAGTGTCCTTCTTGATATCACAGTATGATTATAGATGAGGAGCACCCATCTGGTGTATAAATGAGTAAAAAGAAAAAAAAAAAGGCTAAATCTCTAAGATCAGTTGACATAACAGGTAGATCAACCTAGAAGTCTTAGTGATCCAGCTATATTTTTTCATCTGATAGTTTTCTTATTTTGAAAGTTATTTCTGTATAAATGAAAAGCTCCTCTTAGTTAATATATATTGGTCAATCCAGGCAGATGATGCAATGTTCCTGCTATTGCTAAGGAGATATAATGATGTCTGCTTTCCGCAGGACTTTGAGTAGCAGGCTGTTTCTGTTTTTAACATTGATTGGCATTCCAAGGGTACCTGATGATATAAACCAAAAACTACTTATTAATGACAAGAAGTAGTCAACTAGGAAACAATGCAACTATCTTCTTTATCTTTTGCTGAAATATATTTTGGACCAAAACCCAGGTATTTTTCTCAGGATACAAAGACCAATTTATGCTACGGAAAGTGAGGTAGACATTCCATCAAAGCATTTACAAAGGTAAATACTAATCTTTGTTGGGAGTGTATAAATTTATATATTCCCTCCTGGACATTGTTACTTTTTACCTATCTCAAAATGCTATAGATATTATAGGTATGCTTTCTTTTTTTATAAAAGGCTTTCACCTGTCATTGAATCAGAAAGTTCTGTACAGGACTGATTATATTATCATCGATAATTAAGTGTCAGGTTCAAATTATATTTGGCTCAATAATTACCCTCCTCCTGGAACATTTGGTAGAACATATCATTCATATAGTTAATGGTCATTTCATACAACCTGGTAAATTTAGCCTCATTTTGCATGATGATGTACTAATCACTTTTAATCAGTGACTCAGGATATACTGTCTTATTATTATGTTCTAAGTGTAGTGAGACACACCACCTTTCACTTAAAAGTAATTATCATTAATCTTTTATTCAGAGCAGAAGGGGAAAGGCCATTGCCACAGAGTTCAGAACATTTAAAATAAAAATGAACAATTGAACTATATTGAACAAAGAACTATTGAATGTTCATTGTAAAGTGTATTGTTTGGCTTGGTTGCCAGGAAATAATACTTGAGAAGAATAAATTACAATTAGCTTGTTAATCCAAGGAGTTCTAATATGTTCTGCTATGATTTATATAATTACATTAATTAAAACCACATTTATGTAGAACTAGCTGCACTAAATACCCAATATAATTATTAAAAATCTCCTGAAATATCTCCACTCCTCACTACTGAAGACAAACATTTTGATCATAGAATTTGAACCTGCCATGTGTTTAATAATTGTCAAAGACAAAATTAGAACAAGACTGTTAAAAGAATAAAGGCTAAAGATCTTCCTTTAAGCATGACTCGCTTTGAAATAGGAAAAAACAAAATCAGTATATGTTTTCTAAGGCCAACTTGAGGAGACAGTGCTCCAGGGAAGTGTTTGCAAAGAAATTCTATATTTTCTTTTCAAGAGTTGACTCATTGGAAAAGACCCTGATGCTGGGAGGGATTGGGGGCAGGAGGAGAAAGGGACGACCGAGGATGAGATGGCTGGATGGCATCACGGACTCAATGGACGTGAGTCTGAGTGAACTCTGGGAGTTGGTGATGGACAGGGAGGCCTGGCGTACTGCGATTCATGGGGTCGCAAAGAGTCGGACACGACTGCGCGACTGAACCGATAGGTGATTCAGTGGGTAAAGAATCTGCCTGCAATCCAGTAGATGCAGGTTTGACAGATCCCCTGGAAGAGGGCATGGCAACCCACCCCAGTATTCTTGCCTGGAGAATTCCATGGGCAGAGGAGCCTGGCGGGTGATAGTCCAGGGCGGGTCACAGAGGTTCAGACACAGCTGAAGCGACTGAGTACATCACACACAAATAAGCAAATGGACAAGGTGGTCTTCTTAACTTAGATGAGATAAAGCTCAGTGGGAAGACCTTCGTACTTTGGAAACTTACTACTATCCATTCTAGGTAAATTTTCTTCACAACAATAAATTTGGAACCAGGTATTCTCCAATGTCCAAAAGACAGTGTTTTTTGTACTCACTGTATTCTAGATGTCTTGTGTATCTGAAAAAAAAAAATGTAAAGTGCTTCAAATTTCACTAACGAAAAACTCAAATCCTTCTGCATCTTAATACTTAAAGAGCCAGCTTTCCTTCCTGTTTTAGTATCTGGTATTTTACTTAAGTCTAAGTTCTCTGTAAAACCAGATGGGCATAATTAAATCATAAAACAATTCTTGAAGGTGTATTGCTAGATTGGCTATGATGGCACATTGCATCAAAATATAAAATGCAAGACACCAGTCAATCCATCAGTAGTTGTTGTTTTTCTGAATGTTTTATATTTCATGGAGATGTGTTGGTAAGAACTATTCATTAAACAAAATTAAAAGTTGATTTGAGACCAAAAATTAGTATTTTCTGCCTTATTAGTAGGATTCAGAACACATATGTAATACACTGAAATGGAAAAATTGCTAATTGAAATAAATTCAACAGAAAACAATGAAGGAAGTAAGCAACAGAAGTGAGGGGAAAAAAACCTAAAATTATATGGAAGAAAAGCATCAGGAACAATTAAATAAAAGAAAAACAGTTCATTAGTAAGCAGTCATTTTAGAAAAATGTTTCTTATTTGAGGATTATTGAGGACCTCCTTTCATTTATGTCATGAATCTTGCTGTGTGCCCATTTTATCATTCCAATAGTGTGTGTGAGTAGCTTTTTAGTACAATAGATTGGGAAAAAAAAAAAAAGAAAGAAACCGTCTCTGTTATTTGTATGCTATTGTTCAGTTGCCCGGTCATTTCTGACTCCTTGAGACCCCACGTACTGCGGCACACCAGTGGCTCACCATCTCCCGAAGTTTGCCCAAGTTCATGTATTTTTAAAGCAAGTTACATTGTACCAAGTCCTTTCACGTGCTCAACTTTATCAATTCAGCCAATGTGACTGAAAAAAAATGAACTTTTATTGAAAATTTATTATTGTTTTTAGATTCATACTGTTTTCATCCTGACTAAGGACTGTTCATCTCTGTAAACACTCAGATCCTATCATAACAAATACAAAATGACTGATAAGACTAGGAAATTTTTCCTAGCTTCTTGTTCTAACTCACATATTAGATTCAGTATATTCACGTATATAGCCAAGAAATATTATTATCCCTTCCTTAATTAGAAAATTTCAGAATAAGTCTTTCATAGTTTTCATTAAAATACTAGTAAATTATTTGTACACTAACAAGTAACAAGCACATTTTTATGTTTATTAATTACCTCATCACATTGTTTTTGCATTCCAACAGTTTGCATTGTTATTTTTCTGAACAAACTCTTTGAGTCAAGATTCATTAATTTATATAAATACACAGAAAAGGAATAGGAAGATTGTAATATGCAATCTACTGCCCTTGCTAACCTGGTAACATTTTAGATCTTCATGAAAAGAACTGCATGAATGAACAAGCACTCAACTCATTTTTACATTTCTCATCAATCTTTCTCCCTTACAGACATGAATAAAACATCATCATAAGGATAAGTTCTTTTTCCTGCTTTTGATATTAAGAAATAAAACTATTTCTGTTCACAGACAGCAAGCATGTCTATGTAGAAAATCCCAAAGAATTTACAAAAAACTCCCAGAATTGATAAGTAGATGTAGCAAAGCTACAGGATACAAGTTCAATATGTAAAAGTCAGTGATATTCCAGAAGCTGGCTTAAATCTCAACATTCAGAAAACTAAGATCACGGCATCTGGTCCCATCACTTCATGGCAAATAGATGGGTGAACAGTGGAAAGTGTGGTTGACTTTATTTTACTGGGCTCCAAGATTGCTGCAGATGGTGATTGCAGCCATGAAATTAAAAGATGCTTACTCCTTGGAAGGAAAGTTATGACCAACCTAGATAGCATATTCAAAAGCAGAGACATTACTTTGCCAACAAAGGTCCTTCTAGTCAAGTTTTTCCAGTGGTCATGTATGGATGTGAGAGTTGGACTATAAAGAAAGCTGAGCACTGAAGAGTTGATGCTTTTGGTGTTGGAGAAGACTCTTGAGAGTCCCTTGGAGTGCAAGGAGATCAAATCAGTCCATCCTAAAGGAGATCAGTCCTGGGTGTTCATTGGAAGACTGATGTTGAAACTGAAACTCTAATACTTTGGCCACCTGATGCGAAGAGTTGACTCATTGGCAAAGATCCTGATGCTCAGAAAGATTGAGGGCAGGAGGAGAAGGGGACAACAGAGGATGAGAAGGTTGGATGGCATCACCGACTCAATGGACGTGGGTTTGGGTTGACTCCGGGAGTTGGTGATGGATAGGGAGGCCTGGCGTGCTGTGGTTCATGGGATCACAAAGAGTAAAACACGACTGAGCAACTGAACTGAACTGAACTGAACTGAACTGATACACCTATGCCTTCTTCCCCTGGAGAAGGGATAGGCTGCCCACTCCAGTATTCTTGGGCTTCCCTGGTGGCTCAGATGGTAAAGAATCTGCAATGTGGGAGATCTGGTTTCAATCCCTTGGTTGGGAAGATCCCCTGGAGGAGGGCATGGCAATCCACTCCAGTATCCTTGCCTGGAGAATCCCCATGGATGGAGGAACCTTGTGGGATACAGTCCATGTGGTCACAAAGAGTTGGACACGACTGAGCATCTAAGCACACACACATATGCCTTTTTATAGCAGTAGCATAAATATGACACAATGCATACGACTCTATAACTTCTTTTTACTTAAAAACATGGAGTCTATAGTGAAAAACACCTGTGTAACACCTCAATTCAGCTCAAGATATAAGATATTATACTGTTCCCATTTGATCCTGCCTCAGTTTATCACTATTTTAGAGCATGCCCTTTCCATATTTTTAAAAATAATTACATGGATAAATGTTTCTCCACAAATAGCTATTTGTGTTATTTTTACCTTTTATAAATATATATATAAACAATATAATTTATCTTTTTGAAAATAAATTTTTAATTCACCATTATGCTTATGAATTTTACTGACATTTATACAGGTGGATTTTGTTCACTTATTTTAATCAGTCTATAGTATTTATTTGTATAAGGATACTGTCAGTTATATATCTGTTCTAGAAATGAACTTTAAGTCTGTCTCCAATTTTTCACTATTGTAATATGGTGCAGTGAACAGTCTTTTGCATAGCTCATTGTGTACATAGGTAACAGTTTCTCCAAACAGTGCTTCTCAAAGCATGGGTCCTGAACTAGCAGCATCAATATCACCTGGGAAATTTTTAGAAATGGAAATTCTTGGGGCTCACCCTAGCCTTGTGCTTCCCAGGTGGCGGTGGTGGCAAAGAACCCACCTGCCAATGCAGGAGATGTAAGAAACACAGGTTCAATACCTGAGTTGGGAAGATCCCCTGAAGGAGGGCATGGCAACCCCTACATGTTGTTGCATGGAGAATTCCTGGACAGAGGAGCCTGGTGGACTACTGTCCAGAGGGTTGCAAAGAGTTGGACACAACTGAAGTGACTTAGCACACACACACGTATCTTTTCTTAGTATGCTGTCTTTTCTCTTTGTTAATGGCATATTTTCTGTTAAATTCAGTCTCTTATTCTGCGTTATATTACATACACTCATTTAAGCCAGAACGTACAATTCTAGTGCAGTTTGTGAATATAGCTATGTTAGAATTCATTGAACAATTTTCTAATTGATAGATATATCAGTCAAGATGCCAGGTGGAAGTAGATGGCACATACTCTCTGTGAAGATAATTCAATAAAGGGAATATTTTTAAAGGAGTTAGTAAAAAGAGAGAAAGAGAGAGAGAATAAGGTGCTAGTAGCAACAAGGGGCTAGAAACAGAAGGGAATCACTAACCCCAGAAAGCTTGAATGGCCAAGAGAAGGGAGCTGAGATTAGAATTCAGAGAAATAACAGAAGGAAGAGTGGCTCTTGACAGAAGCTGTGGTCTTTGGCCAAGGAGGCTAAGCAATCCATGGCAATTTAGTAGGGAATGGATCTTCAAATAAATATTCTGAGTTTATGCTCCTTTTCCTTCCCCTCACTATCTAAACCCAACTGGAAATTTGGTTCAGAATGCAAGAGAATCCCTCATACAATTTGTACAGGTCACAGAGAAAATTTAAAAAATGGTGAAAGGAGGTGGTATTCAAATGGCACAATGATATCAGTCTTTTATTTTTATTCTTCATAATACAAACAACAGTGCCATATGCATTCTTGTTGATTAATACGATGTATTGGTACTCTTACAGTGCATGATTGAACTCCAAATTTAGGGTCATGTGGTCAAAATGCATTATTTCTCTCTGTTTTTAAAGATTTAATACCAAGTTTCTTCCCCAAATGTAAGAATATATGTTTCCATAAGCAATTTATGAGAATGTTAGCTATATTTGTGATATTTCAAATTTTTCTAATCTGATTAAAGACTATAGGCATTTATTTTAAAAATCTATATATGATGTTGACCATAGTTTATTGGCTATTCACATTTCTTCTTCTGTGTACATTTTTCTTCTGTAAAGATTCTGCCTAGATACTGTTTTTATTTTTACACTGGATTTTTTTTTCTCATTTTTACTTGGATGTGAAAGTATATTATTGATAGCAACACAGTTTGATTGCCTTAGGAAGTGCACATATTATCTCTTAGTTTATTGTTTTCCTTTATTTATGGAGACGACTGTATGGTAGAGCAATACAAGAATATCTACTATGAATATTTTAGGTGATTATTTTTTATCACTTAGACTCCAGTTGTGTATATCTTTCAATGTGTGTGTGTTAGTCACAGTCATGTCCCACTCCTTGCAACTCCATGGACTGTAGCCACCAGGCTCCTCTGGAATCCTCTGGAATCCTCCAGGCAAGAATACTGGAGTGGGTTGCCATTTCCTTTTCCAGGGGATCTTCCCAACCGAGGGATCAAACCCCGGTCTCCTGCACTGCAGGCAGAAGAAGCTTTATTATCTGAGCTACTAGGGAAGCCCATCATTCAGGGGTTTAGTCCAACTCTGGCCTATGTTATTGAGTGCAATAAAACTTTATTATATTAGTGAATGACTCCAATTCAAACTTCATTAGTGGTGTCGTCTTATGTCTAGAAAAATAATGTTGGGGTTTCCTTAACATGAATAAGTAAAAAATAAACACAGAAGTTTTCATATATGTCAGGAGGAAAACATGTTAATGTCTCTTTTTTTTCACTCTGATAGCATGAATGCTAGAGTAATTTATTCTATAAGTGAGACTTCAGACTAATTCTTTCAAAATACAATTAACAGCATAATATGGGACTGTGAAGAAATTTTGTATCATTTGTATTGTATCTCTTGTTTTATTGTCTTACCTGTAATTTTCACTGGTGTCAACTGGAGCTATTAGTTTATTGATGTGGAAAGAGATTTAAATGTCTTCACTCATGTCAACTTAAAAAAGATATACAACTTGAGAGTTGTGAGTTACATTTTATTTGTGGCAAAATGAGGACTGCAGCCCAGGAGGCAGCATCTCAGATAGCTCTGAGAGTCTGCTCCAAAGCAGCCGTGGGAGAAGATCAATATATAAGGTTTTGGTGAAGGGGGAGTTCAATACCATGAGATACTCATTGTACTCATTTTTTATTAGTCATGAGGATCTGATGTCACCATGAAGGGATTTAGTGTTTCTCTAGATATGAGGAGATGCAAGGTTTGAGATCATAAAATCTGTTCCTAAAAGCATCTAACTATCTAAAGACCTGTCCCACCAGATTCCCTGGAGCACAGAGTCCCTCACTCCACCCTGAACTCTCCCAGGGGTTGATGAAGGTCAGCAGCTGCAGCAGCATGGGGTTCAGTCTCTGTAGAGGCAGGTGGCAAATGCCTTTGTTGTTCAGTCATTGGCAATGCCCTTGGAAAGTGCCAATTTGTAGTTGATACTCACTAAGTTCTTCAGATCTTGAAATTTTTATTAATTTACTGAACATATTAATCTTTTATAATAAACTGACTCAGTTTATAACTATAAGGTTAATTTAAATAGAAATTATGCTAAAAACTCAGAGGTAGATAGATGTGAACCCATTTTGTTATAGTCAGCACACTCTTTGATGTGTTTCCAGCAGACTTCGCTGGTGGCTCAGATGGTAAAGCATCTGCCCACAATGTGGGAGACCCAGGTTCAATCCCTGGATCTGGAAGATCCTCTGGAGAAGGATATGACAACCACTTCAGTACTCTTGCCTGGAAAATCCTGCAGATGGAGGAGTGTTGTAGGCTACAGTCCATGGGGTCGCAAAGACTTGGACATGACTGAGTGACTTCACTTACTCTTTCTTTCTTTCTGGCTTGTTTGCTTTTGAGATTCCTGATAGCCAAGGATAACCAGAAAATAAAATTAATATAAGGCACTTAGCATATGCTTTGGGAATTCAAGGATTTTCCTGTGAGATAATTCCAAACAACTTCGAGATGGGCTTTTTCTAGCCAGCTTGAACATTTAGCACTGGCCCATAAAACTATTTCCATTTTTATTTTATGCCTCAATAAAACTGTGGGATTGTTTAAACATCCCAAAGGCCATCTTTCATTTATCTAAGGAATGTCGGTTAGGATGCCATTGGTTTGTTTCTTGTGTTCCTGTTAAGCTAAGTCAGTAATATTGAGAAGGAGTCTATCTTAGGTGATGTCAGAAATGCATTATGCTTATGTAGTTGTTGAGAAGATAACAGAAATAGAACAATGTACAAAATAATAATGATTTAATGCTGTAAATAAATTTTCAAGTAAAATGTATTTGTCTTAATGAAAATGTATTACAGTATTATGCTCTTTATTTAGGGCATTTTTCAGCTTTTAAACAACCTCAATTTTGCATTTATAAAGTTTTATTAGAAAGTGCTAATTATTATTTACTAACAAACAACCCAATAAGTAGACAAGAAAGCATAAATTCCAGAAGAATGAGTTTAATGCTGAGTTAAATTACATGGCAGGAGGTGAAATGAAAATAAAAAGGCAAACACATATGGATGAGGTGGGAAGATTAAGCATTAGTCAGAGTAAAGGTGTTTATAAGCAAAAAGCAGAATAAGAACAGAACACTTGTACATAGTAGCAGCCTGTTTACACTGTGTTTTTAGGTGGCATTGTCTTTGGTCATTATTTTCATAATACTCCTTAAAATAAGTAAGAAAGAGATGAATAATAAAAGGTGACATTATCTTAGTTAATACGTGTCAAACACTTTCTTTGTGATTTTCTTGGCATCCCTTGTGGCTCAACTGGTAAAGAATCCACCTGCAATGCGGAAGACCTGGGTTTGATCCCTGGGTTAGGAAGATCCCCTGGAGAAGGAAAAGGCTATCTACTCTAGTATTCTGGCCTAGAAAAGTCCATGGACTGTATAGTCCATTGGGTTATAAAGAGTCAGACAGGCCTGAGTGACTTTCACTTTTCATCACACTTAAAATTCAAAAATCCCTATGCATTGGATGCTATTATTATACTAATTTCACACAAAAGGAAATTTAAGATCAGTGATTAAACCACTTTAATTGCATAGACAGTAAATGGTAGAACATGAATTTGAACTGGGAGTACCTGGTTCCAGAGCCTGGAAGGTTACTCACAGTACTACATAGGTTTTGCAAGCAGCTTTTTCTGGTTCAAGACTGTACTCCCTATTCCAGCTCTGTTATTTAATGCTCACAACTCTGCCAACTTCACATTTCTATCAATTTTATAGAAGAGAACATTGAGTACAGGTCCTTTCTTTCATGACATAAAGCATGCTAGATAGGCTTTGACCCCACTTGTATCATAGAATAACCATGGAATGTATGTCCATTGTCCTATGCTCACATGGAGGCAAAAAAATGAAGCAAGATGTAAGAAGGACTTTACCTACTATTTTTAATTTGGACTAGATGACTAAATAGACAAAATTGACCTTAGCTAAATAAGTTCTTCCTTTGAGCTCCCATAGCAATTCTCTATATATTATAAATATAGCAATAAAATTGAATTTCAGTGGTTTATTTATGAGCCTAATATCTTTAAACAATAGTGGGAAGAACCATACTTTTTCTAACGGTAAACTCCAGAATATGTTACAATGCCTTGTATGTATTACATGTATACCTTCAGCTCAATAAATTAGTGAATGACAACCTCTAGGATCAGTATCTTGTTCAGAAACAAAAATTAGAGGAAAAAACTGACATGATGAGAAAGAAAGAACATGAACTCTCTATTGGATACATAGGTTTTATTCCACAGTATCAAAAACTAGGACTCAATAAGGTGATAAGATTCTTGGTGGGTAAACTTAATACAGTTCAGTTCAGTTCAGTCTCGCAGTCGTGTCCGACTCTTTGCGACCCCATGAATCGCAGCACGCCAGGCCTCCCTGTCCATCACCAACTCCCGGAGTTCACTCAGACTCACGTCCATTGAGTCCATGATGCCATCCAGCCATCTCATCCTCGGTCGTCCCTTTCTCCTCCTGCCCCCAATCCCTCCCAGCATCAGGGTCTTTTCCAATGAGTCAACTCTTCGCATAAGGTGGTCAAAGTACTGGAGCTTCAGTTTTAGCATCATTCCTTCCAAAGAAATTCCAGGGTTGATCTCCCTCAGAATGGACTGGTTGGATCTCCTTGCAGTCCAAGGGACTCTCAAGGGTCTTCTCCAACATCACAGTTCAAAAGCATCGATTCTTCTGCACTCAGCCTTCTTCACAGTCCAACTCTCACATCCATACATGACCACAGGAAAAACCATAGCCTTGACTAGACGGATCTTAGTCGGCCAAGTAATGTCTCTGCTTTTGAATATACTATCTAGGTTGGCCATAACTTTTCTTCCAAGGAGTAAGCGTCTTTTAATTTCATGGCTGCAGTCACCATCTGCAGTGATTTTGGAACCCCAAAAAACAAAGTCTGACACTGTTTCTACTGTTTCCCCATCTATTTCCCATGAAGTGATGGGGCCAGATGCCATGATCTTCGTTTTCTGAATGTTGAGCTTTAAGCCAACTTTTTCACTCTCCTCTCTCACTTTCAACAAGAGGCTTTTTAGCTCCTCCTCNTGCACTCAATTTGCCAGCAAATCTGGAAAACTCAGCAGTGGCCACAGGACTGGAAAAGGTCAGTTTTCATCCCAATTCCAAAGAAAGGCAATGCCAAAGAATGCTCAAACTACTGCACAATTGCACTCATCTCACATGCTAGTAAAGTAATGCTCAAAATTCTCCAAGCCAGACTTCAGCAATATGTGAACCGTGAACTCCCTGATGTTCAAGCTGGTTTTAGAAAAGGCAGAGGAACCAGAGATCAAATTGCCAACATCTGCTGGATCATGGAAAAAGCAAGAGAGTTCCAGAAAAACATCTATTTCTGCTTTATTGACTATGCCAAAGCCTTTGACTGTGTGGATCACAATAAACTGTGGAAAATTCTGAAAGAGATGGGAATACCAGACCACTTGACCTGCCTCTTGAGAAATCTTGAGAACTTAATACAAGCTTTAGTGTTTACAAAGTGTTCCAGTAAGATCAAGTAACAACCTGGGTGCATTTTGGACACTAGAAATTAAAGCAAGTGTTAGATAGGAGTTCTCAAGATGGCAGAGCAGAAAGACTCTGAGTTCATCTCCTCTCAAGGCTACAGCAAAATTAGAACTAATTACAGAACAACTGTTGATGAAAAAGACTGGACACAACCAGAAAAGATCTTCTACAACCAAAGGTATAAAGAAGGAGCCACAATGAGATGGTGTAGACATGTTGTATATTCAAGATCCTTCCTCCCAGGTGGATGGCCCACAAATGGGAGAATAATTGCAATTGCAGAGGCTCCCCCAAGAAGCGAGGGGTCTGAACTCCACAAAGTGCTCCCCACCTGGGAGTTCTTCACCTGAAAGATGAACCCCCAGAACATCTGGCTTTGAAGACCAGTGGAACTTACCTTTGGGAGTTGTAGAAGGTTAAGAGAAAAAGGGACTCCTATCTTAAGGGGCATACAGAAAAATCTCACGTATTCTGGGACCCTGGACAGAAATCATAATTTGAAAGGAGACTCGATCAGACCTATTGGCTCATCTTAGAGAGGCCCCAGAGAGGCAGGAGGCAACTGGAGCTTGACCTGGGGACATAACACTGGCAGAAGCCATTCTGAGAAATAGTCTACTGCATGAACACGCATGCTAGAAAATGCCGCTTTGGAATCTTTCTTCTGCGTTATTATCTTCAGGACCCAGCTTTGCCCCCACCCACCAGTCCATAAGGACCAGTACTGGAATGCCTCAGGCCAGACCACTAACTGGGTAGGGATATAGCTCTACCCACCAGCAGACAAGCCACCTTAAGAGTCTGGGCTCACAGCTGCCCCGTGGACCATAGTCTGGTTCAACCAGAGGGGCCAGCACTTGGCCCCACACACCAGTGCACACGTCCTAAACCTGACCCAAGGCCCTGCAGCCAGAGACCCTGAGACACAGCTCTACTCCTCAGCAAGCCTACTGCAGCCCTGCGACCAGCATCACCCACTAGCAGGCAGACACCAGCCCCAGGACAACGGTACCCCTGCAGCCTGCCATGGCAGAACCTAGCTCACCCACCAGCAGACCAGCACCAGCCCTAGGACTGGCTGGGTCCCAGTTCCCCTCACCAAAAGTCAAATACCAGCTTTGGGCCCCCTGAGTCCTGCATCCAGACCAGTGAAGTGAACTATCAACATCATCATGGAGAACAATGATTGTTTACTAATCTGAAAAAGCCATAATTGGATTATTTTATTTACCCAGGTATTCTTCAAGTAAATGAGTAATGAAATGGTATATGTTTTTAGGCCTAATAAATCAGCCTCCATGAGGATTAAATAAGAGTATTTAAAAAAACAAAGTTTAGTTCCCACTCTTAGAACCAATAAGAAATTAGGAATATTCTAGTCTAGTTTGAGAATAGCCTGGAACCACTGTTAAGATTATCTAACTGCATTTTTCTTTAATTTTCTCATAATATAATTAGTACTTAAGGAAAATAGAATGAACAAATCTGAGGAAAGCAGTCGTGTGTGTGTGTATACACATACAAGTGTGTATGTATTTATATGTATGTATATATATAATATATAATTTTCTGTTTATTAATGTTTTCAATTGTGAAGAAAATACCAAAAACATAATGAAAGAAAACATTGTCGCTAACATGCAAGCAACTGATCAGTAGTTCGAAATTACTTTAAATATATGGTCAAATATAATCATCTAGTGTTTAAAAGTAATTTCCCTTAGTGTTATAAGTCTATCCTTTGATTATTATTAATATGAAAACTTTCAAAAGCATTCAGGACTGTTCACAGGGCAATAATTTCATACATGGAAAAAATGAAACTCAATAGTTTTACCTCAGATTATAGAATTGTATAGCTTCCATGATATCTACATGTCTAACGTTCTTTGCACTTATAACATGTTTTTTTGACAGGTTAAATTTAGCCTTATAACACTATGGACTCACTTGAGAAGAGAGAAAATAATCCTAAAACAATTTTAAATTAACACCAGTGCAATGACTAATGTTTTAAAATTACAAATTATTTTTAAAATTGGACTAAAACCATTTTTTGGAAAATCTGTACCTTTTAAATATTAACGTAACTTCTGAATGTTTGGTTCTGTAAGAAATTATTCAATGTGAACTCATTTTAATGAGTTCAAGTGTGTCTAATCATGACAATTAGTAGTAGTATTTTCTTAATATTACAAAGCAATATATTTTATGAAATTAATTTGTCCTAGGCCTAATGTCTTTGCTGTAAACCAACCAAGTATTCACTTACATTTTTTTGTCTTTTCTCACAAAATGAGTTAAATTAATAATATAGACCTAAAAAATGAACATTACGATTTGGTAACCCTTAAGAATCTGCAGAAAACTTGTCTCTTCTTTGCTTAGCAATCCCAGAAAACCAGTAGAAAAGCACTCTGTCCTTGGTGATTTGCATGCGTGCTGCATTGCAGTGACTTTAACTGTTAATTGAGGTTTCTCTCCCTGAGCTATATTATAGATGTCTTTTGATACTTGTATCATGTAATGCAGAGCTGCCCTTGAGTGTACACATTTCACTCCTTAGCATTCTCCTAGTGTTTTTTTTTGTTTTGTTTTGTTTTGTTTTGTTTGGTTTTTTTTTTAGAATTTATGAACAAATAAGAACAATTATCATAGCAGGTACTGTATGCATAAATGTTATGCATATATGTTCTGTGTATCCTTGACATCAATAATGGAAAAGTTTGTTTATTTAGTTTCTTTTTTTATTTCATTTTTGTTTTTGAGGAACCAAACTGTAGCTTTATCTGTGTGGTCTGGCATGAAATCAAATAAATCTGTATCTTTTCTGAATATGAGAATACTCACCTACTTATTTATTCAATAATTCACTTATTTTCAGTGTTTCATTCAGGCACCAGTTAGTGATTGCCTGCAAGTACCAAGCAGCCTTCAAAGTGCTAGAAATATAAATGAACAATTTACAGTCTCAATTTTCAGGAGACCAAGTTTATTATGGGAGGCAGATAAAGGGATCTAATTCTGTCACATAGAGTGCCATGTCAGAGACATATTTGGTTTGATTAGAGGCACTGAAACTTTTCCAACTTAGCCTGAATGTTTTAGGAAAAGTCCCTCAGAAGTGGTGTCTGACAGTTCTATAATGGTATTGATTTTGACATCAACTCCACCTGAGGCTTATTTTATAGGCAATCTCATTTCATGAAATTCTTCTATAAACAAAGAGCTGATAGCCTTTGAATTCTGTTTCAGGAGGATTTTTTTTTTCTTGTCCTATATTCATGCTTTAAGATGATATGTGAGAAACAAGAATTGAGAGGTAGAATTACTAATAGAATGAAGTCCTATCTACCTCCTGTGTTTCCAGGGGAAGGCAAAGGAGAGCCCCTTGTAAGTGACTGTACAGTTCAAGTCTTCTCTTAAATTTTAAGGTAAATATATTTATACACATGGTCAGTGGAAAGAGTAGGTCAGTAATGACAGTAATTATCATAGAATACCATCCTATTTAAATCACCCAAAGCACTGGCAAATAACTGATTTTTAGAAATTGAAATCTAACACTTGAATTAATCATTATAATCATTTGGAAAGTTCATACCAATATTGTCCTTGACTTCTAGATGAAAATAGATAATTTTCAGTACCATGCATAGATCTTTTTATTTGTCCTTGATTCTAGTGTTATGTTGCCCTCAGTGATCATTTCATACGTTCATTTTCCAGCACCTTGCTCAATAGCTTTGCTCATTTCTTCTAGAGATGATAGAGGAAATTGAGTGTGAACCACCTCACGTTTCTGCTGTCCACACATACAGACATTAATGCTGGAGTTCCTTTCTTCCAGTCTGCTGATAATGGTTCCTTCATGTCCTATTCAAGTTAATCCACCCCAGGTTGGATGTTGATTCCTCTCCCTCTCCTATTCCTAGGACTTTACTGTGTCAGTTATCTCTTCTTCTTGCAAAAGCCTTAAGCTATTTTTTTTTTTTTGCTTCTGACTTTTTCCCTTTAGCATATGAACCATCTTTTTCATCCTAATAAAAATCAACAATAAAAATCACTTAACCATAGAGACATGCCTTTGGCTAAAATCCAGTTGTTTTCTTTTTTTTTCTCGTTACTTCTTCAGAAAGTTTGTCTACTTTTGCAGTGTCTTGTTTCCTCACTTCTGGTAATGCCTTACCCCACTACAATATGGCTAAAGTCCCTGTTGATTGTCATATTGCCAAACTCAATATTATACAAATGAAACTTTCTTTTAAATTTGGCACCTTTGATCATTCTCACCATTAATTGTATTTTTTGTCCTTGAAACTTTATTTACTTTGTTTCCAAGATAACGTCACATAAACCATAAACCATTACCATAAAATATTAACCATAAAGGCATACTGTAGTAGCCTCTCAACTCTTCTATAATTTTTAAGGCCCACATGTGTCATCTCCTGAGGTACAGGACTAATCTAACTGAAACGCAGAGCTTAACCAAATCATTTCCCTGATTAAATCAATCAGTGACTTCCCATGACCTAAAGGGTAAAATTCGAATACTTGAAAAAGTAAAGGTCAAGCCCCTCTGGATTTGACCTGGACACTCTCTCCAGCTTCAGCATCTTGTTTTCTTTATTTTTGACTCCTAACTTTAGGTGCTTTCATCCTTTATTTACTAGTTTCCTCAGTCAACCACTCTGCTAAAAGACCTTATCTACTCTTGGAGTTTTTATCTTTTTGGTAATAACTTCATAATTACCTAAAATTTACCATGTCAAAACTGAAATGATTCTTTTCCATGTAAGTACGTTCAGTTTTTTTTACTTATATAAGTTATGTAGGGTAAATTATTGTTATAAGCAACAAACAGCTAATTAAACACAATGAAGTTCAATACAGGGTCAGTAACTGCAAGGAGATCCAACCAGTCCATTCTGAAGGAGATCAGCCCTGGGATTTGTTTGGAAGGAATGATGCTAAAGCTGAAGCTCCAGTACTTTGGCCACCTCATGTGAAGAGTTGACTCATTGGAAAAGACTCTGACACTGGGAGGGATTGGGGGCAGGAGGAGAAGGGGACGACCGAGGATGAGATGGCTGGATGGCATCACTGACTCGATAGGCATGAGTCTGAGTGAACTCTGGGAGTTGGTGATGGACAGGGAGGCCTGGCGTGCTGCGATTCATGGGGTCGCAAAGAGTCGGACACGACTGAGCGACTGAACTGAACTGAACTGAATATAGCTTTGCTTCTTAGAGTCACTCAGGGATGCAGTCTCCTCTGTCAAGTGCTGGGGTCTTGTAATACTTTTCCTAAAACCTATGCATCCAAAAGAATGAGAAAAATAACAATAAGATTGCAAAAGGTTTGGATGAGTTGAGATCATAAGTAGCAAACAGCAATTTTAACGATAGTCCACTGGCCAGAACCAAGTCATAAGGCCACTTCAACTGTGATGAAGGCTGGAAAATGTACTGTGTCCATAAGCCTAGGAGGAAAAGTAAAGGGGCTGCTGAACACACACAGCATCTTCTGTGCTGTAATGGCTGCCTGCCAAATTGTTTTTTTCTCATTTACTTCTTGAATAAATTTCAAATGTGCTACCACTTCTATTTTTAACCCAACTAGACCCATTCTAGTGGATCTGACCTCATCTTTCTCAGAACCACTGCAATAGCCTTCAAACTACCTTCTGGTTTAACTCTTTCTGTCTATCATCTACACAGCTGTGGGATTAATAAAATAAAATAAAATTTTACCTATAAAGCCAATATATACAGGGTAGAAATATCATAGAATAGAAAAATAAAGTCCTCCTGCCTTGGAATCTGCCTATTTTACCGGTTTCAGTTCTGGATACTCATTGACTTTTACTTGTGCTTGGCCAAGACTGATACATGTCTGGTACCTTGAATACTCCATTCAGTGTCTTTGTTCATTCTGTTTCCTAATCCGGAACACCTTTCATCTCACTACTCTATAACCCCTCAGGATGGAGGAGCTGCCTCTCATCAAAATGTGTATAATCCCTGGTTCCTTTATCAATCAATAATTTACTAAATTATACACAACCATCTGTGCAAGTGCCTAAATAATTCATTAAACTGCAAGATCCTTGAAAACAGAGGGGGCTGTGTCTCACTTTTCATTCTAGTAGATACTTGGCTAATAGTATTCATCTATAAATATGTCTCAAATTTGTAAATTGCTTATCTTGAAGTAAGAGAGACCTTGAAACTCAGTTGCATTTCCTGTATCCCTTGAACCATGCTTATTTCTTTCCATTCATTTGCAAAAGACTAGTTCCAGATCTTCCCTGGTCTACTGACTGGAGTGTGGTTTTGTATGACCAGAAAATACAAGGTAATAATTATTGCTCTATTAAATTCCCCACTCTTTTACTCTGCTTACATGATTAGATATTCTGACATTGTATAAGCATATGACATGAGCAATAAGTAATAAGCCCAGGGAAGCCCATCTCAGCATTCTGGAATTGGTCCCTCAAAACAAATCCATTTCTTTTAGCCCATAATTATCTTGTACAATAGATTCTTGCTTGTAATCTCAGCTACCACTCTATGCTCATTCAAGTAACCAGTAATGTCTTACAACCAAGGCTGTTTCATGTTCTAACAATAGATACTTAAAAGATATGCATTTCTACCACACAGTGGATCAAGAGTGGAACCATGATAATAATACAAAACACTGCAAAGCAATTTAATTGGAGCAACAGAAGAATGTGGGCAGCAAGCTAAGTGAAATGTCCTTTTCTCTGAATTCTAAAATCATTGGCACTAATTGTATATTATATTTTACAAAGTAGCCAAAACTGTGTGGAGAGTGCTCTCCATCCAATCTTCCTCCATTAAGTTTTGGCTCCATTTCAAAATGGTAGAGCTAAGGCTACTTCTTCCAGTACCTTGATTGACAGCTTTCAAATTATGATTCTGGATAAAGTACATTAGTAGTACTTGAGCCTCACAAGTGAAAGTGAAAAGTGCAAGTCACTCGGTCATGTCTGACTCTTTGTGAGCCCATGGACTAGGAATTCTCCAGGCTGGAATACTGGAGTGGGTAGTCTTTCCCTTCTCCAGGGGATAGGTCTCCCTCATTGCAGGCAGATTCTTTACCAGCTGAACCACAGGGAACCCCAAGAATACTGGAGTGGGTAGCCTATCCCTTCTCCAGTGGATCTTCCCAACCCAGGAATTGAACCAGGGTCTCCTGTATTGCAGGTGGATTCTTTACCAACTGAGTTATCAGAGAAGTACATCAAGTTTCATTAATTAATACCATTGAATTACATTGAATTATTGGGGAGAAAGGAATATAAGTACATGACTTAAAATGTCCAGAGGTTTAAATAAATACTGTTTAGAGGTTAAGTATCTAGATTCTTGAATTTGAAGTAAATTTGATACCTTTCCTGATATGTACCAGGTGGATAGAAATTATTAAAATATCTAAATTTAGGAATATTTTAGGAAACTTATTTACTTTGTGATTCACTTTCAAAGGAATGTTTAAACAGTTCACTTGAGGTCTTTTCCCTAAAAGACAACAAAACAGAAGAATGTGTATATAGGTATATACACACATATGTATAATACTATATAGATATTTGATATATATATTACTTCATATATCTTTGGAGACTTGAAAAATATATTTTCTTAATTCTATTTGATTATTTAGAATATATATCAATATAAATACTAACTTTTCTTTTTCAAATTGTGAATTTGATAATTAAATATTCATTAAGATAAATCTACACTTGGGCAAACAAATAGTATGCCTTTCATAACAAAGGCTAACAAATCCATTTCCAAGGCTATACATCATACTTTGATCAATCCTGCTACAAATTCTAACATTGGCCATTCATCTTCTGTGAATTACTTTTATAAATACCATCTCTTCCAGGATTTATAAACAGATCATTTAAAACCAAAACAACCCAAGATTCATTCATTCTGTCTTGTATACTATAAACTGCTAAAGATAAATAATCATTCTTGAATTAACTCAGAAAGTAGAATATAAGAAAAAGCATGCAGTTTGATTCTATAGGAAAAGATCTTACTTAATAATAACTCTGGGTGTTGGGAAATAATTTGTCAATGTCAGTATATTTAAATCTCAGATTCCCCTAAGAGTTCACAAAGTGTTCCATCATGTCTATTTTTGTACCCTCTAGACACACGCACACAAAATACACCCAAAACCATTCAAGGCAGTTGGTCAACACTCAGGAAACGTATACTCATGCAAATTTTTCCAGACTACCCAACACAAGATCATTTTATCCATACAACCGCTAAATAAGAATTAGTTGAGAACCATGAAGCCACTTTAAGTTCTGTGAGTTCTTAGGAAATGGAAGGCAGGTGGAAGTGGCGCTAAATTTCTAGAGATATTATCCTCAAGGGGAGGGAAGGAAGACGGGGAGATTCCAGAGTGTCTGGTTGCTTCCATAAAAAAGGAAAGGAGTAGTTTCCAAAAAAGGAAGTATCAAAAAATGTGAATATTATTATTTTTACAGACATTGAATGCTTACCTACAAGGCTCCATCAATTTCTTCAGAGTATATAGTCCAGATGTCAAAGTGTCCTAAATCACCCAGCCTGGGTGTGATTTGACATTGATCTCCTGTGTATTTCTGTAACAATAATATGTTATGAACATGCTCCTTGAGAACACTTAGCACTTCATGATTTAAAATTCTATGAAATCTATCTTCGTAGACTCTGGGATCCTTGAGAGCAGGAACTGTACCTTTTTTACCCTTTAATTTTCTTCACTGGTTCCATCACCACTACTCCAGTTTGTAGCATCAGGACAGGCAACAGTAAACGTACCTCAGGCTGAGTAGTTTAATCACAGAATGTGAACAATGGGAAGCCAAAAAAAGCAGCTGTCACAAATTCCAACTCTTACTGGGTTCCCAAGAAGGTGACAAAAATGTAACAAATTTTTTTTAAAGGAAGGAAATCTTTTCTAGTACTAAAAAATGCTACAAAGTAAACTATAAGCTACAAGATAAACTATAAACTACAAAATAAACTATAAACCGCAATCAGTAGTTGGTCCCAGTATCAGGGACAAAAGAGGGAATAATGTGTACTATGGCAATGTATTCCCTGGCTCAAGAATATGTCTCTCTCATTTCCAGCCTATTGTGGCAATAAGGAAATCTGGGTTCAGTATTGCTAAATGTGCCAATTTATAAGAAAAGCCAGAAATTAAGTATTTATATTTATTATTATATTATATATCACAGTATTAACAAGCTGGCTTTTTAAAAAAAAGATGTAGTGTGAGCCAAACCAAATACACTCTGTGAATTTGAAACAGAGACCACCAGAGTTTTAAAGTCCTCTAAGTGTTCTTTGCAGGACTGACAATACTGAGTATTTTAGTAAGTTTAGCTTCATACCAGGCAGTCTCAGCAGCCCAGGCTAACATGTAAGCATATTCAAATCCAGCTCCCAAGGTGTTGAATTCAGGAGCATAGTGCCAATAGCTTATATAAAATAATTTTATAATCTTCTGCTCTCTTTCCTGTATTGGACTCTACTGAATGGGCACAATGGCACAGCCACGTCAGTTTAAATACTAGGATCTCTACATTTGACATGTTACTGCCCCTTCCTCTTTTCTTTTATCTCTGATATTGAGTTCCTGTTTCCTACTACATTTCCCATAATTCTTCAGTACATTCATTCTACTCAGCCGCTCTTTTTTTTTTCACCCTTCCTCGATTCTGACAAACCACTGAAATGCCTGATTTCAAAGAGATGCTCACATTCTATACTGATGTCATCTAGGAGTGTAAATGCCTAATGTCACTCTGCAGAGAAAGGTAAGAAAAATCATTACAGGTCTTTATATCTTCTAATCTTTTAAAAAATTTTGAAGAAGCAGAAATGTTTTATTTTTCAACCAATATCTTAGTTACTTATTTTTGTTACATCTGTGCAAATCAAAATGCAATTAAATTTTTGAATGATAGAACAGGAAGGTGGACACAAAGTGTGACCCAATAAGATTGCAAGGAATATTTAAGGAAATCTTCCATAAGTCTGTCAATGACTGACTCCAACAGCATGGATTTGAATATAAATTTTGTACAAATAAATGAACTGCTAATTAAGATGCTATCCTGCCTGAATGATATGCTATGATATAAATGCAAAGATAAATAAATTCATTTAAGTTAGGCTAAAAGCTTAATTTTTTCACAACTATCATCAGAAGCGCATAAGTTTGTATTCTCAAATCATTTCATGACATGATTTTTTCCCTCAAATTTTACAGATAGGGAGTCAACATTTAAGACCAAAAAAAAAAAAAAAGAAAGAAAATCCTGAAATATACAAAGAAAGTTTCAATTGGCTAAAGGAAAATTTAGTTATTCTGTTAGGACTTTTTTTTAACTAAATGTGAAGATAATCAGATAATCCCATTTTCCTGTTAGTGGATATCATGGTTCTGTATTAAATGTATGCATTTGAAGAACAAATTTGATTGTTTACTGCCTAGGTTTATATAGAATTGGTATATTACAATATGTCATGTGTGGTTAACCCAGTTGCAAATCATTAAACCATTATACAGTAATTAGCAGTGTTCTTATAAAAAGAATGAGATACACGCATCATTTATTTTCAATACAGCTTTGTATAATTGGAATAATGTGCAATTTGATCTATGAAGATACTAATTAAATTTTGAAAAACTTAATATGTACCAGAATTTGTGCTCTAAAATTGCATAATTGTCCATTGTGTGGTCATTTCCTTCACTGTCCCTTCCTCCAAAGCGTGTGAGAGTAATCCATAAATTACATTCAGAAAAGGGAATATTCAGAAACAATAAGAACCACAAAGAAGTCTTCAGTTGGTCAAAAGTGCTATACTTCTCCAGGCAAGTAGAAAAATCTAATCTGCTTTCTACCTCCTTTCCAAGCGTCTACTCTGTGCCTTTGAAGATGTGTATATTTAATACAATAGCCCCAAAACAGAAAAAGAAAAGGGGGAGCAGCTTTAAATGGAAATTTTAAATAGAGTATATCTGAAAAACCAAGAGATTGATTTTTCCAACTTCTATTTATGGAGTCTGTTTTTATAATGATTCCTCTCCCTGGCAAGAGATCACAGTAATATATTCTTACTTTTTTTTTTTTTAAACTTAGCTTCAGTGTGCTATCAAGATGAAATTTTATCACTGTACTCAGAATTTATCACTTTATTCTGTTCAGGAATTTAGCACTGTTTACAGTACCGAATCCAACCTCAAACATTTCTCAAGGCCTTCATGTACTAGCCCATGCTACTTTCAGAATAGTAAGGATGATGGTGGAAAAAAAAAACACACTAATATTTGCCCCTAGGTATTGTGTTTAAAAATGTGCCACGTTATCTCATTTAATTCACAGAGGTTAAAACAATATATATTAAGACATTCAGCCTGTGAGAAGTAACCTAAACTTGGTTTGAGTCTTAACTGCTTCTGTGTTGCAAAGTTGAGTCAAATTCGAGATTATGTGATTCAGAAGCACTGTTCTTAATCTTCCACCATGCTACAAACGTCACAATATTCCAACACTCCTCAAAACCTCCTCTGTACTGGCTCTAAATGAATCAGACCAGGCTCTTCCACGTATTTAGTATTGACTTATTCTTTTCTCAATGCCTTAGTTCATGCTGTTTCCTCTCTTAAAGTGTGTACTTTGTCATTTAGCCAAATATCTCTCCTCTTTCAAGGCATGTGTCTCTTTCTCCTCCTCCACAGCTCTTCCACCCCAAGTGCATACCCCAGATCTCAGATTCATTCGTATTCCCATTGTGCCTATTATAGAGATACAAAGGTGATTATCTCTCAATAAATACAGTTTCTGAAAGCACTAATAACAAAGACATAAGTAACCCATTATAAGACAAAGAAGATTGTCATGCACATTTGATTCCTTGTTATAAAAGATTTGCTGCCAGGCATATTTCCTGTCCAGATTCTCAATCATCAACAAAATTTTCAAAAAAGATTTTCATTCATTTTCTGACTGCCCTTGGCCTGTGTCCATTTTTTTTTTCAGAGCTTCCAAATTTAATTTTTAACTTCAAGTGTTCTTGCTGAATACAAGAAATGCAGAGGAGGATAAGGAATATATCTTGCAGAGAAATGGGATCCATTTTAATTTAGAGGCAAATGAGGGAACTATCTGAGTTTACACTTGTTATCAAGAATGGTCAGCTCCATCCTTCTTCTGGATTTTCACCTCGTGTTCCTGAGCTCTTTACCCTTAACTCAGGTCCACTCACACTGTTGGGGCAAGTCCTGGCTTGCCCATGATAACAAAGGAGAGCTCTTGAGAATGTGGTGAATTCACTACAGACAGCTCTAGCCATTTTACTGTATGTTATCTGACGTCTTTACAAAAATCCTAACCTCATTATGCCAAAAGCTCTTTTTGTCTCTCTGGTGTATTTATTTGGCAGGGCATGGATGACTGCTAAATTTTCAGGCTATTGACAGGAAGAGGGGCTGCTTTGACCAGGAGGCACAGTTGCCCTTATTATATGCTAGGCAGCATCAGACATATAGGCATCATTTCAAGGATAATAATTTAGATTTCTTACATAATTGTACTTACAGAAAAAGCAGTACTGTGTAGTGATTGAATGACTCTGAAGCCACACTGCATAAGTTTAAATTCCACTTGTAATACTTATAAGCAGTTTGTGAACTTGGAGAACCTTGGACAATTTATTTGACCTCTTAATAGCTCAGTTTTTTTCAACATAAAACAGGGATGGTGATAAATCCTACCTCATAGTGTGTTTTTGAGGATTAAAAAGAGTTAATATATATCAACCATATAAAGCAATGATAACACTCAACAGTATTAGCTATTATTGTTTAATAATATTCCTTCAGTAAGTAAATAAATAAAAATAATAAATTTATTATAATTTTTGTTTTAACTTGTCTCTTTCTTCTTCGAGATGGAAACTCCTGGAGGGCAGAGAGCAGTTATTCTTCATCTTTGTACATTCCCATCATTTTCCAGGAGGATGACATATTGCGTGCACACAATGACCATTTGTTGAATGAATGCAAGTTATAGTCCTTAGAGAGAAAAGTAAAGTGAAATAGAGCTTGACATTATAAGAGTTCAAATTCTTTAGGGGTAGTGAGACTATGATGTTAGTAGGTTTGTCCCCTTCAGTGTTGAAGTCACACTCATAATGATGGCAGTATTTAAAATAGAGAGGGGAGTTGTGAATCAGGTGTCAAAGTTCTCAGGCGAGAAAGAAGTATGAGCCAAAATGTAAGAAAGCACTGACGTGTAGACTAGCTGAGACTGCTGGCTCAAGCTGTCGTTTCTATGAAGACAAAGTCACATTGTCTGCTGATACTTGGCGGGTAGAGGAATGCCGATAGTACTTATGTGATGTCTGAGGTGTCCTTTTAAGACGTCATCCTAATCTTTATCTCTTCTTAAATTTCCTAAAGTAAATTTCAAGACACAGCTCTTGATTTCCCTCATTTCTTTCCACCAAAATATATACAAATTAACAGCAACAAGGTTATGGGCCAAACTGTATCCCCTAAAAATTCATATACTGAAATCCTAACCTCTAGTTCCCTCACAATGGAATGATATTTGGAGGTAGGGTTTTTAAAGAGTTGATTAAGTTAACATTACCATTAAGGTTGGCTCTAATGCAGTGTGACTAATGTTCTTATATGAAAAAGAAATGTGGACATAGGTATGGAGAAGGAAATGGCAACCCACTCCAGTGTTCTTGCCTGGAGAATCCAGGGATGGAGAAGCCTGGTGGGCTGCCGTCAATGGGGTCACACAGAGTCGGACACAACTGAAGTGACTTAGCAGCAGCAGCACAGTAGGAAGTCTATGTGAAAACATAGGGAAAAGACAATCATCTACAAGCCAAGGGGGAAGTTCTCAGAGGAAACTAACCCTGTTGATAACTAGGCCTCAGATTTGTAGCCTCTGAAACTATGAGAAATGAATTTCTCTTATTTAAGCCACACAGTCCATGGTAGTTCATCAAGGCAGCCCTAGTGAACCAATACAAACAGCAAAACAATCTGTTCCTCCCATAGTCTTTGTCATTTCAGTAAATGGTATGATCATCTTTACAGCTGTCGAAGTAACAAACAAACATTTAAAAAATAATTTACTCTTGCTGCTTGTGTCTACATCTAATAGATCAGCAAACTCTCTTAAATATACTTTGAAATATTTCCCACTTCAGTTAAGTGGACTCTACATTCTGTTGTAAGATACTGTCATCTGTCTCTGTCCACCTTTTCAACCACTCTTGATCTCAATCTACTTTGGAACCTTGCTACTGCCACATTGACTTTTTCCCTTCTTGGTATATGTTGTTCAGTTGCTAAGTTGTGTTCAACTCTTTATGACCCCATGGACTGTAGCACGCTAGGCTCCTCTTTCCTCCACTATCTCCTGGAGTTTGCTCAAATTCATGTCCATTGAGTCACTGAAGCTATCTGACCATCTCATCCTCTGCTACCCATATATACTAGATTCATAAATACTAGATTCACTTTCAAGTTTTCACTTGCTCACTAGTTATTTCTTCTGCCTACAATCATCTTTGCCCTCTTCCCTCCAGTTCTCTTTACTACTGACCTTTCTGGTCATTTGGGTCTCAGCTAAATGTCTTCTCAATGAGAACATTGATAATCTCTGAACCTAATTGCTCTGTCACAAAGCCTTGACTTTTTTCTTCATATATCTAGTGTTATCTGATATTTGTGTGTATATTATTTGGTTGGTATAGAAGGTTCATTGGGTTTACCACTATTCTAGAACTGGTAACTTGATCTCATGGTTCAAAATAAGAGATATTAAATCTTCCTATATTATTTTTGTTAAAGAACATCTAACTAGAGGCAGACAGTTGTCTTTAGGATTTATTCAGAGGTGACAAAACTGGCCCTATACTCAAAACCACAATACAAAATCATCTCATAAAAATCTATAAAGATGACTAGGCAACAGATAGGGATATCTTTTCCTCATCCCTTCCCTAAAGCCAAATATGATAAAATGTAGAAATTGAGGGTGTCTTCAAGAAGGAGGTATCAGTATATCCCATTCTTATGTCTGTCCAGGCTCTAATGGCAATGTCCCTACCTAAAGATGGTGAAAATGACTTGGCAAAAGGGAAGGAGAGACAGCATTGGACCCACCTGCATTCATACTGATGGGTGAGGCAGCTAGATGGATATTTCCCATGAGCAGATGCCCCATAATATAGCTGGACTTTATTTTAATAGCATCCCACCCAGTGATACCAGCAGTGAGAGGCTGTAGAGTCTACCACTGGTGCTGGGAGCTGAAGTAATGAAAGTGATAGTATTCAAATTATATTTTCCCAAATTCCTGAGTTCTATTCAGGATGTTATGTGCAAATCTCATAACATAGCCTGAAAAGTAGAAATTTGGATAGCTATCATACAAAAGGCACCAACTGCCAAGCAATACTTGACAAAAAAAGTGACAATAAACAAATACAAGTTGAAAAAAGAGACACTTGTCTCTTTGCCCCTCACTCCTTACTGCTCTCAAGAATTTGAGCTGTTACCTACAGAAAGAAAGGAGAGCTGTAAGGCTATGGATCAGATATGGGGCTGGAGTTTTAAACTGGAAAAATCAAACATTTAATAAACAAAATTTTACCAGAGAAATATGGAATCTTCCCAAGAAAGGATTAACATACAAAAACTGAATTCAAAAGAAAGTAGATAAGAGAAAAAAATGAATAAAATGTATATTTTTATACCATAGCTAAATGGCAACCCACTCCAGTGTTTTGCCTGGAGAATCCCCAGGACGGGGGACCTGGTAGACTGCCGTCTCTGGGGTCGCACAGAGTCGGAGACGACCGAAGTGACTTAGCAGCAGCATCCACATACTTAGAACAGTGTCTACATGTTGCATTTTGAATGTTGATTGAGAATAATGAAATGAAAAGAGTAGAGAAAGAAGCTAGCTATGACGTAATAAGGGCTTCCCTGGTAGCTCAAATGGTAAGGAATCTGCTTGCAGTGTGGGAGACCTGGGTTTGATCACTGGGTTGGGAAGATCCCCTGGAGAAGAAATGGCAACCAACTCCAGTATTCTGGCCTGGAGAATCCCATGGACAGAGGAGCCTGGTGGGATGCAGTCCATGGGGTTGCAAAGAGTTGGACACGACTGAGAGACTAACACACACACGTAATGTAATAGGCATATTCAGATTGAAACTCAAGTATTCAGACACCTGGTATGATTATACAGCAGTCCATTCAATGTCCCAACAGAGGTTTTTTCAGAGAAGTTCTCCTGGCCAAGAGTTCTTAGCATAAATACTTAAATAACTGAATAGACTTGAGATGGCTCTATCCAGTGAAATCGACAGAGACCTCTATTGGTTTGGCGGCCTCAGAACTTCAGTGCTAAAACTGAATTGTGATTAGGAATAAATGAGCCTTGAAGACACCTCTGCTCAGGTAGTTACAGGGAGAGTTCTGCAGTACCAAGGAACTCCCTCCTCAGAGTGACTGACAATGAGGTATTGAGAAAGGACCAACTGGAAACATAACTCTCAAACAAGACGTGAGGCGGTAATATATGTATATTATCATTTTGGTCCCTCCTGTACATTCCATACTGCCGTTGAGCTGCAGCATGGACGTATTTCTCCAGTGTGGAGATCAGATCAGATCAAATCAGTCGCTCGGTCATGTCCAACTTTTTGCAAACCCATGAATCACAGCACACCAGGCCTCCCTGTCCATCATCAACTTCCGGAGTTCACTCAAACTCACATCCATTGAGTCAGTGATGCCATCCGCCATCTCATCCTCTGTCATCCACTTCTCCTCCTGCCCCCAATCCTTCCCAGCATCAGCGTCTTTTCCAATGAGTCAACTCTTCACATGAGGTGGCCAAAGTACTGGAGCTTCAGCTTTAGCATCATTCCTTCCAAAGAACACTCAAGGCTGATCTCCTTAGAATGGACTGGTTGGATCTCCTTGCAGTCCAAGGGACTCTCAAGAGTCTTCTCCAACACCACAGTTCAAAAGCATCAATTCTTCAGCACTCAGCTTTCTTCACAGTCCAAATCTCGCAACCATACATGACCACTGGAAAAACCATAGCCTTGACTAGACGGACCTTTGTTGACAAAGTAATGTCTCTGCTTTTGAATATGCTATCTAGGTTGGTCATAACTTTTCTTCCAAAGAGTAAGCGTCTTTTAATTTCATGGCTGCAATCACCATCTGCAGTGATTCGGGAGCCCCCAAAAATAAAGTCTGATACTCTTTCCACTATTTCCCCATCTATTTCCCATGAAGTGATGGGACCAGATGCCATGATCTTCGTTTTCTGAATGTTGAGCTTTAAGCCAACTTCTTTTACTCTCCTCTTTCACTGTCAGCAAGAGGCTTTTTAGTTCTTCTTCACTTTCTGCCATAAGGGTGGTGTCATCTGCACATCTGAGGTTATTGATATTTCTCCAAGCAGCCTTGATTCCAGCTTGTGCTTCTTCCAGCCCAGTGTTTCTCATGATGTAGTCTGCATATAATTAAAAAAGCAGGGTGACAATATACAGCCTTGATGTCCTTCTTTTCTTATTTGGAACCAGCCTGTTGCTTCCTGACCTGCATATAGGTTTCTCAAGAGGCAGGTAAGGTGATCCGGTATTCCCATCTCTTCCAGAATTTTCCACAGTTTATTGTGAGCCACACAGTCAAAAGCTTTGGCATAGTCAATAAAGCAGAAATCGATATTTTTCTGGAACTCTCTTGCTTTCTCCATGATCCAGCAGATGTTGGCAATTTGATCTCTGGTTCCTCTGCCTTTTCTAAAACAGCTTGATCATCTGGAAGTGCACAGTTCATGTACTGCTGAAGTCTGGCTTGGAGAATTTTGAGCATTATGTTGCTAGTGTGTGAGATGAGTGCAGTTATGTGGTAGTTTGAGCATTTTTGGCATTATCTTTCTTTGGGATTGTAATGAAAACTGACCTTTTCCAGTCCTGTGGCCACTGCTGAGTTTTCCAAATTTGCCGGCATACTGAGTACAGCACTTTCACAGCATCATCTTTCAGGATTTGAAATAGCTCAACTGGAATTCCATCACCTCCACTAGCTTTGTTCATTGTGATGCTTCCTAAGGCCTACTTGACTTCACATTCCAGGATGTCTGGCTCTAGGTGAGTGATCACACCGTCATGATTATCTGGGTCATGAAGATCTTTTTTGTACAGTTGTTCTGTGTATTCTTGCCACCTCTTCTTAATATCTTCTGCTTCTGTTAGGTCCATATTGTTTCTGTCCTTTAATGTGCCCATCTTTGCATGAAATGTTCCCTTGGTATCTCTAATTTTCTTGAAGAGACCTGTACTCTTTCCCATTCTGTTGTTTTTCTCTATTTCTTTGCATTGATCGATGAGGAAGGCTTTCTTATCTCTTTTGCTATTCTTTGGAACTCTGCATTCAGATGCTTATATCTTTTCTTGTCTCCTTTGCTTTTCACTTCTCTTCTTTTCACAGCTATTTGTAAGGCCTCCTTATGCAACCATTTTGCTTTTTTGCATTTCTTTTCCATGGGGATGGTCTTGATCCCTGTCTCCTATACAATGTCACAAACCTCAGTCCATCTATCAGATCTAGACCCTGAAATCTATTTCTCACTTCCACTGTATAATCATAAGGGATTTGATTGAGGTCACACCTGAATGGTCTAATGATTTTCCCTACTTTCTTCAATTTAAGTCTGAATTTGGCAATAAGGAACTCATGATCTGAGCCACAGTCAGCTCCTGGTCTTGTTTTTGTTGACTGTATAGAGCTTCTCCATCTTTGGCTGCAAAGAATATAATCAGTCTGATTTCGGTGTTGACCATCTGGTGATGTCCATGTGTAGAGTCTTCTCTTGTGTTGTTGGAAGAGGGTGTTTGCTATGACCAGTGCATTCTCTTGGCAAAATTCTATTAGCCTTTGCCGTGCTTCATTCCGTGTTCCAAGGCCAAATTTGCCTGTTACTCCAGGTGTTTCTTGACTTCCTACTTTTGCATTCCAGTCCCCTATAATGAAAAAGACATCTTTTTGGGGTGTTAGTTCTGAAAGGTCGTGTAGGTCTTCATAGAAAGGTTCCAATTCAGCTATTTCAGCATTACTGGTTGTGGCATAGACTTGGATCACTGTGAAATTGAATGGTTTGCCTTGGAAATGAACAGAGATCATTCTGTCATTTTTGAGATTGCATCCAAGTACTGCTTTTCAGACTCTTTTGTTGACCATGATGGCTACTCCATTTCTTCTAAGGGAATCCTGCCCACAGGAATAGATAGAATGGTCATCTGAGTTAAACTCACCCATTCCAGTCCATTTTAGCTCTCTGATTTCTAGAATGTCAACGTTCACTCTTGTCATCTCCTGCTTGACCACTTCCAGTTTGCCTTGATTCATGGACCTGACATTCCAGATTCCTCTGCAATATTGCTCTTACAAAATCAGACCTTGCTTCTATCACCAGTCACATCCACAACTAGGTATTGTGTTTGCCTTGGCTCCATCCCTTTAGTCTTTCTGGACTTATTTCTCCACTGATCTCCAGTAGCATATTGGGCACCTACTACCTGGGGAGTTCCTCTTTCAGTATCCTATCATTTTGCCTTTCCATACTGTTCATGGGGTTCTCAAGGCAAGAATACTGAAGTGGTTTGCCATTCCCTTCTCCAGTGGAAATATGAGGGAAAAGAAGACAAGGGCAGACTGATGAAGTAGTGATAAAGACTGAGGGTCACATTGATAGAGTAGGACTGGATGGAGTAGTAGGAATGGAAGAGACTGTACTCTGGAGTAGGATCAGGAGTGCTTACAGTAGCCAGTCATGATTCATCTGCTGTGTAGAGCTACCCATGGCCAATCACTGGTTGGTTACCAGCAGTAGCACCAACAACCAACAAAGAACTATACACAATGGCCAGTTAAGCAAAGAGATGCCTGTCCTCCCCTCCCCTTTCCCTACACTGATTTTCCTCAAATTCTTCTGTTGTCACATAGAAATGTTTCTAACTAGTGAAAACAAAGAGGAAAGATGATGAGGGATGCACCTGTGAACACAATTGATCTTTTACTTAAATAACTTTCCATCCAAAGTCTTTCAATTAAAAAAAAAACACTCCTGTTTAACAGTGCCAACTTTTTCTTAATATATAAAGATGAACTACAAACTTTGATGTCTCAGGTTGAAATACACAGCATAATTTTTCTTTATTTATAATAGCTTACAGTGGTCTCATTTTTTTTTCCAGCAATCTCTTTTATGTGTTACATAGATATACAGCCAGATAAATGAAAAGCAATTTTCCCCCCATAGGAGTAACAGGAAGGCTCTAACTTAAAGGGAATGGCTGGGTGTGTACTAATGTAATTGGCAAACACAGAATCTATGCTAAGAGGTGACTTTTGGCATAAAGTCTATTAGGCTTCATCATGGAGGAAAATGCATTCATCTATAATATAAGGAGTTTCCATTCTAATCCTAGCTGAGCTGACTATCTTTTACATAAATTTTGGCATGTGTTTTATATCTTTTCTGGGCCTTAAACATATAAAATGAGGAGGTTCATCTCAGTTCAGTTCAGTTGCTCAGTATGTCCAACTCTTTGCAACCCCATGGACTGCAGTACGCCAGGCCTACCTGTCCTTCACCATCTCCCAGAGCTTACTCAAACTCATGTCCATTGAGTCAGTGATGCCATCCAACCATCTTGCCCTCTGTTGTCCCCTTCTCTTCCTGCTTTCAGTTTTTCCCAGCATCAGGGTCTTTTCCAATGAGTCGGCTCTTCTCATTGGGGGGCCAAAGAATTGGAGCTTCAGCTTTAGCATCAATCCTTCTCATGACTATTCAGGACTGATTTCCTTTAAGATTGACTTGTTTGATTTCCTTGCAATCCAAAGAGCTGTTAAGAGTCTTCTCCAACACCACAGTTTGAAAGCATTAATTCTTTAGCACTCAGACTTCTTTATGGTTCAACTCTCACATCCATACATGACTACTGGAAAAGCCATAGCTTTGACTATTAGGAGGTTCATCTAGAAAATATTTAATGTCCCTTCCACATATGAGTCTTCGACCACTTATAGTTGGAAATAACCATAGACTATTAGCAAAAGTAAAGAGTCCTCTGACCATTAAGCAGATTCTCACTCTGTTTTGTAATCCCGCTAAAGACATTTCATGTCAGATTGAAATATAAAGCTATTTCAAGATAGAAAAAGCATCAAACTACAAGGAATATTTTAAAATTTTATTCCATGTAGGAGAATATGTTACAGACAAATGTTGCAACTAAAATAAAATTTCATGAGGGCAAGAACTGAGTCTATCTTATTTATTGCTGTCTTTCTAGTGCCTGCCTCAGAGCAACATATAAAAAGCAATCAAACAATTATTTGTTGAATGAATGAAGATACAGTGAAATAAGTGTTCATAAATTTACAAACACTTATTTCACTGTATCTTCATTCATTCAACAAATAATTTATAGAATAATATATAAATTTATATTATATGTATATATATAATGCTTCCCTAGGTTCCTTCATGTCATGTCCGCTCTGTGAGGGTGCAGACATGAGGCGGAGTGGATGTACCAATGTAGCCTCTATCTCGAATCTCAACAGTCCAAGGCACCGTGTCCATGAGGGATCAGGGACCATTGCATTCCTACATTGGATCCCCAGTCATTGAGTGAAGGTATTTAATCCCTGTACAAACTAAAGTTTGTCCCCTTTTGCTGATAATACCCTCTAATGCCTTATTTTAGAGCTTGAGTCTCCTATCTCCCTATTTTTATGAGCACCACTCAGATTCAGGTTTCTGCCCTGGTCACAGCTATACATCCTGATTTCAGTCAGTTGCCAGCTTCCACCATACCCCAGTTTTAGTTGGGGATGGGAGTAGCTTTTTCAGAGCCTCTCCCTGTGTATAGAAGCCCTTCACCTAAATTCCAGTTCAAAGCAAGACCCTGTTGTCTGTGGCCATCAGTTTCCTCCTTCTAATGTTATCTTATCAACCAACAATTCTGAACACTGCACACCTGTCTTTTCTGTCCCATGGCTCTTTTGGGGGTTCCTTCATATTCAGCCTTCTTGCTGCCTTGCTCTTGTGATGGAATCTCTACTTATAGATGGGCTTGACATGAAAGCCAGCACAAAACTTCCCTAGCTTGGCTGGTATAACTAAATCATCACATTTGCCAAGTTATCCTGAATTATAACATTGGTTTCACCCATGGAAGCAATTAACAATGCTTTCCACATTTGGATTAATGAGAACCTGATCTGACAAGAGTAATAAGTATTCAGACGCTAAATTTTGAAATTATCAACCAGTGAGAAAAAGGTTGTTAGAGCTTCCAGTTTTACCACAAAGAAGGTTTGCAACGTACTATTTTTGAAACAAAAAAAAGAAAGGAAAATAAATTTCTTTCATGATCTTATTCTTATAAAATGATTTTTAGTATTTATCAAATATCTATCATGAGCTAGGGGCTTCCCTGGTGGCTCAGGTGGTAAAGAATTATGTGCTAATAACTGTTATAAGCCCTAAGGATGTAGAGGTAAACAACAACAACAACAAAAACTGCCCTTTATGAAATATATTTTGATTGGGAAACCATAAAAAGGAAAGTGAAAAAAAATAATGAGTGGTAAAAAGAAAAATAACATTAGGATGGAGAATAGGAATTGTTAGGGGAGTCCATACTGAAATTTTAGATTGTGTAGCTGGGAAAATTTGGCAGAGGAATTGATAAGTCAAACCATACTAATCTCCAGAAAAGAACATTTAAAACGAATGAAATAGCAAGAACAAAGTCTTTGAGTTGAGCATGTGACTTGAATTGTTGAAGACAGCAAGAAGCCATGTTTGTGGATGGAGTGGAAAGTAAGGATAAAAGAAGAAGCGATATTATCAGCCATTGGCAGTGGAGTGGAGCAGAAGAAGGTCAAGGATATATGTCAAAGTACTTTGACTTTTGGTTCAGGTATATGAAAGACATTTTGGAAGACTTTGAGGAAGAGTAAAATAATCTCAGTCTAGTTTTAAAGGATCGTGATCATTGTCTTTAAAAAAGACTAAAGAGGGTAAAGGGTGAATCAGAAAGACAACAAATATTTTCAGTAATTCAGGCCAGAAATGAGTCTGGACTACTGTAGTCCTAGGAATCCCAGTAATTGAATTTTGAGTATAATTTGAAGGTAAGGCAAGGTTTGCTAATGATTTAGATGAGGGTAAGAAACAAATAGGGGATTCAAGAATGCCCCCAAATTTTGAGTCCAAAGAACTGGGAAGTCAGAGTTATCATAAAGTGAGATGGGATGACTGTTAGAACAAGTTTGAGATGATTTAAAAGACAGCCTTTGGAATGGGAAAAAATAATAGCAAATGAAACAACTGACAAACAACTAATGTCAAAAATATACAAGCAACTCCTGCAGCTCAATTCCAGAAAAATAAACGACCCAATCAAAAAATGGTCCAAAGAACTAAATAGACTTTTCTCCAAAGAAGACATACAGATGGCTAACAAACACATGAAAAGATGCTCAACATCACTCATTATCAGAGAAATGCAAATCAAAACTACAATGAGGTACCATTGCATGCCAGTCAAAATGGCTGTGATCCAAAAGTCTACAAGCAATAAATGCTGAGAGGGTGTGGAGAAAAGGGAACTCTCTCAAACTGTTGGTGGGAATGCAAACTAGTACAGTCACTATGGAGAACAGTGTGGAGATTCTTTATAAAACTGGAAATAGAACTGCCTTATGACCCAGCAATTCCACTGCTGGGCATACACACCAAGGAAACCAGAATTGAAACAGACACGTGTACCCCAATGTTCATCACAGCACTGTTTATAATAGCCAGGACGTGGAAGCAACCTAGATGTCCATCGGTAGAAGAATGGATAAAAAAGCAGTGGTATATATACACAATGGAGTATTACTCAGCCATTAAAAAGAATACATTTGAATCAGTTCTAATGAGGTGTATGAAACTGGAACTGATTATACAGAATGAAGTAAGCCATAAAGTAAAATACCAATACAGTATACTAATGCATATATATGGAATTTAGAAAGATGGTAATGATAACCCTGTATGCGAGACAGCAAAAGAGACACAGATATATTGAACAATCTTTTGGACTCTGTGGGAGAGGGAGAGGATTGGGATGATTTGGGAGAATGGCATTGAAACATGTATAATATCATATAAGAAACAAATCGTCAGTCCTGGTTCGATGCAGGATACAGGATGCTTGGGGCTGGTGCACTGGGATGACCCAGAGGGATGGTATAAGGAGGGAGGTGGGAAAGGGGTTCAGGATTGGGAACACGTGTACACCCATGGCAGATTCATGTTGATGTATGGCAAAACCAATACAATATTGTAAAATAAAAAAAAATAATAATAATAAAATAAAATTGTTAAAAAAGAATCCTAAAAAAATAAAAATATTTTAAAATTAAAAAAAAAAGAATCAGAAGTTCAATTTTAGAAACAGGAACTTTGAGATGCTTTTTCTTTGTTCAAGTGGAGATGTAATTAAGCAGTTGGATATGAGTTTTGAGTCAGAGAAGAAGAGATTCAGAATGGAGCAACAATTCTGGGGGTCATAAGCATTTCAGTTCAGTTCAGTAACTCAACCATGTCTGACTCATTGTGACCCATGAACCGCAGCATATCAGGCCTCCCTGTCCATCATCAACTCCTGGAATCCACCCTAATCCATGTCCATCAAGTCGGTGATGCCATCCCACCATCACATCCTCTGTCGTCCCCTTCTCCTCCTGCCCTTAACCTTTCCTAGCATCAGGATCTCTTCCAATGAGTCAGCTCTTTGCGTCAGGTGGTCAAAGTATTGGAGTTTCAGCTTCAACATCAGGCCTGCCAATGAACATCCAGGACTGATCTCCTTTAGGATGGAATGGTTGCAGTCCAAGGGACTCTCAAGAGTCTTCTCCAACACCACAGTTCAAAAGCATGAATTCTTTGGTGATCAGCTTTCTTTATGGTCCAATTCTCACATCCGTACATGACTACTGGAAAAACCATAGCTTTGACTAGATGGACCTTTGTTGGCAAAATAACGTCTCTACTTTTTCATATGCTGTCTAGATTGGTCATAACTTTCCTTCCAAGGAGTAAACATCTTTTAATTACATGGCTGCAATCACCATCTGCAGTGATTTTGGAGCCCAGAAAAATAAAGTCAGCCACTGTTTCCCCATCTATTTGCCATGAAGTGATGGGACCGGATGCCATGATCTTAGTTTTCTGAATGTTGAGCTTTAAGCCAACTTTTTCACTCTCCTCTTTCACTTTCATCAAGAGGCTCTTTAGTTCTTCTTCACTTTCTGCCATAAGGGTGGTGTCATCTGCATCTGAGATTATTAATATTTCTCCCAGCAATCTTGACTTCAGCTTGTGCTTCCTCCAGCCCTGCGTTTCTCATGATGTACTCTGCATGTAAGTTAAATAAGCAGGGAGCCTTAATGTACTCCGTCAGATACTGTGTAAACCGAACTGAATTAAACTGAAAGATAGAGTCAATGCAATCACCAAGGAAGTGACTGTATATGACATGAGAAGATTTAAGAGCAGATCTTTGACAAACATTGAGGTTTAGACCACTGCAAAGAAAAAAATAATAAGGAACCAAAGATTTAAGAGGAATATGAGGTGAATTTTTTGCATTTAAGAGTAAAGCATGATTTTTTGTTGTTACTGTTGTTGTTGTTCAGTCGCTAAGTCATATCTGACTCTCTGTGACCCCATGGACAGCAGCATGCCAGGCTTCCTCGTCCTTCATTATCATCTGGAGTTTGCTCAGATTCATAGCCATGGTTTGGTGATGGTATCTAACCATCTCAACCTCTGCCACCCACTTCTTCTCCTGCTCTCATCTTTCCCCACGTTAACATCTTTTCTGAGAAGTTAGTTCTTCCTATGAGGTGGCCAAAGTATTAGAGCTTCAGCACCAGCATCAGTCCTTCCAATGAGTATTCATACCTGATTGCCTTTGGAATTGACTAGTTTGATCTCCTTGCAGTCAAAGGGACTCTCAAGAGGCTGCTGTAGCACCACAATTGAAAAGCATCAATTCTTCAGTGCTCAGCCTTCTTTATGGTCCTCTCACATCTGTACATGTCTACTGGAAAAACCATCAATTCAGTTCAATAACTCACTTATGTCTAACTCTTTGCAATCCCATGGACTGCAGCATGCCAGGTTTCCCTATCCATTACCAACTCCCAGACCTTACTCAAACTCATGTCCATCAAGTTGGTGATACCATCCAACCATTTCATCCTCTGTTGTCCCCTTCTCCTCACCTTCAATCTTTCCCAGCATCAGAGTCTTTTCGAATGAGTCACTTTTTCACATCAGGTGGACAAAGCTTTGGAGTTTAAGCTTCAGCATAATCCCTCCAATGAATATTCAGGACTAATTTCCTTTAGGATGGACTGGTTGGATCTCCTTGCTTTGACTAGATGGACCTTTGTTGGCAAGGTAATGTCTCTGCTTTTTAATATGCTGTCTAGGTTGATTGCAGCCATGAAATTAAAAGACACTCACTCCTTGGAAGGGAATTTATGACCAACCTAGACAGCATATTCACTGACTCGATGGACATGAGTTTGGGTAAACTCTGGGAGTTTGTGATGGACAGGGAGGCCTGGCGTGCTGCAGTTCATGGGGTCGCAGGGAGCAGACACAACTGAGCGACTGAACTGAACTGAACTTATCTGATGTTGGTCATAGCTTTTCTTCCAAGAAGTAAATGTCTTTTAGTTACATGGCTGCAGTCACCATCAATGGTGGTTTTAGAGCCCCCCCCCCAAATAAAGTCTGTCACTTTTTCTGTTGTTTCCCTTTATTTGCCATGAAGCAATGGGATCGGATGCCATGATATTAGCTTTCTGAATGCTGAGTTTTAAGTCAATTTTTTCACTCTCCTCTTTCACTTTCTTCTTCTTCACTTTTTGCCATAAGGATGATGTCATCTGTGTATCTGAGGTTATTGAACTTTTCCCTGAAATCTTCGTTCCAGCTTGTGCATCATCTAGCCCAGCATTTTTATGATGTGCTCTGCATATAAGTTAAATAAGCAGGGTGACAATTTACAGTCTTGATGTATTCCTTTCTCAGTTTGGAAGCAGTCTGTTGTTCCATGTCCAGTTCTAATTGTTGCTTCTTGACCTACATACAGATTTCTCAGGAGGCAGTTTAGGTGGTCTGGTATTCCCATCTCTTTAAGAATTTTCCATAGTTTGTTGTGATCCACACAGGCAAAGTCTTTGGTGTAGTCAATAAATCAAAAGTAGATGTTTTTCTAGAACCATCTTTCCTTTCAATGATCCAACTGATGTTGGCAATTTGATCTCTGGTTCCTCTGCCTTTTTTAGCCCATATAGCTAGGACTGTATGGAATTTTGTCAATAAAGTGATGTCTCTGCTTTTTAATATGCTCTTTATTGGTCATAGGTCATTGGTCACAGGTTGGTCACAGCTTTTCTTCCAAAGAGCAAGCATCTTTCAATTTCATGGCTGCAGTCACCATCTGCAGTAACTTTAGAGCCCAAGAAAATAAAACCTGCCCTTATTTCCTTCTTTTTTCCCCATCTGTTTGCCATGAATTGATGAGGGGGATGCTATGCCATGATCTTACTTTTCTGAATGTTGAGTTTAAACCAGCTTTTACACTGTCCTCTTTCACCCTCATCAAGAGGCCTTTATTTTCTCTTCACTTTCTGCCATTAAAGTGGTTTCTTCTGCAAATCTGAGGCTGTTGACATTTCTCCTGGCAATTTTGATTCCAGCTTGTGCTTCATCCAGGCTGGCATTTTGCATGATGTGCTCTACATATGAATTAAATAAACAGGATGACAATATATAACCTGTCATACTCCTTTCCCAATTATAAACCAGTCAGTTTTTCCATGTAAGCTTCTCACTGTTGCTTCTTGACCTGCATATAAGTTTCTCAGGAGGCAAATAAAGTGGTCTGGTATTCCCATCTCTTTAAAAATTTTCCAGTTTGATGTGATCCACATAGTCAAAGGCTTTGGCAGAGTCAATGAAGCATAAGTTTTTTTTTTTTTTCCTGGAATTCTCTTGCTTTCCCTATGATCCAACTAATGTTGAAATTTTGATCTTTGGTACCTCTGCCTTTTCTAAATCCAGCTTTAACATGTGGAAGTTCTCAGTTCATGTACTGTTGAAGACTCACTTGAAGGACTTTGAGCGTAACTGTCCTAGCATGCAATTGTCTGGTAGTCTGAACATTCTTTGGTACTGCACTTCTTTGGATTGGAATGAAAACTGACTTTTTCTTTTTTTTTAATTTTAATTTTTTATTTTATTTTACTTTTTAAGTTTATAATACTGTATTGGTTTTGCCCTACATTGACATGAATCTGCCACAGGTGTACATGAGTTCCTAACCCTAAACCCCACTCCCACTATCCTCCTCATATCATCTCTCTGGATCATCCCAGTGCACCAGCCCCAAGCATCCTGTATCCTACATTGAACCTAGACTAGCTTTTCGTTTCTTACATGATAGTATACATGTTTCAATGCCATTCTCCCAAATCATCCCACCCTCTCCTTCTCCCACAGAGTCCAAAAGACTGTTTAATACATCTGTGTCTCTTTTGCTGTCTCGTGTACAGGGTTATCATTACCATCTTTCTAAATTCCATATATATGCATTAGTATACTGTATTAGTGTTTTTCTTTCTGACTTACTTACTCTGTATAATCAGCTCCAGTTTCATCCACCTCATTAGTATTGATTAAAGTGTATTCTTTTTAATGGCTGAGTGATACTCCTTGTGTATATGTACCACAGCTTTCTTATCCATTCATTTACTGATGGGCATCTAGGTTGCTTCCATGTCCTGGCTATTATAAACAGTGCTGCAATGAACATTAGGGTACACGTGTCTCTTTCAATTCTGGTTTCCTCGGTGTGTATGCCCAGCCATGGGATTGCTGCATCATAAGGCAGTTCTATTTGTAGTTTTGTAAGGAATCTCCACACTGTTCTCCATAGTAGCTGTACTAGTTTGCATTCCCACCAACAGTGTGAGAGGGTTCCCTTTTCTCCACATCCTCTCCAGCATTTATTGCTTGTAGACTTTTGGGTTGCGGCCATTCTGACTAATCCACACACCTATGGACATCTTATCTTTGACAAAGGAGGCAAGGCAAGAATATATAAGGGAGTAAAGACAATCTCTTTAACAAGTGGTGCTGGGAAAACATGTCAACCACTTGTAAAAGAATGAAAATAGAACACTTTCTAACACCATACACAAAAATAAACTCAAAATGGATTAAAGATCTAAACATAAGACCAGAAACTATAAAACTCCTAGAGGAGAACATAGGCAAAACACTCTCTGACATGAATCACAGCAGGATCCTCTATGATCCACCTCCCAGAATACTGGAAATAAAAGCAAAAATAAACTAATGGGATCTAATTAAAATTAAAAGCTTCTGCACAACAAAGGAAACTATAAGCAAGGTAAAAAGACAGCCTTCGGAATGGGAGAAAATAATAGCAAATGAAGAAACTGACAACTAATCTCAAAAATATACAAATAACTCCTGCAGCTCAATTCCAGAAACATAAATGATCCAATCAAAAAATGGGCCAAAGAACTAAATAGACATTTCTCCAAAGAATACATACGGATGGCTAACAAACACATGAAAAGATGCTCAACATCACTCAGTACCAGAGAAATGCAAATCAAGACCACAAGAGGTACCATTTTACACCAGTCAGAATGGCCACGATCCAAAAACTGACCTTTTCTAGTCTCGTGGCCACTGCTGAGTTTTCCAGATTTGCTGGTATATTGAATGCAACATTTTCACAGCATAATTTTTTTAGGATTTTAACTAGCTCAGCTGGAATTCCATCACCTCCGCTAGCTTTGTTTGTAATAACGCTTCCTATGGTCCACTTGACGTCACACTCTAGTACGTCTGGCTCTTGGTTAGTAATCACAGTAGCATGGTCACCTGGGTCATTAAGACCTTTTTTGTATAGTTCTTCTGTGTATTCTTTCCAACTCTTAAATCTCTTCTGCTTCTGTCAGTTCCTTACAGTTTCTGTCCTTTATCATGCCCATCCTTGCATGAGTTAATACCTTTATATAGCAGGGAAAGATAAGAAGCCTTTTTAAAGTGAGCAATGCAAAGAAGTAGAGGAAAACAATAGAACTGGAAAGACTCAGTTCAGTTCAGTTCAGTCGCTCAGTCGTGTCCGACTCTTTGAGACCCCATGAATCGCAGCACACCAGGCTTCCCTGTCTGTCACCAACTCCTGGAGTTCACTCAGACTCACGCCCATCGAGTCAGTGATGCCATCTAGCCATCTTATCCTCTGTCGTCCCCTTCTCCTCCTGCCCCCAATCCCTCCCAGCATCAGAGTCTTTTCCAATGAGTCAACTCTTCTCATGAGGTGGCCAAAGTACTGGAGTTTCAGCTTTAGCACTGGAAAGACTAGATCTCTTCAAAAAGTGATTTCAGGAGTTAATTATATATATTATATATGTATATAGTGAAGTTGCTCTGTTGTGTCCAACTCTTTGCGACTCCATGGACTGTAGCCTACCAGGCTCCTCAGTCCATGAAATTTTCCAGACAAGAGTACTGGAGTGGGTTGCCATTTCCTTCTCCATGGGATCTTCCCGACCCAGGGATCGAACCTGGGTCTTCTGCATTGCAGGCAGACATTTTACCATCTGAGCCACCAGGGAAGCCCTTATATATGCATAGAGTTCTTTATTCATTATTTTGGGCTTCCCTAGTGTATTCGACTAAAGAGTCTGCCTGCAATGTGAAAGAGAATGGCAACCCACTCCAGGATTCTCACATGGAGAATCCCCATGGACAGAGGAGACTGGAGGGCTACAGTCCATGGGGTCGCAGAGTCAGACATGACTGAGCAACTAAGCACTATAGTCAACTATATATATATATATATATATATATATATATATATATATATAGTTTCATATATACATATGTATGTGTTTATATAGCAGTCAGTTTTTATTTCATAAAATGAGATCATACTATACCTAATCATCTAAAATATGTTTTTTAAAAAATTACTTTATCATGGAAAGATTTTTTTTCTATATCTTAAGAGTAAAGATGTTTATTTTCAAATTTTTGATTTCCATCATTATTAAAACAAAGTGTCATGAAGTGAAGTGAAAGTCACTCTGTCGTGTCTGACTGTTTGCAAACCCATGGACTATACAGTCCATGGAATTCTCCAGACCAGAATACTGGAGTGGGCAGCCTTTCCCTCCTCCAGGGGATCTTCCCAATCCAGGAATCAAACCCAAAGTGTCCCGCATTGCAGGTGGATTCTTTACCAGCTGAGCCACAAGAGAAGCCCAAGAATACTGGAGTGAGTAGCCTGTCCCTCCTCCAGTGGATCTTCCCAACCCAGGAATTCTACCGGGGTCTCCTGCATTGCAGGCACATTCTTTACCAACTGAGCTCTCAGGAAAGCCCTTGAACTATCAATGTCATAATGGCATGATGAACTTCTTTAAAACCACACATATACTCATATAAGACAATATTATGTGTATGTGTGTTAGTCACTCAGTCATGTCCAACTCTTGCGACCCAGTGGACTGTAGCCCACCAGTCGTCTCTGTTCATGGGATTCTCCAGGGAAGAGTACTGGAGTGGGTTGCCATTTCCTTCTCCAGATAATATTATATTGGCTGTGAAATTTAAAGTAACACTTGTTCTTTTCCATTTGGTTAGCAAAAATTCCCTTTGTAAAATTAAGAAACCAATGAACTAAAATAAAAAAAATTAAATAAATAAGCTAAGGATAAAGGGAGTGGTAATCAAATAGGAAAAATATAAAATTGTTCTTATTTCTTATGATTTCTGCTAGTTCATATCAATGCATGCTGATTCTCTTAAAATGAGGAAGTATGTTTTGAACAGAGCAGAAATTTTTATGAAAAAAGAAACTGTAAAACAGTTGACAGTTTCTACTCATTCTACAAGAGATAAAAATTGTTTGTTTTTTTTTTCTTTTTTAAGATTCAAACATCTGTTGGTTTTACAAAGACAAACTCTGTAGCAACTCTCACCTATGTGGGAGAGTTATGATTTTCATTAGATAGGAGAGATGAAAAATGAAGAAATTAACAGTAGTTACAATGTGTTCTATTTACACATTTAAGACAGAAACAATATCATGCATTATTTTACTCCATCTGGAAAACAATGAATGAGTAGAAGTTGTTCTACTGGAAGATATGAATAGTTTCCCACAAAGACTCTTCTCAATACCTCCCAGATTTCTCCCAAATCAGGGCAGTTTTCAACAGTGAATTATTTACATCACAAGATATTTCATCGTCTAAGTCACAAGTGAGAATTAAACATTTATTGAACGTTGACTACATACCAGAAACTATGGTGAGCACTTCATATTCTGTATAATGTTTCAGATCATTCACTGTTTTTCAGAATCAGTGTATAGAAATATTCATTATAAACTATCTCAAAGAGAATAACAGAAATCTTATAGTTCATATTTTGACTTTATTAGTTGCAAGTCCATTGGCCAATACATTTTTTCAATTAATGATCCTTACAATTCAAATGTTATAATAAATTAGGTTATCTACAAATTTCTGAGTATTCACAGAATGTTTACTGTAAATAGACAAACTGTAATAGTAGACATACTATAAATACTATAAATGACATTAAATTTGTTTAATGTATGGAAAATTATCCTGAATAAAAATAATAAGGGTGGGAAACATTAGTCTTTTTGTTCTTTGTTTTGTTTTTGTTCCATTACTAAGTCATGTCCAACTCTTTGCAACCCCATGGACTGTAGCATGCCAGGCTTCCCTGTCTATCACTGTTTCCAGGAGATTGTTCAAGCTCGTGTCCATCAGCTGCCTATTAAATTCCATTCTACTTCTTCATTTATATTTTTATTTTGGAAAAAGCAGCTGGGTAGAAGTATATTTTATGTCCAAAATAGTTTGTTCAACAGATTTGTAGTAAACAAGTAAGAAAGGATTGCATGTTGTGGAAAATCTTATGAACGAGCATTCATTTGGATAGGGCTGTAATCTTGGCTCTGCTTCTAACTAATTGTTTAAACTTGCCATTTAAGTATGCCCTCTGTTCTCCTCTCTGTAAAATAAAGAAAGAAAACCATGGCTGTGTGTCAGTCATGAGGACAAGGCAATGGGATGCTGAGATGCAACTTCTAGATTAAAAGCCAGTTCAACTGGAGAGTCCTTTTGTGGGTTAAAGCAGAACATTTTTTGATACCTTAAAATTAAAAGAGAAAGTTATCAGGGTATATGAGTCTTGTTTCTGTGTTTAGAAGTTATAGTCACTCTGAGTAGACTGTTTTCTTTTCCTACAGAAAAATTTTTCTTTTGATGTTTTTCTGTTTCATCTGAGGATTTTTATTTTCTGACTATACTTTGCATATATTTAGGTTAAAGTTGTTTTTAGCTTCCATTCTCTTTCCTTGCTTTTATACTGTTGTCCTTTCCCTTTCACTTCCTCAGAATTGACTTTCTTTAGCATCAGTTGTGAAGGACAGCAATGCCTGGTGTGCTGCACTCCATGGGGCTGCAAAGAGTTGAACATGACTTAGAGACTGAACCACAGCATCAATTGTGCTCTTTAGTAATAATTGCAAATCTTAATTTCTTACATTATTTTTAGAAATAAGTCTGAAGTTATGGAGTTAAATTGTGTGTTTGTGTGTGTATCTCCTACATGCAATAAATATTTGTTGAATAACCAGCTTCCAGCCCTGTCTCTACTTGCTAATTTGTGTTTCTTCTCTGCAAATACTGATCTTTACTGAACCTTGAGGAGGATATGCAATTGATGTTCTACATCATCATTCTTAATGTCCTTTTTATTTCAGAAAAAAAAATTTAAAAATTAAGCTCTGACTCTGATTTTTCATGAAAGTTCTTACTTTTTTATGGCCTCATTTCATTGGTTCACTTGTTTGCTTTGCTTATTCATTGAATATTCAGATACTTTGCATGGGTTGTGATGAGTCTGGATCTATAATTTGGTGGAGCTGAGACTTTCAGCCCCTTCACTGTGTACTTATTCTGCTGTCAGTTCAATTCAGTTCAGTTGCTCAGTCGTGTCTGACTCTTTGCAACTCAATGAACAGCAGCCCACGAGGCCTCCCTGTCCATCACCAACTCCCAGAGTCACCGAAACCCATGTCCATTGAGTCAGTGATGCCATTCAAGCATCTCATCTTCTGTCATCTCCTTCTCTTCCTGCCCCCAATCTTTCCCAGCATCAGGATCTTTTCCAATGAATAAAAGTATTGGAGTCTGGCCAAAGTATTGGAGTTTCAGATTCAACATCAGTCCTTCCAAAGAACACCCAGAGCTGATCGCCTTTAGGATGGACTGGTTGGATCTCCTTGCAGTCCAAGGAACTCTCAAGAGTCTTCTCCAACACCACAGTTCAAAAGCATCAACTCTTCGGTGCTCATCTTTCTTCACAGTCCAACTCTCACATCCATACATGACCACAGGAAAAACCATAGCCTTGACTAGACGGACCTTTGTTGGCAAAGTAATGTCTCTGCTTTTGAATATGCTGTCTAAGTTGGTCATAACTTTCCTTCCAAGGAGTAAACGTATTTTAATTTCATGGCTGCAATCACCACCTGCATTGATTTTGGAGCCCCCCAAATAAAGTCTGACTGTTTCCCCATCTATTTCCCATGAAGTAATAGGACCAGATGCCATGATCTTAGTTTTCTGAATGTTGAGTTTTAAGCCAACTTTTCCACTCTCCTCTTTTACTGTCATCAAGAGGTTCTTTAATGCTTCTTCACTTTCTTCCATAAGAGTGGTGTCTTCTGCATGTCTGAGGTTATTGATATTTCTCCTGGCAATCTTGATTCCAGCTTGTGTTTCCTCCAGCCCAGCATTTCTCATGATGTGCTCTGCATATAAGTTAAATAAGCTGGGTGACAATATACAGCCTTGACGTACTCCTTTTCCTTTTTGGAACCAGTCTGTTGTTCCATGTCCAGTTCTAACTGTGGCTTCCTGACCTGCATACAAGTTTCTCAAGAGGCAGGTCAGGTGGTCTGGTATTCCCATTTCTTTTAGAAATTTCCAGAGTTTATTGTGATTCACACAGTCAAAGGCTTTGGCATAGTCAATAAAGCAGAAGTAGATATTTTTTCTGGAATTCTCTTGCTTTTTTGATATCCAGCAGATGTTAGCAATTTGATCTCTGGTTCATCTGCCTTTTCTAAAACCTGCTTGAACATCTGAAAGTTCACGGTCACGTATTCCTAAAGTCTAGGTACTATAAATGTCCTTACTTAGGCCTAGACTAGGAGGCCAGCTTGATGCACAAGAATCCTAATTCACTTTGTGATATCCAGTAGAGATTTATCCACAGTGGACTGAGGTTCAATTGTATGCTGGTTTTTGACCTGGGAGATTTCCTGTTCTTTTCTACTGAATTATTCTATGCTGGTCTCAGCTTAATAGGCTAGTGTCGTACCTGCGCCTACCCTTGTGGTTCTGACTGTAAGATACTCTCAGCAGTAACCATTTGAAAACTTTGAGAGTCAAGTCTTATTACTTACACATCCTGAAAAGTACACGGTACACCCAGGGTCACATAGTGAGATTGTGGGGTAAGAGAAATTGTGCCTATGGGCCTGGTGTTCTGCTTTTGGGATGAGGGCCTAAACTTTCACAGGCATACTCTTTATTGATGAATTTATAACATGAAAGTGGGAAATTAGAGCACAAGAAGAGAAAAAAACAAGTGGTCCAAATGATCAGCTATTTAAATCAACAAAAATCTCTGAAATAGAGGAGCCTGCAGGGGGTGGTGGTGGATTTATGGCTGACTCTATCTAGACATGCAACTGGTAATGTATTTATTCAAGACTGACATTTCTGAAGTGGAAGCCTCTTGGAAATGGATACCACAGCAATCAAAATTTGTCAGGCACTTTTATGAATATAAAAGAAAAACAATTGTTAGGGCTTACACTATAAGAATAAAGATATGAAACACTACACCTCAAACCATGCAGTGCTTCTGATGCTATTCCTATCTTTCTTTCCTGACAACAGTTTCTTTGACAATTTAGTATCACATATTACAATGTGTTTCTGTCTTATATCCTAGTTCCTGCATGTCATCTACTAGGTGTTATGTCATTGAAATAATCCAGGCAGAAAACAGGTGAGCAAAGTGGATGAAGGTGATGGCACTGTCTGCAAAGATGTGAACAAAAGAGAAACAAAGAGGTTTTCTCATCATTTAGTTCTACAAGGGTTAAGTTGCAACCCACTGTGATTGCCAATGACAATGTACCTAAAGGAGAATTCAGGAGGGAAAAACAAAATGAGGTACTCCATGCTTTTGATAAAGCCTTCTTAGATAAATTAGATGCATTTCTCAGGAAGAATTTTGGTAATCTCAGATTCTTACATCTTTCCATCCATCAGTTCAGTTCAGTCGCTCAGTCGTGTCCGACTCTTTGCGACCCCATGAATCTCAGCATGCCAGGCCTTCCTGTCCATCACCATCTCCTGGAGTTCACTCAGACTCACGTCCATTGAGTCTGTGAGGCCATCCAGCCATCTCATCCTTGGTCTTCCCCTTCTCCTCCTGCCCCCAACCCCTCCCAGCATCAGAGTCTTTTCCAATGAGTCAACTCTTCGTATGAGGTGGTCAAAGTACTGGAGCTTCAGCTTTAGCATCATCCTCTCCAAAGAAATCCCAGGGTTGATCTCTTTCAGAATGGACTGGTTGGATTTCCTTGCAGTCCAAGGGACTCTCAAGAGTCTTCTCCAACACCACAGTTCAAAAGCATCAATCAACAAGCAATAAATGCTGGAGAGGGTGTGGAGAAAAGGGAACCCTCTTACACTGTTGGTGGGAATGCAAATTAGTACAGCCACTATGGAGAACAGTGTGGAGATTCCTTTAAAAATTGCAAATAGAACTGCCTTATGATCCAGCGATCCCACTGCTGGGCATACACACCGAGGAAACCAGAATTGAAAGAGACACCTGTACCCCAGTGTTCATTGCGGCACTGTTTATAATAGCCAGGACTTGGAAGCAACCTAGATGTCCATCAGCAGATGAATGGATAAGAAAGCAGTGGTACATATACACAATGGAGTATTACTCAGCTATTAAAAAGAATACATTTGAATCAGTTTTAATGAGGTGGATGACACTGGAGCTGATTATACAGAGTGAAGTAAGCCAGAAAGAAAACATCAATACAGTATACTTACACATATATATGGAATTTAGAATGATGGTAATGATAAACCTGTACGCAAGACAGCAAAAGAGACACAGTTGTATAGAATGGCCTTTTGGACTCTGTGGGAGAGGGAGAGGGTGGGATGGGTTGGCAGAGTGGCAATGTAACATGTGTGATATCATAAGCGAAACGAATTGCCAGTCCAGGTTTGATGCAGGATGCAGGATGCTAGGGACTGATGCACGGGGATAATCCAGAGAGAGGGTGTGGGGCGGGAGGGTGGAGGTGGGGGTCGGGATTGGGAGTTCATGTACACTCATGGCTGATTCATGTCAATGTATAGCAAAACGAATACAGTATTGTAAAGCAAAACAAACTAAAAAATAAAAATCAATTTAAAAATAAAAAAGACAAAAGCATCAATTCTTCCATGCTCAGCCTTCTTCATGGTCCAACTCTCACATCCATACATGACCACAGGAAAAACCATAGCCTTGACTAGACGGACCTTAGTCGGCAAAGTAGTATCTCTGCTTTTGAATATACTGTCTAGGTTGGTCATAACTTTTCTTCCAAGGAGTAAGCGTTTTTTAATTTCATGGCTGCAGTCACCATCTGCAGTGATTTTGGAGCCCCCCAAAATAAAGTCTGACACTGTTTCTACTGTTTCCTCTTCTATTTCCCATGAAGTGATGGGACTAGATACTAATGCATATATATGGAATTTAGAAAGATGGTAATGATAACCCACTAAAATCATTATCTTGAAGTATCTGTTCTCTGTGTTTAGCCGTAATTCTTTAACAAAATGTATACTTGACTACATATATTTCCTAGCCCCCAAAATTCATATATATATATCAGTTCAGTCTGTTCAGTTCCTCAGTCAGGCCTGACTCTTTACAACCCCATGAACTGCAGCACTCCAGACCTCCCTGTCCATCGCCAACTCCCAGAGTTCACTCAAATTCATGTCCATTGAGTCCATGATGCCATCCAATCATATCATCCTCTGCTGTCCTCTTCTCTCCTGCCTTCAATCTTTCCCAGAATCAGGGTCTTTTCAAATGAGTCACTTCTTCATATCAGGTGGCCAAAGTACTGGGGCTTTAGCTTCAGCATCAGTCCTTCCAATGAATATTCAGAACTGATTTCCTTTAGGATGGACTGGTTGGATCTCCTTGCTGTCCAAGGAACTCTCAAGAGTCTTCTCCAACACCACAGTTCAAAAGTATCAATTCTTCAGTGCTCAGCTTTCTTTATAATCCAACTCTCACATCCATATGTGACTACTGGAAAAACATAGCTTTGACTAGGCGGATATTTGTTGGCGAAGTAAGGTCTCTGCTTTTTAATATGCTGTCTAGGTTGGTCATAATTTTTCTTTCCAAGGAGCAAGGGTCTTTTAATTTCATGGCTGCAGTTACCTTCTGCAGTGATTTTGGAGCCCTCTAAAATAAAGTCTTTCACTGTTTCCACTGTTTCCCCATCTATTTGCTATGAAGTGATGGCACCAGATGCCATGATCTTTGTTTTCTGAATGTTGAGTTTTAAGCCATCTTTGTCACTCTCTTCTTTCACTTTCATCAAGAGGCACGTTAGTTCTTCTTTGCTTTCTGCCATAGGGTGGTGTCTTCTGCATGTCTGAGGTTATTGATATTTCTCCTGGCAATCTTGATTCTAGCTTGTGCTTCGTCCAGCCCTGCATTTCTCATGATATGCTCTGCATGTAAATTAAATAAACAAGTTGACAATATACAGCCTTGACATACTCCTTTTCCTATTTGGAACCAGTCTGTTGTTCTATATCCAGTTCTAACTGTTGCTTCTTGACCTGCATACAGTTTCTCAGGAGGCAGGTCAGGTGGTCTGGTATTCCCACCTCTTTCAGAATTTTCCACAATCACTGTTGACTGTGATCCACACAGTCGAAGGCTTTGGCATAGTCAGTAAAACAGAAGTTCACGTTTTTTTGGAACTCTCTTGCTTTTTCAGTGATCCAACAGGTGTTGGCAATTTGATCTCTGTTTCCTTTGCCTTTTCTAAATACGCTTGAACATCTGGAAGTTCACAGTTCATGTTCTGTTGAAGCCTGTTTTGGAAAATTTTAAGCATCACTTTACTAGCGTGTGAGATGAGTGCAATTGTGCGGTAGTTTGAGCATTCTTTGGCATTGCCTTTCTTTGGGATTGGAATGAAAACACCTTTTCCAGTTCTGTGGCCACCGGTAAGTTTTCCAAATGAGTGCAGTACTTTCACAGCATCATCTTTTAAGGTTTGTAATAACTCAACTGGAATTTCATCACCTCCACTAGCTTTGTTCATAGTGATGCTTCCTAAGGCCCACTTGACTTCATATCTCAGGATGTCTGGCTCTAGGCTGGTGATCACACCATCGTGATTATCTGAGTTGTAAAGATCTTCTTTGTATAGTTCTTCTGTGTATTCTTACCACCTATTCTTAATATCTTCTGCTTCTGTTGGGTCCATACCATTTCTGTCCTTTATTGGGCTTATCTTTGCATGAATATTCCCTTTGTAGCTCTAATTTTCTTGAAGAGATCTCTAGTCTTTCCCATTGTATTATTTCCTGCTATTTCTTTGCACTGATCACTGAGGAAGGCTTTCTTATCTCTCCTTGCTATTCTTTGGAACTCTGCATTCAAATGGGTATCTTTCCTTTTCTCCTTTGCCTTTAGCTTCTTTTCTTTTCACAGCTATTTGTAAGGCCTCCTCAGACAACCATTTTACCTTTTTTAATTTCTTTTTCTTGATGATGGTCTTGATCACTGCTTCCTATACAATGTCATGATCCTCCGTCCATAGTTCTTCAGGCTCTGTGGAACTGCACTGATATTGCCTCTTCAGTGCAGTTTCTTAAAGCTGGCTCCTTGACTGTAGTCCTCAGTAAGACGTTGAATAAAATAAACTCACAACTCTTAGGTAGTGTATTTTTCTTTAAGTTGACAATTTGTTCCCTCCCATTTGGGAGTATGAGTGACAATTTTGTGTGTCATGGAACTAAAGAGGTCAACATCAAATGTCTGCAAACTGTGCTGAGAAATCAATATTTTTCAATCTCTCTTTTAAGAGTGGGGATATCAATAAGGTGAGAAGACAGGTGGTTTTCTGCTTTGTTCTAATTTATAGAGTGAAGGTATGGTGATTATTACAAGGATACATTACTCAACACATAACCATTGATATGCACTAAATAAGAATAGATCCCTAGATTTTTCAATTGTTTTCTTTGGTATTTAGTGTACTCTTTTGTTTTCATTCTTGACATTTTAGTCTCTGTATAATTTCATGAATATTTACTGTGAAGTTGAGAGAAGGTACATTATGTACCACATAATGTTAACACAGAAACAGAAGAGTTTTTGAAGCTCATCTGAAATCAAAGCCACTATTCCAGATTCCTCATTAGATATCTCCATATCTCCTCTGGATTTGCTGTGACAGTTGTTAGACTGGGCTGTAAAAATTTGAGAGTACATTGAAAAACACATAAAGAAGCACTTTCATAGAGAAATGTAAGGTCATAGCTATACAGAATTCAGGTCTCAAAATTTATACTCATCTAGTTGACTGAAGCAACTTAGCAGCAGCAGTTCTAGGTTCTGAAGCAAAAATATACTACTCCATCTCTATAAAAGTTAAAAAGCAGTGAGAATTAGATTCCTTATCTAAATTTTCAAGGAATGATTTCCAGATTTTCACATGATGTACTTAATACAACTGTAAAAATGGCTTTTATTATTATAATTAAATGCATAAATATAGTAGGCAGAGAAAGGAACTTTGAGCTTGAAATCAAGAACTGTCCAACTCCATCACCAACCACATTTTGATATTGATCCTGATCATCAATAACAAAATTATGGAACTTTAAAAGTTCCTTAAAAACCAATTAGAACAATGATTCCATGTACTACAGGCTATATCTTCTTTTGATAAATTTGAAAATGTGATTCCTCTCTCAGAGTTTGATAATTCTTCTGTGGGATATTTGTTGTTTTTTATTGATAATTACTGGAATAGGTTTTCCTATTGAAACTGGTGTAGAGGGTAGCCAAGTTTTTAGTCACATATTTATCTTTGGAACTATGAGAACATAATATTGAGTATGCAATATAAAACTACAACCTACACATAAAGAGTTTATTAAAATATCTGGTATGTAGTTGTGTTAACTTATTGAGTGGTATTAGCAAGTGCTGCCTCCGTTAGTAAAATAAACAAAGACCACCAGGTTCATCACTTCCCAATTTGCTTCCCTACCATCTTTAGCTTTCTCTTCATGTTTATTTGAACTTTCATAGGAAATTTTTTTCTGAATTTCCAGTTAAGACCAGACATGAATCAGTTATTAATGTCATTTTATGTGGCATTGTAAAACATTCTCCTCTATTTTATGGAACTTCCTTTTTAACTGTATCTGCCATGAAAAGTTTAAGCTATGGCAACATATTTTGGAATACATGAAATACTTGGGAATATCTAAAAACTAACCTAAATCCTTGACATGTATAGGTAAATCACTTACATGTACACGCATGCACCTACTTGCTTGGGAAGCAGTTTTAACAAAAATAAATTAAATTGACAGAAAATAACAGCAGAGGGCTCAGGTCCAATGAAAATTATGCCAGTACTGTAAGTGTACTCCACCTAAATTATACTGGTCAAGCAGATAAAAAGTTTCCCTGCTAAAATTTTAACTTAGAGCTAAGATTTTGGATAGCCTACCAATATCCCCCCCATACAATCCAGTTCTCACTACACAACTTCAGCTATATGCTATATATCTAGTTCTTCTAGGCTATCCCTAAAAATGGCTCATTTCTTAGTTGAATGTTAAGAGAGTAAATGAAAAGATTGGTGGAAAAAATAGGAAAATATAAAATGGGCAGTTTGTTAGTTTTTTGACATTATATATTTCTTAAGTGTAACTATTAAATAATGTTCTCTCTTAAGTGTAACTATTAAATAATGTTCTCTCTATGTAAAATTATATGCATTTTAATAAATTTATATATGTATTATGCATATAATATCTATACACAACGATTGTGAAAAGACATAGCTTAAAGAAACCTATTTTTTATGTGCCTATTAATTTCTCAGAAAAAAATAAAATTTTCTCTGTTGTATTCACACAGTTTCAGAAAAGAGAGCAATGCAGCCATTAGGATATTTGAGCATTAATTTTTAATTGCATGCAGTAATGAAGTAATACAACAATGCAACTCTGCTATGTCTTCACTCAATGTAATTTTTCATTACATTTTTGGTATCATTCTTCCTAGCTGCACTGGACCCTAAAAACTTGAATTTCATTGCTCTAAAAGAACATTGATTTCAAATATTATATTAGCAGTAGCTGATATTAATCAAGAGCACATACATTTTCTGATCATTTTTAATGGTGAGTCTTTTAACTACAGAAAAAAAGTCAATATTTTCAACACTGTTGTAGAAATGTAAGAGCTATTATAAATGAATGACTTTTAAAATTCTTAACTTATTGCTCTGAAATAACTGAAATAGTTTAGCAAACTATATTTCTTGAAGCTGTGTATTATTATGTAGAACAGAAGGGAAATAAGGAAGCCTAATCTTAAATTGGTAGTAAGATAGTTAATGGACCTTTTTTCTAAATTATACTGATAACTTGAATTGAAATTAGTTTAATAGTCTGTAAGAATATGGTGATAAAAGACATCAAATCTATTAATAAAAATCCTATGTCTCACTAAAATTAGTCATCCAAGGAAACAAGGAATCTATAAATCTGGCAGTGGTCAACAACAAGAAAGATGAGCATATAATGCAATTGTTATTATTACTCCAAAATAACTAAAATATGTGTGGGTGCTACACCATCCAATCAATTCTGGTGTAGTAGACATATCATATCTCTTTAGAATAGTTGTTGCTACTATAAACAGTTTTTATACATCACAAAGTATAAACTTTTAAATATTTAAATAAGAAAAAGTTTTAAATAAATCTAAGAATATTGATTTTTTAACATTTGAAAATATAAACATAAATTAAATCTGTTTTTCTCACATAACATTTCCTGACAATAACATACAATATTAGAAAACTTAATTAAAATAGAATTTTACACTAATTATTTGGTTTTCAACTAATGATTTGGAAAGACTCTGTAGCAAAAGCAAATGTTAAATACCTCATGTGGCAAAAGGAATGTGTCAATGCAATAAATAAACTACATATGGAATGAGGAAGAGGTAATTTTTGTGTTTGTTTGCATGAAACAGTATTTTAACTTATGGCATAATCCATCAGTACTGAGAATTTGGTCTTTAGGTTAAGCTAATTACTTAAACATCACTGCTCCAAAACTAGTATTTTCATCTAAAAGTTATGTAATCTAAAAGCAAACTGATTTTAGTGAATGCATATTCCTAATTACTGTTCTAAATTATCAGTCTTATTTTCCCTGTTATACAAATCAGCATGCTACTGAAAACAAAGCATGAAGTATAGCTGATCATAAAGTTAATCTTAAAGTTAGAAATGACTTGATTCTTGAGTCCTAAAGAGTAAGGAAAGAAGAAAATAAGGCACAATAATGAGCTCATATGCCAAGTTCTTTCTCAGACATTACAAAGCCCCTATAGAATAACTGGGCACCTAAGCATAATAACATCACCACTAAAATCTTTATTAAAATTGAATAGCATTCTGTTCTTCTGAAAAATAGGATACCACCAAAGTTCAATTCTGTCTGCTGTACTGAACAGAGAAACCATTTACAAGATATAATGAAGCAAGAATCTCTTTAAAAATACATGAAGGGCAAATGTGTTTTCTTTATGAGCTTCACAAATTTGATGCACATTCTAATTTCTTTCCGTTGTAGCTTCCAGGGTTCCATTGATCTTGTGGCATGGGAGGACTGTTAACTGTATGAGTCTGTTACCAGGAGCTATATGATAGCATTAATTAAGTTGTGCTTTGGGAAAATGAAAGCAAGAAAGATGCATATTTGCCTTTCTGCCAATAAATGCTTAAGTATAGCAATGTGCAGGAATTCCTGGTATTCATCAATTTGATTTCTCTTCTTCCTTCTTTTGTTGTATCTTTTATTCCTTCTTATTTTTTCTCTCTCTTTCTTCCTTGTTGCTTCTTTGCTTTAGTGCTAACTTATACCTTTGTAACACAAGGGCAGTTAAAGGGGATAGATATTAGACATGGATGTACTACAATCGTGCATTCACAGAGAATTGAAGAAAAACACATATAATAAGTTGACCTTCAGGAATCATTGGGCCCAGGAGTAACTTTCTCAAAGAATTTGTACTTGTTATATGTGTGTGATGTTTTGCTTATGTTTGGGGGGAAGAAGAAAAGCTGTTCTTTACATATGAGCATGACTCTATGAAGGATCATTTAGAATCACTGTATTGAGGAAGATGATCAGTCTTATCACGATCTTTTGTCTGAGTCTTTTTTCCATTCTTACTCTTATTTCAATGAGAGCTTTAATTTCACTTGCTAAGTTGCCTTTCTTTGGGAATACCTCCCTCATGTCTCTTTTTAAATGAGTAAGTTCACAAGTTTTTAGAAAAAATAAACACATTTGTGCAGAGGGATAATACATAAAATTTAAGCTCCTTCTATATGCTGGCCTAGTCCTCATTTACCTCCCCAATCTTATATCCAGCCCTTCCTCTACATCAAATGTTCCTCTTGATGTGCTTGTTTTTTTTAAAAAAGAAAATTTTTACTATATTCCATCCTCAACCTCCTTGAGGATCTCTACTCTTCCTTAGCCAGCTCAGCCTCTCTCAAGTAAACTAATCTTTCTTTTTTTTTGTTGTTGTTGTTAATTTGTTAATGCCAATATCATATAACTTGTCATGTTTTATTTTGTCAACTGTTAATATATAATCTCATCTTGTGCTGTGTGTTCCCTAAGGATAGGGACTATGTCCTGTTTAATTTTTAAAATAGATATTCTTGTTATAATTGTTATCATTTTAACCAAGGAATGCTTGCAACAAAGTAGTTCCCTACACTTTTCTATATCTACTGTGCCTTGAACTTCTGTCAAAGCAAATAATAAAACAGATCTTCTGTCCTATAATTAGATCAAGAAATACTTATTGAGTGCCTATTATCAGTCAGGGCAGGCATTGCTCTTGTGATACTGAGACTGCAGTTGAACAAGAATCTCCATTCTCCAAGAACCTCCAATTTAAGTCTTCCTCACTTGAGGATAAGTTAATTATTAAATGTGAAACTAAATAGTTTTCACAATATTAAGTATATATAATGTAGAAATTTTGTATAAGTAGTGGGAGTGGATTTGAAGATTAAAAAAATCTGCCTTGGTATATCTGTCTCACTTAAATGAGGCACTTTTGCCATTAAAACCGAATATATTTTCCTATATTTAATCAACTTGCTAAAAAATATAGTACAATTTTTATTTCTATTTGGATTAAAGTAGTTGTGTGTTTTGTTTTTTTTTTTCCTGGAACTTTTTATTCCCCCTTGGTTTTCTTTTGTTTCCTGATAGTTTATAGAATAAGAAGTAATTATCCTCAACAAATCACTAAGTTGACCCATTGCTTTCTAATATATTTGTTTAAAAGGACAATATTAGGAAGACTTCTAGGCTTCAGTAAGTCTATAATCCAGAATTTTTTTTTATTCCTGCCTAAAATATAACTCATACATTTTTTTCTTATGTTGCCTATTTGTGTTGGAATAGGTGCTCCAAAAGAACTGTTATTGATAAAAAGATGATAATAGTACTTATGATTTTTTATCAAGGTTTAAGAAATAACCACAAACTTTTTCCCCATCCACTCTTACTTATTTTTAAATTTGCATCCCCTCAGAAACCTAGTGATCATCCTACATCTTGTTGACTCATATGTTAGTTCATTTGATTTGTTAATGATGATTAAGCACTTTCTGTGTGTCAGGAACAATCTAAGATCTGAGACTAAAGTGGTAAAGGAAAAGCTCCTTACATCACTTGAGCTTACTTTTTAGTATCCTATCAATAATAACACAAAAATATCTTGAGTTATGTACTTCTCAGCATCTCTATAGTTGCCATGGGCTTTAATGTTTGTGCCTCTCCCTCCCCAAATTCTTATGAGAATTTAAAAAAAAAATCTTTATCCTTCTTATAAAGAGACAGACAGACATGTTTCTTATTGACTCATGAAGAAAAAGCAAAAAAGCGATCCATCTCCAACCAGGAAAAGTCATCGTAGGAAGTAGTAGTATTAGTGGCTCAGTCGTGACTGACTCTTTGCGACCCCATAGGGTGCTCTGTCCATGGAATTCTCCAGGCAAGAATACTGGAGTGGGTTGCCATGCCCTTTTCCAGGTCATCTTCCCAACCCAGGGATCAAACCTGGGTTTCCCACATTTCGGGCATATTCTTTACCTTCTGAGTAACCAGGAAGCCCAGGAAAACGGCTCTTACCAAAACTCAACCTTGCTGGCACCCTGATGTTGGGCTTCTAGGCGTCAGAACAGTGGAAAATACATCTGTTAAGTCACCCAGTCTTATTTGTTATAGCAGCCCAAGCTGATAAAGACAATAGCAGTTGTCATCTCTCACTGATAGTACTGAAGTAGGTTTCCTACATATTCCCTTCAACAGTCCCAATATTCACAGTTCTTAGTTTGCTTAATTTCCACGGTGATCACTGTTGTCACCTCAAAGCATATCTCTTTTCTTGATTTGCCAAGCTGTTGGCCAAATCACAACCTTGGTTAAAATTCACGTATTCACAGTTCTGCTGGTGCACCCATGCAGACGAGCATGGCCAGAGGCAAACACACAATGCTCGCCCTTACCACACTCAGTGTCTTTCCCTGCCACACAGAACTTCCATCATATCTTTTCCTGTTTCACTACTCACTGCTCCTCATTCGACACCACTCAGTTCAAATATCTACTTTCCTCTCAGCCCCTCTCTGACTGACACTTTAAAGTGATACATATATATTCTATTTTATATTGATATACTTGATTTCACATAATCATTCTTTCTCATCTTATTCTTTTATTTCATAAAAGTGAAATACCTGGGATTATAAAGGAAACAATATATCAAAATGCTTTTACTACAGTATTTGAAAGAAATGTTGGTGGAGTTATATATGTGATTCTTTATTAGTGCATTTAGTGGAATGGATCTAATAATTATTATAATTTATTATAGCAATGGGAGTAAAAGACAGCTTGAAATATCCATAACAACTCCTATATAATACAAAAATACCTGTGATTTCTATTAGTGAAAAACTCAGAGGTAGTGCTAATATTATTATCAGGTTATTCACAATTGAAGGAAGTGCTAGAATTCAGTTAGAGGTTTTTGAAAATAAAAATAATTTTTCTCATTTAATTTCATGGTGTCCATGAATTTTACCTGAAGACTGTAGGATTCCATGGTGCACTGGTTATAAACCCTGACTAGTCCAAATCCCTCATTTTGTGGATAGAAACACTTTACATCCTATGGATTTGTCTATGTATGTTAGGTGGAAAGAAGCCTACTCACCCCACCCCCTGCCTTATGCCAGTGCTCAAGGCCAAAACACAATCTGTGAAGAAAGTCACACAGTAGGTACATAAGGGGCTATACATTAAAATACTGTTGGACAACATCACATATACCAGCGCTAAAATCTGCAAATATTACCTATTAAATTAATCATCAAAGTACTCTTACCTGATCCCACCACTAATCTCCTTGGGCCTCTTATCCTAACTGAAAAAAAAAATTATTATCTCTAATATACTAAATATCTTACTTCATGTTTTCATTAACTGTTCTTACTGTCTACCCTGCTAGACTATAGGCTTCATGAAAGCAAGGACTTCCAGTCTCTCTTACCAATGTATTTCTTGCACAGTGTTGCCTAGCATTTAGTAGGTGCCAAAAGCTACTTGTTGAATGCATTAATGATTGAATTGATCAGACTGTAAAATCCATTTTATAAAAAAAAGTCCTTTTATTTGCATTAAAGCTTTCTTAGAAATTCAGAAATAATATGTAATGAAATATCAATAAGTAAAATTCAAGGTTTTGTCATTGCTAGTTAATAAGGGGGTAAAACAAAACTCATGAACTATCATAAAACTACCAATTCAAAAATAAGGTCGTATAATTCTTAATGATAAAGGATGAAGAACAAACTAACAAATAATGATTATATGAAATGATAAGAAGTTTCAAATTTATTAAGACTCAGTTCATTGTTGCTGTTGTTCAGTCGCTCAGTCATGTCCAACTCTTTGTGACCTCATGGCCTGCAGCATACCAGGGCTCCCTGTCCTTCACCATCTTCCGGAGCTTGCTTCAAGTTATGTATATTGAGTCGGTGATGCCATCCAACTATCTCATCCTCTGTCATCCCCTTCTCCTTCTGCCTTCAATCTTTTGCAGCATTAGGGGCTTTTATAATGAGTCAGCTCTTCTCACCATGTGGCCAAAGTATTGGGGTTTCAGCATCAGTCCTTCCAATGAATCGTCAGGATTGATGGGGAGCATATTCATTTATTACTAGCATTTAGAAGAATATATGAAGAATGTTGAATTTATCCTTGTCTGGAAAAGGAAACTTACCATTTTTCCAAGTAAGTTGGCCTGGGGAAAAATATATCTATTTATGTACTAGTTTTAGAATTCTTTAAGGGAATCTTCCACTCTTCATGCAGGTAGGTGGAAGATGTACTTATTTAAAATGAAGGAAGACATTAGAAAAGCAGGGAGGAGGAATGAGTGAAATGACGCAGGCAAGAGCAAAAGCATAGCAGTAGGAAAGAGAGATGCTCCACCTTGATGTGGGTGGTGAGTAGGCAGTAAGATGTGTTATGGGAATTAAAAATAAGAGGCACTTGGAAGAAAGCTGAGTTCTAAAAGACCCAGAAATGTCAAATGAACATGGAAACAGCACTAGGCCTTGCTCCCAGCTCTACGAGAGGTGCTGCACACCTGTTCACCTCAGAGCAGGCATGAAGAATTTGTCTGCCACTGTAATTCACAGCAGTGAGTTCATGGACCTCTCCTTCCATGATGGACACTTTCTGAAACGTAGAATTACTTGATGAAGACTAAAACACCATTGCTGTTGTTCGATTGCTAAGTTGTGTCCAGCTCTTTGTGACTCCATGGACTGCAGCATGCCAGGCTTTCCTGTCCTTCACTATCTCGCAGAGTTTGCTCAGACTCATGTCCATTTTATTCAGTTGATGATCCATCCAACCATCTCATCCTCTGTTTCCCTCTTCTCCTTCTGCCCTCAGTCTTTCCCAGCATCAGGGTTTTTTCTGAAGAGTCAGCTCTTTGCATCAGCTGGCCAAAATATCAGTGCTATAGAAAAGCTATCTTTTATTGTTTCTTATTAAATATCGCTCTTGATTCTAATGAGGATGATTAGAGTGGTTAAAAGAATAGACCTTCACTTATATGGGAAAATAATCTGAAAAGAATGGATATATATATTTGCAGAACTGAATCACTTTGCTGTATACCTCAAACTAAAACAACATTGTAAATCAACTATTCTTCAATATAAAATTAAATTAAATTTTTAAAAAAGACTGAAATTAGATAATAGTGGCTCCAGTTCTAGGTGTCCTATTTATCAGCTATGTACCATCTTGCAATTATCAATACTTAGCTTCCCTGAATCTCAGGCTTTACTGGGATGAAATATTTGTTTGTGTTAGTTGCTCAGTCATGTCCGACTCTTTGTAACCCCATGTACTTACTATAGCCTGCCAGGTTCCTCTGTTCATGAAATTCTCCAGGCAAGAATATAGGAAAGGGCTGCCATTCCCTTCTCCAGGGGATATTCCTGACCCAGGGATAGACAGAACCCTGGTCTCCTGCATTCCATGCAGATTCTTTACCATCTGAGCTACTAAAGTAAAAGGCAAGCAGAGTTAGCATCAGGCTCAGCACATAGATAATAATCCCCCAATAAACATTGGGAATTTTTTTTATTGTTGTTGGCACTGTTATTATTATTGTTTGTCAGATCCAAATCTATTTGATTTGATTTGGTAGAGTTTTTGCATTTTATTCTAAAATTATTTGTAGAAACGCCATCATTTTTTGTTCAAATATCAGGAAACTAATATTTTATATAATGCTATTTTACTTCATAACTTGCATTTACATCAGAATGGCTAAATACATTTTTGTTTACCTGAAATTCAATAATACAAAGGTTGAAATTATCTATAATTTGTTAAAAATGTAGAAACAGAATATACAGTGAGTCTACCAATATGTAAAATGATGAAAGTGAAAGTCACTCAGTTGTGTCCGACTCTTTGCAACCCCATGGACTATACAGTCCATAGAATTCTCCAGGCCAGAATATTGGAGTGGGTAGCCTTTTCCTTTTCCAGGGGATCTTCCCAACCCAGGTGTTGAACCCAGGTCTCCTGCATTGGAGGTGGATTCTTTACCAACTGAGCCACAAGGGAAGCCCCTGTAAAATGATAGTTAAACAATATTAAATTGGTTGATCTTTCCCTATACTTAATCAATTACTTGTAGTTTCTTCCTAATCTCCATTATATTTTAACATAACTCTTAAATACACTGTTTCTTGAGGAAACAGACTTCATTTCTAGGACTTGATTTTCCAAAAAGTTTGTGTAATTTCAAACAAGTAATTTTTCATTTTAAGTATGCTAAAATAATGGTAAAGTATAATATCAAAACAGCTGATCCCATTCAAATTAAAACTCCCTGCTGCTCAGAAGATGAAAGAAAAAACTTGGAATCATGAATTAATCCCAGGTGTTCAATATCCATTCTATATTGTTATATATTTTTATATAAGAGTAATTTTTTTTTTCCTGAAGATGCTCTATAAAAGGTTAGAAATTACAACTTAGTTGTTCCACCTGAACTGTTCTTGGCATTTACAGAAAAAAAGTACAAGTAGTATTTTTCAGGACACCTATTTGTATGACTAATTTATTTATTTATAACTCACCTTGTTCCAAAAGAGCAAAGTCTATAATCAGGAGCAACCAAACTACTGTCATTGAGATTTATGCTGATATGTGGATTTTTTTCTACAAAATTATGAAAGCAATAATTTAAAAGATTGATTGAGAATCAATTAATAATTGAGAATCAATTGATGATTGAGAATCAATTGAAGATTGAGGATGCTCCTGAAATGACCTCTTGACTATAAGATGACTGCCTCTGGATACCATGTACATAGGGCCAGAAAATAAAGTAAATGAATCCATGGATGTGTGGGGGGGGGGGGGAATTCATGGAAGAAGACAGTACAATAAAAAATATAAAATGTTTATTTGTATACTCTGGGCATTCAACTTCACTGTTTAATCTAGGAGAAAGAAATTGCCTTTCAAAGTACCTAATTTATTTAAATAAATTTTAAAAATGAAATTGGTTTAAAAACCTGTACGCAAGACAGCAAAAGAGACACACATGTATAGAACAGCCTTTTGGACTCTGTGGGAGAGGGTGAGGGGGGATGATTTGGGAGAGTGGCAGTGTAACATGTATGATATCATAAGTGAAACGAATCGCTGGTCTAGGTTCGACGCAGGATGCAGGATGCTTGGGACTGATGCACGGGGATAATCCAGAGAGAAGGTATGGGGCGGGAGCGGGGAGGTGGGGGTCGGGATTGGGAGTTCATGTACACTCGTGGCTGATTCATGTCAATGTATAGCAAAGCGAATACAGTATTGTAAAGCAAAACAAACTAAAAAATAAAAATTAATTAAAAAATAAATAAATACAGTGAAATTGGGCTTTGAAAGTACACATTAGAAACACAGGTACAAATATTTTCACAATCTTGTATACAATGACTCCAAAGTAGAAACAGCCTAATGTCATCAAGAGTAGTATTTTTAAGGAATGAGATTTTGAAATCTACAACAATTTAAAAAACAGTAGTATAGATAGGTGAATTATAGTTTATTCTGCATAGTATTCAATTGTAAAAATATACCACAATTCACTTATCTACTCTTTTGTTAATTTTTGTAGATTTAAAAATACTACTCTTGATGACATTAGGCTATTTTAGTTTGAGGTCATTGTATATAGGATTATGAAAATATTTTTATCTGTCTTTTAGGAATTTATGCATTTTCCTAATGTAGACTTTCAAAATCTCATTTTACTTTAAAAATTTATTTAAATAAATTAAGTACTTTGAAAAGCAGCTTCTTTTCTCCCCCCAAACCAAACAAGGAAGTTTACAGTGAAATACCATACAGGACTGAGAATATAAAACATTACTAATATTCAAAACAATGTGAACCAATTTCATGAAAATAAAATTTAAGAAAACAGGATGTAAAAAGCATAATGTGTGATTTAAATAAAGCTCAAAAACCTCCACATAAAAACATGCATTTTGAAAATCTGTACTCTTATTAAAAGTTACACTACAGGTTGCCCTGAGAGTGAGAGTGTAGTAACTGACAAGGGGACAGGCAGGGCTTCCAGGATGCTGCTGATGTTTTATTTATGATATGGTCACATGGATGCATCTACTTTGTAAACATGCACATAGTTACACTTTTAAATTGAGCATTTTTCTCCATTGCGTGATAAAAAGTACTTCAACATAAAAAAGGGAGTGTAGGATTATTAATGCCTCCCACTGAAACACCCACCAGTGTGATATGCATTATTGCCTGTGGAAAAGCTGAAGGATTCTAGACTTTTATGTGTCTAGCCTGCTGAGAGTAGGATGACCAGATCAAAGTAGGACAGGTTGACCTCTTAAACAACACTGACATCTTCAGTTGATTCTTTTCCGAAGATGATGCTTTGATTGACAAAATCACTTCCTCTGTAGGTGTTCAGATATCTAACAAGGTCAGAGCAAACTGAAATAAAAGTGATTTTAAGTTCTTAGTCATTTTCTTTTCAATTGAATAAGTAAACATTTTAGCCCACGAGTTTTCATATGTACTATATTTTTGACTCACTGAATGCCTTTCTTAGACAAATATTTTAGCAAGATAAAATTTATCAGATAATATCTCTATGTTTATTTTAATTGGTTTGCCAAACTTGAGTGCTGTGAAATTGTAAGGCTTCTTAATTTCAGTTCCTCCTTTTACCATATATGAATTTATCGAATTAAAAGTAGGAATGCAATCAAAAGAGTTCTATAATGTAACTCTTCTAAAGTATAATTATGAAATTAAATCCTAAAAACCATGTACACTCTCAGCATCTAATTTGTTCAGTTCTTCCCATGAGTTTGTGGGGATAAGTTTTAATGTTTGCCTATTATATTTTAAATAAAGCTTTGATTTAGTAAAAACTTTCAAAGTTCTTTAGCACTCTATTTGTTAAGTATTTTGATTAAGATTTCAAAGAAATTTTAAACACAATGTAGACACCTAATATACCAAAAAATTAAAATGCATTGTAGTATCTGTAGGTTGATTTCAAAACCTCATATAGGTTTAGAAGCAAACTGATGAAAGGATAAAAGAATTTAAGTCAGAAAGTATACACCATGAAGCTGGATTATCCACTTGTGTTATTACTTTCACTATATACATATAAAAATAGTATATTTTGGCATTACAATTTCTTTTTGGATTGGTATGTACAGCTAGTTTATACACAATTGATCACTTATGCAAAGAAATAGAGGAAAACAATAGAATGGGAAAGAGTAGAGATCTCTTCAAGAAAATTAGAGATACCAAGGGAACATTTCATGCAAAGATGAGCACAATAAAGGACAATAATGGTATGGACCTAACAGAAGCAGAAGATATTAAGAAGAGGTGGCAAGAAGACACACAAGAACGGGACAAAAAAGATCTTAATGACCCAGATAAACATGATGGTGTGATCATTCACCTTGAGCCACACAATCTAGAATGAAAAGTCAAGTGGGCCTTAAGAAGCATCACTATGAACACAGCTAGCGGAGGTCATGGAATTCCCGCTGAGCTATTTCAAGTCCTAAAAGATGATGCTGTGAAGTGCTCCACTCAATATGCCAGCAGAGTTGGAAAACTCAGCAGTGGCCACAGGACTGGAAAAGGTCAGTTTTCACTCCAGTCCCAAAGAAAGGCAATGCCAAAGAATGTTCAAACTATTGCACAATTGCACTCATCTCATACACTTGCAAATAATGCTCAAAATTCTCCAAGTTAGGCTTCAACAGTATGTGAACCATGAACTTCCAGACGTTCAAGCTGGATTTAGAAAAGGCAGAGGAACCAGAGATCAAATTGCCAACAACCACTGGATCATAGAAAAAGCAAGAGAATTCCAGAAGAACATCTGCTTCTGTTTCATTGACTACACAAAAACCTCTGACTGTGTGGATCATAACAAACTGTGGAAAATTCCTAAAGAGATGGAAATACCAGATCACCTTACCTGCTTCCTGAGAAATCTGTATGCAGGTCAAAAAGAAACAGTTAGAACCAGACATGGAACAATAGACTGGTTCCAAATAGGAAAAGGAGTACGTCAAGGCTGTATATTGTCACCCTGCTTATTTAACTTATATGCAGAGTACATCATGTTAAATGTTAGGCTGGATAAGCACAAGCAGGAATAAAGATTGCCAGAAAAAATATCAATAACCTCAGACACGCAGATGACACTACCCTTATTTCAGAAAGTGAAGAGGAACTAAAGAGCCTCTTATGAAAGTGAAAAAGGAGAGTCAAAAAGCTGGCTTAAAACTCAGCATTCAAAAAAATAAGATCATGGCATCCAGTCCCATCACTTCATGGCAAATAGATGGGGAAACAGTGGAAACAGTGTCAGACTTTATTTTGGGGGGGCTTCAAATCACTGCAGATGGTGACTGCAGCCATGAAATTAAAAGATGCTTACTCCTTGGAAGGAAAGTTATAACCAGCCTGGACAGCATATTAAAAAGCAGAGACATTATTTTGCCAACAAAGCTCTATCTAAACTCTGGGATTTCCAGTATTCATGTATGGATGTGAGTGAATTGGACCATAAAGAAAGCTGAGCACCAAAAAATTTATGTTTTTGAACTGTGGTGTTGGAGAAGACTCTTGAGAGTTCCTTGGACTGCAAGAAGATCAAAGCCATCAATCCTAAGGGAAATCAGTCCTGAATTCATTGGAAAGACTGATGCTGAAGCTGAAGTTCCGATACTTTGGCCACATGATTCAGTGAACTGACTCATTAAAAAAGACCCTCATTCTATGGAAAATAGTATTCAGGAAGAGAAGGGGACGACACAGGGTGAGATGGTTGGAAAGCATCACTGACTCAATGGATATGAGTTTGAATAAGCTCCAGGAGTTGGTGATGGGCAGGAAAGCTGACCTACTGCAGTCCGTGGTGTCGGAAAGTGTCAAACACAACTGAGCGACTGAACTGAACTGAACTCTACACAACTGTAAATTAAATGCTCATCACCATTAATTTTAAGTACATTTTTTATTTTAAAAATTTCCTTATTTAATAAAAACCTGATTTTACTTTACAATATGCTCCACTCAAAATTTTATCCACACTGTCACCTCAAAAAATTTTTCTGTTCCGAGCAATAATTGAGTTTATATTAGCATTCAAAAGAATGTCTGTTTCACATTTGAGCTAATGAACACCCCAAAACTTTACTTAGATTACAGGAACTGGATGAAGCAATATCACATTTATCTGAATTATTTTTTTGATATTTTATTTGAACTTTCTGATGACACATAAAATTCATATTATTTGAGTGTTTGTGAAACTCTTCTGTTACGAAACTAGCATAATAACAGCTATTGCTTGACTTTCCATATGTGCACGAGAAAACTTGGAATTGAAAGCAAGCAATTTGATCTCAATGCAAAATCAATCTTTACAAAATCAATTTTAAACATACTTGCTGAAGTTTTCTGGCTTCTTAAAATAACTCCCAACTTTTGAAGCAGAATGTTGAGGCTTTGCAGCAGTTTCTGGTCTTCATATGTTCAGCAATATCACTGTGGGTCCCATAATAAATGGTAAACATCAACAAACATTTCATGAAAATTACATGTTTATTAGAAAATTTCTAGAGAAATTAAAGGCAGTAGACATTTCACTAGACATTGACTTTTGTTTACTTCACATTCATTGTTGCCAAAAAAGTTTACTGTAGAATAAATGGGTGTTCCCAAACCAAAAAATAAATGTTTATAAATTAAGAAAAAATGAGAAAATCACTGAAGTAAAGGCATCAAGCTTTTTCTCTGTAGACCATAGAATAGGACTGTACAATGTCTAATCTCCAGATACATTTGATATATGGTTCAAAAGTATAATTTTCCCCCATTTCCCATTGGCCAAGTGACTTAGTGAATCTCATATGGTACAACAGAAGCCAAGGCTTAACTGGTTGGTACAATGGCAGGGCTAAAAAAGCCAAGAATCCCTAATCCTACCTAGATTAAAGGCATTAGTTTTATGTGGCTTCTTAATTTTGAGGGTACTTCTTTTATCTGCTCTCACCCTGAACACTGTTCTGATATGTGAGATATTAACTGCTTCACTTCTTCCTAACTTAGAAATGTTTCTCTGGTCATCTCTCAGATTTACCTAGTTGCAAGACAAACTCTGCTCACCATACACATGTCCATGCCGCTAAATCAGACTATGACCAAAGCTACAGACACATTGATCTATACAACACATCTTATTTCTTGTCTGAATATAATACCTGACATTAAAAAAATGAAGACTCTGGAACAGATGTTAAAATGCATAAAATCCTGGGACACTAAATGTCAAGTTAGGATATCTTCAAAGTTTTTATGTTGGAATACATGTAATCATTTCTTAAAGCACAAAATTTTCTTGATAAGAAGTTTTACACATGAAATATATCCCAGTGGTCCAAGACCAATAGCAGTCCATGAAGACACATAAGCAAATTGATCTTCAATTCAGATAAAAATTCTAGATGATTGGTAGGATAATTAGAAGTCTAACATATATAATATTTTTTCTATTGGATGATAGATTCCATCTTGCTTTATTCTATTAAAATTTACAGAATTGAATATCCTTTACCACTGGGTACATGGTTCACCAGACTGCTTTCATGGATAATTCAATCATTTTTGGTCTCTACTTCGGTCTGGTAACTTTTCCACTGATTTAATACTTGGTGTTCAATTTACAGATATATGTTCTGTGAGGAAATTATACAGTATAACACCCTGACTATATCTCTAGTACCTTTGCCTTGTGAGATGAGATGAGTATAACCAACCACCTGTTGACATCTTACTTAATCTGACAGTGTGTATAGTAAAATAGATATGTGGCAAAAGATAATTGTTTTCTAATTGAATGGCTCAACTATAAGTTATTATTTTTTTCCTGTGACTGAACAATCTTACTAGCAATAAAAGCCATTTTCTTTACAGTGGCTTAAAGCTCAACATTCAGAAAACGAAGATCATAGCATCCAGTCCCATCACTTCATGGGAAATAGACAGGGAAACAGTGGAAACAGTGTCAGACTTTATTTTTCTGGGCTCCAAAATCACTGCAGATGGTGACTGCAGCCATGAAATTAAAAGACGCTTACTCCTTGGAAGAAAAGCTATGACCAACCTAGATAGCATATTCAATAGCAAGATATTACTTTGCCGACTAAGGTCCGTCTAGTCAAGGATATGGTTTTTCCAGTAGTCATGTAGGGATGTGAGAGTTGGACTGTGAAGAAGGCTGAGTGCCAAAGAATTGATGCTTTTGAACTGTGGTGTTGGAGAAGACTCTTGAGAGTGTCTTGGACTGCAAAGAGATCCAACCAGTCCATTCTGAGGGAGATCAACCCTGGGATTTCTTTGGAAGGAATGATGCTGAAGCTGAAGCTCCAGTAGTTTGGCCACCTCATGCGAAGAGTTGACTCTTCACATGGAAAAGACTCTGATGCTGGGAGGGATTGGGAGCAGGAGGAGAAGGGGATGACCGAGGATGAGATGGCTGGATGGCATCACTGACTCCATGGGTGTGGGTATGGGTGAACTCCGAAAGTTGTGATGAACAGGGAGGCCTGGCATGCTGCGATTCATGGGGTCGCAAAGAGTTGGACATGACTGAGCGACTGAACTGTACTGAACTGATAATGAATTATTATGTTTGGAGATTAATAAAAGTTGGTCTTACAGTATTATAAAATATTACAAATAAACCAAGTCATATCTTACATTGTCTTCTGTAAAAGGAACAAATTTGATTCTCAGACTAAACTCTTCAAAATATATTAAGACAATTTTCACATTTTCAGACTCATTGCTTATTACCCTCACTCCCTCAACCTGGTTCCCTTCATGTATGTTCCCTACCGAAATGTAATTTAAGCAATTAAACCAATACATTATCTTCTGTCTCCTTTAGTTTTTCAAAATGATTTTCATTTCATGGCTTTCATGATGACATGTCCAAGTTAAGCTGTGAATAACTGAGCATTTTGTACTGTAAAAATGGCAATAATTTTGGCTGATCATCATATAATCATTTGGCTTTTCTCAATGAAGTCTAGCTATTAAGATGGGGAAAATAATTCACAAAATCAGTTAATTACTATTTTTTCCAGCAATCTAGAACAGTGACTAGAGACAGTTTTTTTTTTAATTGCTACTTTAAATATCATATTAAAAAAAAATTTTAGGACCTTCAGTTCAGTTCAGTTCAGTCACTCAGTCATGTCTGACTCTTTGTGACCCCATGAATCGCAGCACACCAGGCCTCCCTGTTCATCACCAACTCCCGGAGTTCACTCAGATTCACGTCCATTGAATCCGTGATGCCATCCAGCCGTCTCATCCTCTGTCGCCCCCTTCTCCTCCTGCCCCCAATCCCTCCCAGCATCACAGTCTTTTCCAAAATGAGTTAACTCTTCACATGAGGTGGCCAAAGTACTTTAGTATCATTCCTTCCAAAGAAATCCCAGGGCCGATTTCCTTCAGAATGGACTGGTTGGATCTCCTTGCAGTCCAAGGCACTCTCAAGAGTCTTCTCCAACACCACAGGTCAAAAGCTGGCATAATTCAACATCTAAACTGCTAAATTAGGTTTCCATAGGACTTGTGATGGAGTCATGCAGTACAGATTTACTGGGAAACTTCAGGGGAATAGATGTTCATAACAGTCTTGGGTCAAAGTTCTGATTATGCCACTGATTTATTCTATCACTTGAGGCATATCACGTCAAGACTGAGTCTCAACCATAAAGTGAGCATTTGATGCTCTCCAAGGTACATTTTAGATTGACATTTATCAACTGAGATCTGAACGAGAAATTGCTGTATATCTGAAGAAAGTCTTAATATGTTAGGGTGCTTTTTCCACCCAGTATAATTCCACTTGGGCTTCTCACGTGGCTCAACAGGTAAAAAATCCACATGCAATGGAGGAGACCTGGGTTGGATCACTGGGTTGGAAAGATCCCCTGGAGAAGGGAAAGGCTACCCACTCTAGTATTCTGGCCTGGAGAATTCCATGGACTGTATAGTCCATCAGGTCGCAAAGAGTCAGACACAATTGACTGAGCGACTTTCAATTATAAGGATAAGGATAATTGCATGTAAGTAGCTAATTCTTTCTGAATCTCCAGGTCTTAGCTAAATTCTCTATCCTCTCCTTTGCCTCCTCCATTACTTCCAACTGAGATTGGTTGCCTCCTATGCACTTCTAAAACCGTCTGTACTTAATCCCACCACAGGAACCGTTGGTCTCAACCATCCATTGGAATTTTTACTTATATATTGTCTTGAAGATAGGACCAGATCTTATTCATATTGTGTCTCCAAAATCTAGCATAATGTTTAGCATTAATAATTGCCCAATAAATGTGTTGAATGAATGAAATATTAACATATATATTTGTTAAAGCAGTTTTTGCAAGTACTGCTTTAGAATAAGTACCGAGTGCAATCTAAATAAAGTGAATAATTTTGTACCAAATGCAAAAATTTGAACATTACTATCATTCAAATGTTGCTATCAATTTACTGTATAGTAAAATGAAACTAGTAAATGTTGCCACTTAAGTATGATGGTGGTGGTTTAGTCAGTAAGTCATGTCAGACTCTTGCAACTCCACGGACTGTAACCTGACAGGCTCTTCTGTTCATGGGATTCTCCAGGGAAGAATACTGGAATGGGTTGCCATTTCCATTCCAGAGGATCTTCGACCCAGGAATTGAACTGGGGTCTCCTGCATTCCATGGGGTCGCTAAGAGTCAGACACAACTGAGCTACCTCACTTTCACTTTTCACTTTCACGCATTGGAGAAGAAAATGGCAACCCACTGCAGTGTTCTTGCCTGGAGAATCCCAGGGACTAGGGGCCTGGTGGGCTGCCATCTATGGGGTTGCACAGAGTTGGACATGACTTAGCAGCAACAACAGCAGCAGCTCCTGTATTGCAGATTCTTTACCGAATGAGCTATGAGGGAAGCCACTTAAGTGTGATTTCCTTCAAGTTTTTGTTGTTTATATTGGATAAATGTGGCAAAGGTAAGTGACCAGTTTTGTTACACTTTGGTATATCAAATGAATGCTTTCTTATGATATTTCAAACAAAAAAGCATTTATTATTAAAAATGACTTGATGATATTTTAAATTGTGAGATTTAAATGCATACATGCAATGCTTATATATTCAGCCTGAAGAATAACCTAAATATATTAGAAGATGTAGCAGCAAAGTTACTTGTTTAATTGTTTCTGTCTTCTGAATAATAACTAAGATGACATATAAAAACAGTAACAATGCAAAATAATGCTATTTATCTTTGTAATAATCTAAAAAGTACATAAGGCATTGACTGTAATCTAATCCATAAATAAATCTGCTGGGAAGATGTGCTATGAACCTAAATATGTATTTTGTTCAATTGTATGCATGCTCACAATGTTTCTAAAAACTTCTTTTTTCAATGTATAAAAGATGACAAGGCACCATAATTCTCCTTGCTCAATCTTTCTTGAAGTACATTCTTTTTATATCAAAGGTCAAACTCACTGGCTTGCTCAGCACAGGAAATGAAAAGCAAGTTCTAAGAAAATAGGTTACGAATGTTAAATGCTTCAGGACATGAGGCATGCCCAAAAGGAATTTCCTAACAAGATTTGGACTACAGAAACAAAGAAAGGCACGATGCAAATAAAGTAACATTAATCAGAAACATTCCTGAAGGAGTCTTCTCTTGTATCATACAAAAACTTCACATTTAGAGTTATAACAAATTTCTTTTTTCCTGTGAACAAAATATAACAAAATAATATTCTTCTTAGAAGCTGTATTTAATCTAAATCCATCCCCTTTTCAGGCTCAAATCAAATATACAATTTACCCAAATTTGAAAAAGCTTGTGCTACTATAAAGTGGACCTAGTAACTGAATTTTCCATTTTATCTGAACTTGCTATATCTGAACTCGAATAATACCAGGAAATTCTGTAGTGCAACTCTACTATAGTCGTGTGACTTGTAAGCAATTTTCTATTGTTGCTGCTGCTGCTGCTAAGTCATGTCAATTGTGTCTGACTCTGTGCGACCCCACAGACCCCATAGATGGCAGCCCACCAGACCCCAAGTCCCTGGGATTCTCCAGGCAAGAACACTGGAGTGGGTTGCCATTTCCTTCTCCAACGCATGGAAGTGAAAAGTAAAAGTGAAGTCACTCAGCCGTGTCCTACTTCTTGCGACTCCATGACTGTAGCCTACCAGGCTCCTCCATTCATGGGAGTTTCCAGGCAAAAATACCAGAATGGGTTGCCATTGCCTTTTCCGTTTCTACTGTTAAACTGTCTTTAAAGCATAAAGATCATTATTCTAAGTGAAATACATAGTAAAAGTCCTGATGTCAACCTAGTTTAAGCCATTTCAGACAATTTAAATTTATCAATTAATAACTCTGATGGCTTAGATGGTAAAGAAGCTGCGTGAAATGCAGGAGACCTGGGCTTATCCCTGGGACAGGAAGATCCACTGGAAAAGGAAATGGCAACTCAATCTAGTATTCTTGCCTAGAGAATCCCATAGACAGAAGAGCCTGATGGGCTACAGTTCACAGGGTCATAAAGAGTTGGCCATGACTGAGCAACTAACAACAACACAAGAGAAGATGCTACATGTGGACATCACCAGATGGTCAACACCGAAATCAGACTGATTATATTCTTTGCAGCCAAAGATGGAGAAGCTCTATACAGTCAGCAAAGACAAGACCGGGAGCTGACTGTGGGAGCTGATCATGAACTCCTTATTGCCAAATTCAGACTTGAAGAATGTAGGGAAAACCACTAGGCCATTCAGGTATGACCTAAATCAAATCCCTTACATTTATACGGTGGAAGTGAGAAATAGATTCAAGGGATTAGATCTGATAGACCGAGTGCCTGAAGAACTATGCACAGAGGTTCGTGACACTGTACAGGAGACAGGGATGAAGGCTATCCCCAAGAAAAAGAAATGTCAAAAGGCAGAGTGGTTGAATGAGGGGGCCTTACAAATAGCTGTGAAAAAAAGAGAAGTGAAAGGCAAAGGAGAAAATGAAAGATATGCCTATCTGAATGCAGAGTTCCAAAGAATAGCAAGGAGAGATAAGAAAGCCTTCCTCAGTGATCAGTGTAAAGAAATAGAGAAAAACAACAGAATGGGAAAGACTAGAGATCTCTTCAACAAAATTAGAGAAAGTAAGGGAATATTTCATTCAAAGATGGGCTCGATAAAGGCAGAAATGGTATGGACCTAACAGAAGCAGAGATATTAAAAAAAGGTGGCAAGAATACACAGAAGAACTGTACAAAAAAGATCTTCATGACGCAGATAATCACGATGGTACAATCACTCACCTAGAGCCAGACATCCTGGAATGTGAAGTCAAGTGGGCCTTACGAGGCATCACTGCAAACAAAGCTAGTGGAGGTGATGGAATTCCAGGTGAGCTGTTTCAAATCCTATAAGATGATGCTGTGAAAGTGCTGCACTCAATATGACAGCAAATCTGGAAAACTCAAGAGTGGGCGACAGGACTGGAAATGGTTAGTTTTCATTCCAATCCCAAAGAAAGCAATGTCAAAGAATGCCCAAACTACCACACAATTGCATTCATTTCACACGCTAGCAAATTAATGCTCAAAATTCTCCAAGCCAGGCTTCAACAGTACATAAACTGTGAACCTCCAGATGTTCAAGCTAGATTTAGAAAAGGCAGAGGAACCAGAAGTCAAACTGCCAACATCTGTTGGATCATCACAAAAGCAAGAGAATTACAGAGAAACATCTACTTCTGCTTTATTGACTATGTCAAAGCCTTTGACTATGTTGACTGTCTAGATCAGTGACTGTGGAAAATTCTTAAAGCGATGGGAATACCAGACCACCTGATCTGCCTCTTGAGAAATCTCTCTGCAGGTCAGGAGGCAACAGTTAGAAATGGACATGGAACAACAAACTGGTTCCAAAAGGGAAAGGAGTACACCAAGGCTGTATATTGTCACCCTACTGATTTAACTTATATGCAGAGTGCATTATGAGAAATTCTGGTCTGGATGAAGCACAAGCTGGAATCAAGATTGCTGGGAGAAATATCAATAACCTTAGAATTGCAGATGACACCACCTTTATTTCAGAAAACAAAAAGCTAAAGAGCCTCTGGATGAAAGTGAAAGAGGAGAGTGAAAAAATGAGCTTAAAAATCAACATTCAGAAAATTAAGATCATGGCATCCAGTCCCATCACTTCATGGCAAATAGTGGGAAAACATTGGAAGCACTGACTGACTATTTCTGGGGGGGCTCCAAAATCACTGCAGATAGTGATTGCAGTCATGAAATGAAAAGACGCGTGCTCCTTAGAAGGAAAGTTATGATCTACCTAGACAGCATATTTAAAAGCAGAGACATTACTCTGTCGACAATGATCCATCTAGTCAAAGCTATGGTTTTTCCAGTAGTCATGTATGGATGTGAGAAAACTGAAAATGAAAGTGAAAGTGAAGTCGCTCAGTCATGTCCGACTGTTTGCAACCCGATGGACACCAGGTTCCTCCATCCATGGGATTTTCTAGGCAAGAGTACTGGAGTGGGTTGCCATTTCCTTCTCCAGAGAATCTTCCTGACCGAGGGATGAAATCCAGGTCTCCTGCATTGTAGACAGACGCTTTACCATCTGAGCCACCAAGAAAGACATGGATGTAAGAGTTGGACTATAAAGAAAGCTGAGCACTGAAGAATTGATGCTTTTGAACTGTGGTGTTGGAGAAGACTCTTGTGAGTCCCTTGGATAGCAAGGAGATCCAACCAGTCCATCCTAAAGGAAATGAGTCCTGAATATTCATTGGAAGGACTGATGCTGAATCTGAAGCTCCAATACTTTGACCACCTGATGCAAAGAACTGACTCACTGGAAAAGACCCTGATGCTGAGAAAGATTGAAGGTGGGAGAAGGGAATGACAGAGGATGAGCTGGTTGGATGGTATCACCAACTCAATGGACATGAGTTTGGGTAAACCCCTGGAGTTGCTGATGGACAGGGAGACTTTGTGTGCTGCGGTTCATGGGGTCACAAAGAGTTGGACACAACTGAGTGACTGAACTGAACTGAACCAATCAACTAACACACATATATCAATACTTTCTTAATTTTTAAGAAATGTAATATGCAAAGAGGAACTAAAGACTTAACTCCTAACTCTTCAAACACTTCTGTAACATAAGTGAAAACACTGAAGAAAAGTTGAATTTCTGTTGGAAAGCAAGCATAGTCACTGACTTGAGGGTAATTGCTGTCTAGTGGAAGGAGGTTGGTATTGGGAAGCAGTTCCTGACTTTGCATGGTGGTCCATCAATTGACTAGCTGTGTGGTTCTGAACAAATTATTAAGATGTTTTTTTCTAAGTATTACCTATCTAAACATGAGGATAAAACAATTGAAGTAACATGTAGCAAGTCTTCATTCAGTTTCCTTTCTTTCCTTTCATGTGCAAAAGCAGTATGAGATTGAAATTTCAATTACTGAGGCATTAAACCAAACAGCATTATAAATTTTAGTGTTGTAAACATTTTTAAATTTCTATGAATCTATCTCCATCCTTTCATATGTGACATAATACAAAGCCAGGATAGTTAATTTGGCTAAGGTCATAAGTAGTACAACCAGAAATAAAACTTTTTTCACTAAACTTAGTCCCATGTTTTTCTCAGTTGCACCTTCTCTTGAGTTTCTACTGTCTTTGTAAAATTTCTGCATACAGCTCAATTGCACCTTCTCTTGAGTTTCTACTGTCTTCATAAAATTTCTGCATACAGCTTCCTTCTTAAGCAATTAGTCTATCCAGCAACACTGTCTTGAAAACTCTGTTTGGATTTTATTTTCATCCCTCCATTGGTTTACCCAGAAATCAAGTTCAGTCAAAATTATTTATGGCCATTTATTCTTCTCTAACATAGAAATACAAATGTTGACTTCTATAAGAATTCATAAAGATTTGCATTCTAGAGATATTCATTGCATGTGTCTACAATGTGGTAATGGCTGAAAAAAGATGCAAAAAGAATAAATGAACTTCAAGATTGAAATTAGAAATGTCAATGAACTGTAAAAGGACACATTAAGGAAATTCTTTTGGATGAAACAGAAAAAGTAAAATAAGAAATATTATGTAACCAACCTATGAACTTTTTCTTAAACTCCTAAAGACAATTGACAGCACCCTGACATAAAGGTGCCTAAAATCTACTTTTGAAATACTGCTTTATAACTACTTATTAGAATATTGAATACTATGTAGGAGGACGAGAAGGCAGTCTTTTTATGTTTCATCCCACTTGGAGATAAATTCTCTTCAAACTGATTTATGGAGTCTACTAGATGAAACCTTTCCCTAAATTAAAAAAAAAAAAGGTATTTTAGAAAAATTCTGTATTTATAACACACACGCGGAAGTTTCCATGGGATATTCCTTTGCACAAGATTGCCTCAGTTTTTCCTACATAGAATTTCCTTCCATAAACAAGACATTATTTTCTTGAAATGTAGCTCTCTCCACATTTCCATAAAAGAATAAATCATGAACTGTTAAATATTTAAGTTCTAAAAAGGATAAAATAGAGTCAGTCATAAGAAAGAAGAATGTTTGAAGAACATATTATGAAATAGAGAATGCACTCCAGTTCTTTAAGTTTCTGAATTTAAAACTAAATTCAAAATATACACAGTTTGTGTGGCAATTAAATGCCAAATGTGATCTGCTAGCATGGTTAGAAATATGTGTGTTCCATTCCAGACAAGCCTTAAAGCTTGTTGAGAAATGGGAGTAAATATAATAAAGCACCTTATAACACAGCAGAAATACCAAAATTTTGAGTTCTATCACCTGAAATTATATTGAAACTCAGGAGGACAAGTTTTATTCATTTTCCATGTGACTTTGGACCAGTGGTTCCTCTCTATGTAATTTGTAAGTCTTCTTAATCCAATATTAACGTGTTTCCATTATAATGACATGCTTTAACAAGTAATAATGGTTAGGAAATGGATTCTCTATTAATTGTCACTAAGTTTTTTTACATTTACTGAATTCTCATTAACAAAACAGTCCTATGAGATTTGTATCATTATTTATAGTTTATAAAAGAGGAAATCAAAGCTGAGTTTTAAGTGAATTATTTGCAGAGCAGAGTTGGGATGATAGCCTGGTCTGTTGATTTGATTATTTGCTGTATGTATTATTTACCTTATAATTTAACATGGATATATTAGTTAACAAATATTCATTTAATTATTTTAGATATAGTTGAAGAACAATCTAGTGTCTATACATGTATTTTCTCCCCCCTCCTCACTTAATTGAGATATAATTGACATATAATGTTATGTAAGTTTAAGGCATAAAACCTGTTGATCTGATTCATTTATATAGTCCAATGTGATTACCATTATAGCTTTAGCAAACACCTCCACAAAGTTGCATACAATTCTATCTCTTTTGTGGGGAGAACATTTAAGATCTACTCTCTTAGCAACTTTCAAGAATATTTTATGGTGTTATTAACTATATTCCCAATGCTGTGTACTGAAACTGCAGAACTTACTCATATTCTAATTAGAAGTTTGTATGCTTTAACCACGTCATTTCCACATTTTTCCCATCTCTACTCCTGGTTACCACCACTCTACTCTCTTTCTATGAGTTTAGCTTTTTTGGATTCCATATATAAGTGAAATCATACAATATTTGTCTTTCTTTAACCTATTTCACATGACATAATATGCCCAGTGTACATCTAGATTATCTCAAATGACAGGGTTTTCTTTTTCCTTGTGGCCAAATAATGTTCTGTTGCATATACACACCATGCCTTCTTTATCCGTTCATCTATTGACAGGCTCTTAGACTGTTTGCTTATGTTGACTGTTATAAGTAATGGGAGTTCAGATATCTCTTTCAGTTCAGTTCAGTTGCTCAGTCATGTCCGACTCTTTGTGATTCCATGGACCTCAGCACACCAGGCCTCCCAGTCCATCACCAGCTCCCAGAGTTTAACCAAACTCATGTCCATTGAGTTGGTGATGCCATCCAACTAGCCCATCCTCTGTTATCCCCTTCTCCTTCCACCTTCAATCTTTCCCAGCATCATAGTCTTTTTAAATGAGTCAGTTCTTTGCATCAGGTGGTCAAAATATTGGAGTTTCAGCTTCAACATTAGTCCTTCCAATGAACACTTAGGACTGATCTCCTTTAGGATGAATTGGTTGGCTCTCCTTGCAGTCCAAGGGACTCTCAGAGTCTTCTCCAACACCGCAGTTCAAAGCATCAGATCTTTGGCACTCAGCTTTCTTATATTCCAACTATCATATCCATACATGACTACTAGGAAAACCACAGCTTTGACTAGACAGACCTTTGTTGGCAAAGTAATGTTTCTGATTTTTACTATGCTGTCTGAAGGTGAAGGTGAAGGTGAAGTCGCTCAGTCGTGTCCTACTCTTTGCGACCCCGTGGACTGTAATGTACTAGGCTTCTCTGTCCATGGGATTCTCCAGGCAAGAATACTGGAGTGGATTGCCATTTCCTTCTCCAGGGGATCTTCCCGACCCAAGGATCAAACCCGGGTCTCCCGCATTGGAGGCAGACGCTTTAACCTCTGAGCCACCAGGGAAGCCCGTATGCTGTCTAGGTTGACTATAACTTTCCTTCCAAGGAGTAAGCGTCTTTTAATTTCATGGCTGCAATCACCATCTGCAGTGATTTTGGAGTTCCCCCCAAAATAAAGTCTGTCACTGTTTCCCCATCTATTTCCCATTAAGTGATGGGACCAGATGTCATGATCTTAGTTTTCTGAATGTTGAGCTTGAAGTCAACTTTTTCACTCTCCTCTTTCACTTTCGTCAAGAGGCTCTTTAGCTCTTCTTCACTTTCTGCCATAAGGGTGGTGTCATCTGCATATATTTCTCCTGGCAATCTTGATTCCAGCTTGTTCTTCATCCAGCCTGCATTTTTCATGATGTATTCTGCACGTAAGTTAGATAAGCAGGGTGACAATATACAGCCTTGATGTACTCCTTTTCCTATTTGGAATCAGTCTGTTGTTCCATGTCCAGTTCTAGCTGTTGTTTCCTGACCTGCATACAGATTTCTTAAGAGGCAAGTCAGGTGTCTGGTATTCCCATCTTTTTCAGAATTTTCCACAGTTTATTGTGATCCACACAGTCAAAAGCTTTGGCATAGTCAATAAAGAAGAAATAAATGCTTTTCTGTAACTCTCTTGTATTTTCCATGATCCAGCAGATATTGGTAATTTGATCTCTGTTCCTCTTCCTTTTATACAACCAGCTTGAACATCTGGAAGTTCATGGTTCAATATTGCTGAAGCCTGGCTTGGAGAATTTTGAGCATTATCTTACTAGCCTGTAAGATAAGTACAATTGTGTGATGGTTTGAGCATTCTTTGGCATTACCTGTCTTTGGGATTGGAATGAAAACTGAGCTTTTCCAGTCCTGTGGCCACTCTTTAAGATATCTCTTTAAGATTCTTCTTCCATTTCATTTGGATATATAGACAGAAGTGGGATTGCTAGAAAATATGGCAGTTCTATTTTCTAGTTTTTGAAGCACCTCCATACTATTCTTCATTGTAGCTGTACTAATTCACATTCCAACTAACAATACACAAGGTTCACTTTTCTTCACATTGTCACTGACACTTGTTACCTCTTGATGCGAGCATCCCAGCAGGTGTGAAGTGAGATTTCCTTGTGGTTGAGATTTGTATTTCCCTAATGATAGTAATGTTGAGCACCTGAGCACCTTGGTTATGCACCCTGTTTACTTTTTGTATGTCTTCTTTGAAAAAATGTCCAGATCCACCATCCACTTTTTAATCAGGTCATTTGCTCATTATTGAGTTAAGTTCTTTATATATTTTGGATATGAACCTCTTATTAGATATGTTTTCTAGTATTCCATAGGTTGCCTTTAAGATTGCTGTTTGGTTTGCTGGGCAGAAGCTTTTTAGTTTGATATAGTTCTAATTACTGATTTTTGCTTTTGTTTCAGATGTCATATCCAAAAAAATTGTTGTCAAAAACAGTGTCGAGTTTTTCTTGTGTTTTCTTGAAGGAGTTTTAAGTCTTATGTTTAAGTCTCTAATTTATTTTGAATATGGTTTTGTGAGTGATATAAGATAGGAATCCAATTTCCTCTTCTTACCTGTGGTTATCCAATTTTCCCACCACCATTTACTGAAGAGATGGTCTTTTCCCCATGGCATATTCTTGGCTATCTTGTGAAATATTAGTTAACTATATGTATGGGGGTTTCTTTCTTCACTCCTGATTCTGTTATCTATGCATCTATTCTTATGCCAATCCAATACTGTTTTGTTACTTTAGCTTTGTAATGTAGTTTGAAATTAGGAAATGTAGGCATGCAGCTTTGCTCTTTCTCAGGATTGCTTTGGCCACTTAAGATTGCTTGTGATTCATATGAATTTTAGGATTTTTTTCATTTCTGTGAAAAATGCCATTGAGATTTTGATAGGGATTGTGTTGGCTCTATAGATAACTTTGGCAAGTATGGACACTCTGAATTCACTTTTTATAATCTTAATATTTTTGGAATTATTATTTATAATATGAGAAATAATTTGAGGTCAGATTTCTATGCCTTAATTGTACTTGTTATTGTAAAGATTACTTTATTAAATATCTCTCACTTCCCAAAAATGAGAACAGAGATAGTTTCAAATTCTTTTGAGTAAATTGGCAAGTGTAACTGATGGTCTGTTTCTAACAGAATAAGTGTGTAATGATACTTAGAATTCCTCCCATCCTTCTTTCCTCATTGTTCTTAAGACATATCTTTTAGTAGCGTTGAAGGATCTTTGAGCTGAAGGAGATTACAGATTCACTCAATGCAATCTTCCAAGTAATATGAGAAATCATCTCTTAGCTCTTTTTGCCTTAGTTTAGTCATCTGAAAAAAAAAAAGAAATATATTAATGCCTCCTTAGATGATTTTAGAATGAAGTTCATGTAAGATGCTTAGAATAATTTCTGTTATGCACTTTAAAAGATTATTTGACTGTCATTTAGAAATATAAATAGCCTTCTCCGAGTTGGGATAAAATTTTAAGTAATGCTGAGGAAATAATATTTCAATTTCTTTTCTCTAATGAACAGGCCAGTTGTATAGAGTCAATCTTAATACTTCTAATATGTTTAAATGGTTTCCTACTGAAAATTATCATTGCTTGGCTCACAGTCTGTGATGTCAAAATATTAATCATATAGACCTCCTCTTTTCAGAATTAAATCATTATTTTACTATGTACCAGAATCAGGAAATGTTTTAATATGTGGAAAGTTCTACCTTTTATTGATTATACTGATTGGAACTGAATAGCTCAATCTGAATGATTGTTTTGTAATAGTACTTTCAAGATTTCAGGTTAAGTAGTTTCTGATGTTGAAAAATACAAAAGTGAAATGATCAAAAATAAAATTAAATGGAAGTTTAAAATTCAGGAATGAGGATTTTAAAAGCAAATTATGATCTTGATGGTGATTTTGCAGTTAATCCTGGACATTTAAATTGCAATGATACAAGCAAGCTCCTGGCACCAGATAAGATTTTTCTGCCCAGGTGTTCCAACTGGAGAAGAGCCCGAGAGAAGCTGGCCTTCCCAAAAGCATGTTGTGAAGTTCCCTAAAGTAAATGAATAACTTGGTCTAATCACCTAATCGACATAGTGCCTCTGTCATCAGTTTTTACATATTTCAATTTCTATAAGAAATTCTTGCTTGTCTTCTAATGATTTTTAATGATGATATATTTTATATTTTAATGTATTTTATTGTTTTGTAAACCAGATTCTAATCAATGTGGATTTTTTTTTAATTCTTCTTCCTATTCTTTTGACTAGAGTGAGCCAGCCTAGAGATGGAAGTTTCTGTATTAGCTATGTTCATAAAAAGAAAGGCAAGATGTCTTTTTCTCTTTTTTTTGCCCAAGCAAACATTCATAGAACTTTCTTTTACTCCCCAGAAAATGTCTTCTATTGCACTCCCAATTTGTTACTATAAAGATTGATATCTATTAACAATTCTGCAGAAACATGCATTAAAACTTCTCCTAAGGAAGAATCAATAAATAATTTAATATAAGAATAAATTAATTTAAATAAGATTAAAGGAAAAATCCATTCTAGTCCATTTTAGTTTGCTGGACATGGAACAACAGACTGGTTCCAAATAGGAAAAGGAGTATGTCAAGGCTGTCTATTGTCACCCTGTTATTTAACTTACATGCAGAGTACATCATGAGAAACACTGGGCTAGAAGAAGCATAAGCTGAAATCAAGATTGCCAGAAGAAATATCAATAACCTCAGATATGCAGATGACACCACCCTTATGGCAGAAAGTGAAGAGGAACTAAAAAGCCTCTTGATGAAAGTGAAAAAGGAGAGTAAAAAATTTGACTTAAAGCTCAACATTCAGAAAACTAAGATCATGGCATCTGGTCCCNTGAACTAAGTATCAGTATATCCTAGAATTGTCCACTCTGGTCCATTTATGTAAGGTTCTAGATTTAGCCATACTATTTTGAATACCATAGTACTAAAGTAAGTTTTAAATTCAGGAAGTGTAATTCTTCCAAATTTATTACTTTACATGATTGTTTTGGCAATTGCAAATTCTCCGAATTTCCATATAAATTTTAGTATCAGCTTGTCAATGTATACAAGAAATATTGATGGAATTTGCATCAGGAGTAGACTGAATTTACAACATCAGGGGATAAGTGAAATTTTACCAGTACTGAATCTTCAAATTTATGAACATGGTATATCTCTGTTGATTGGAGTTTTCTTAAGTTACCTTTGCAATATGTTAGTTTTCAATGCAAAAGTGTTGCATGGCATTTGCTTAAACTACTTATAAGTGTTTTAATTTTTTTATGTTACTGTAAATGAATATTTTGGAGAGGCAATGACACCCCCCTCCAGTACTCTTGCCTGGAAAATCCCATGGACGGAGGAGCCTGGTAGGCTGTAATCCATAGGGTTGCTAAGAGTCGGACACGACAGAGCAACTTCCCTTTCACCTTTCACTTTCATGCATTGGAGAAGGAAATGGCAACCCACTCCAGTGTTCTTGCCAGGAGAATCCCAGGGACGGGGGAGCCTGGTGGGCTGCCGTCTGTGGGGTCGCATAGAGTCGGACATGACTGAAGTGACTTAGCAGCAGCAAATGAATATTTATATTTTAATTTTGTTATTCAATTGTTTGAAATTAGCATATAGAAATACAATGTAATCCATAGGGTTGCTAAGAGTCGGACACGACAGAGCAACTTCCCTTTCACCTTTCACTTTCATGCATTGGAGAAGGAAATGGCAACCCACTCCAGTGTTCTTGCCAGGAGAATCCCAGGGACGGGGGAGCCTGGTGGGCTGCCGTCTGTGGGGTCGCATAGAGTCGGACATGACTGAAGTGACTTAGCAGCAGCAAATGAATATTTATATTTTAATTTTGTTATTCATTGTTTGAAATTAGCATATAGAAATACAACTAATCTGTGTGTTTTACTTATATGCAGTGAACTTTATAAGTTTTCTTATCAGTTCTATTATTAGTTTTACAGAGCTCCTAGGAGTTTCTTTTGAAACACTTAGTATCAACTATGAAGAAAAACAGTTTTTACTCATTCATTTCAGTCTGTATCCTAGTAAGGTAATTTGTATCTTTTCTCCTTTTTTGTAAGTAACTATGGAAAACTTACTGATTATTATAAAAGAACCAACTTTTGAAACTTTGTCTACTGTTTTTGTGTTTTCTGTTTCATGGATTTTTATTATTATATATTATCTGTCATATTTACTCTGGGATTAATTTCCTCTTCTTTTCCTTGCTCCTCAAACTAAAAACACTTACATCATTGATTTAATCCTTTTTTCTCTTCAATACAATCATTTAAAAGTATAAATTTCTGAGACATGCTTTTGCTACATCATAATAATGTTTTGTGTTTTCATCATTATTTAGTGAAAATAATACTACTTTAGGGTGTTTTTTCAACCCATGATTTAATTTCCAAATATTTCTGTATTTCCTAGATATTTTATTGTTATTGAATTTTTATTTAATCCTATGTTAGTGTTCAGAGCAGAATCTATAATACTTTAATCTTTGAATTAAATTTATTTTGCAGCTGAGCAGGTGGTTTTGTTTCAAGAAGGGGGACCCCTTCCAGGGCCTGAAACTGGGCTCTTGTTTAACACTCGGAAATGAATTGTCTGAGGAGCCCCATATGCTGACAAAGCAAGAGATTTTATTGGGAAAGGGCACCCAGGTGGAGAGCAGTAGGGTAAGGGAACCCAGGAGAACAGCTCTGCCGCGTTTTATGGTGACGGGGTTAGTTTCCAGGTTGTCTTCAGCCAATCATTCTGACTCAGAGTCCTTCCTGGTGGTGCGCGCCTTGTTCAGCCAAGATGGATGCCAGAGAGAAGGATTCTGGGAGGTGGTCAGACATGTGGGATCTTCTTTTGCCCTTTCCTGATCTCTCCAGTTGGTGGTGGTTTATTAGTTCTATGCTCCTTACCAGGACTTCCTGTTGTAAAATAACTCATGCATATGGTTGCTACAGTGCCTGGCCAGGGTGGGCGGTTTCAATCAGTGTGCTTCCCCTAACAGTTTATCTTGGGGAATCTTTCATAAGTACATGTAAAGTTTATATAGTTTGTTTGTACTGAAATTGTGTTCTAATAATGTCATTTAGATGAAGGTGTTTGTTCAAACACTAGCAATAAGCTCCTTTACTTCCTTTTTATTTTACTACTTCCAGCCCATCAATGAATCCTCTTCTACCTACAAATATAATAAATCTGACAACTTATTGCCATTGCTACTAAAACAGCTGTAGTCCAACCATGATATCTTTCACTGACTGCCCTCTCTGCCCCTCTCCTACCCTCATAACTTCATATGTCAGTTGTCAAGAGACAGAAAGATCTTATTAAATCCTCTGTTGACCCTCTTGCAATCAGAATATCACATAACTCCTCTGGCCCCTGCATGTGTTTCAAACTTATTTCAAGCCACACTTCTCCTTCTTCATTAATTTCTAGACTCAGTGTCTTTTGTTTCCCTCTTCACATGTGAAGTTTCAGGGTTTATCACTTCCTCTGTCTTCTACTTAAAGCAGCCTTTCCCCAGATTATCTGATTCTTTTCAAGGTTGCCTCTTCCTTTCTACAGAAATCTCAACATGAATATCACCTCCTCAGAGGGGCCTTCCTTGTCTTCCCAAATTTAGGCACAATCCACCATCACTTCCTCAATAGTTTATTATTTTATCTTCTTCATTTCCCCTTTTGTTACCTGAAACTATTTATTTGTTTGTATATTTATTATTTTCCTCATTCCTGGAATATGATATTGTAAGAAAGGAATTAGGTAAATAGAGTTCATAGGTACTGCCATGTATATCATCTTTCTCAGATGGTGCCTGATACATAGGATCCACTCAGTAAGAACTGATTAATTGACTGAGTGAATAGCTGCATATCTGAGCTTAGAAAAGAGACCAAGTGTTTGGCTTAATTATCATTGATATGTATTCACAGATTTCACTAGGTATGTGGCTTCCTCATGGCAAGCTATGAAAGGGATTCTTCCCATAAGTTATTCACTTGGTTTAAATAATTCCCACTTTTTCTGTTTAACCTAAATCCCTCCATTGTATTTTAAATCAGTTCCTCCTGTTTCTCCCCAGTATGTGATGGAAAACAGCTGTTTGCCTCTCTTTGTACCCTTCTGTCATTCAAAGACCATCAGGAGACCAGGCCTCTTTCTTCTTTTCCAGCTAAATAATTCTGCCATTTTTAACGCTTCCTGAAATTTTGAATACCTACCCCTGAAATCCTTTCCAGGACTCTCAATTTGCAGCCTTGTCTAATCACCTTCTGCCACATGGAAGTGTTCTAAATCTGTGCTGTCCAGTGTAATAACCATTAGCCATATGTGTGTAATGAGTACATGAAATGTGAAGAACTGATGGACTGAGTTTTAAAATTTTATGCAGTTTAAATTAATTGAAATTTAAATATCCATATGAGGTTAGTGGCTATAGAGTTAGTACAGCTGTTTTGTGAAGCTGTGGAATATGGTATATGCACTTATGCAAAACCCATTATTAAGACTCATTTGGTATGGAACAGTACATTATTTTTAAAGTTTGTGGGGGAAAAAGTTCCAACATAGTATTTAAAGCAAATTTTGAATCTAAGTTGTCTTCAACTTGACTTTAATTTTAAAATTGACATTAGAGCAACTTCTGTGACTTTTCTCATACATGGCATATCTCTTGATGAAATGAAACATATAGAATTACTTGATTTTTCTAACTTTTTAAGGTTAGAATAAGTGGCATAAACTTTTTTATGCCACTTATACTAGATTTTCCTCAGATACAATTTTTGACGCTATGTTTAAACTTCTTAACAGTGATGACATCCTCTGATGTTATATTTATTTTCAGATTTTACAATGTATTAATTAGAGACAGCTGGCAGTATTTTAAAGTCAGCCTCACATATCTGGGTCATGGTATATCATGATATCTAGTGCATTTTCTGATTGAAATAACTGTGTTCTTTAAACCAGTAAGTGAAACTTATGCCAAATTTAACTATCAAACATGTTTTTGTTTCTGAATTTATGTCATATTTCACTTCTGATTTGGGGAATTAAAATGAGAGTTCACCTTATTTTGTTTTTCACAAATGAGAGATGTCTTGATTTAAGACATGAATGTCTATTTCTGTCAGCTTATTTAATTGAGCTCTCCGTAATACATGACCAACTCTAAACCTCATTTATGCTGAATAAATTGGATATCAAATATAAAACCAATGTCCTTATATCAAAATTTTAGTACTGCTGCTAGCCACACAACATGCTTATACATTTCTATATCATTTCTAATATGTCAGCTTTGTTAAAGTCAGGAATTTAAAAAAAAAATTAAGGGTAGAAAAATCTTCCAGATGTTATCTGTGCTATTTCTCCCCTAGACAGGAAAGTTGAACATATGTTTCAAAAGAACCAAAGGGAATAATGGATTATCATATTTTTAGGGTTGAATATGCCATCTCAAAACTTATTTTATTTTTCCTTCTTTCCTGTATAGAATCTGATTATTTCTGACTCAGTGTGAAAAAGTTAAAACTATTAGCAATAAAGGATATAATGCTTCAATAGCATTGAAATATCTTTGTGAATTCATCATCCATGCTCTGAAATGTTAATGAGCTAAGGGTCACATGTTTTACAGTCCTTTCTCTTTGAATCTCTCTCTGTCTCTCTGTCTCTATCTTACACACACACACACAAACATACACAATGCAGCTATCAGCTTTAAAAAAAAAAAACCAGTCTACTTACTGGGCTTCCCTGACAGCTCAGTTGGTAAAGAATCTGCCTGCAATGCAGGAGACCGCAGTCCAATTTCTGGGTCAGGAAGATCTGCTGGAGAAGTGATAGGCTATCCACTCCAGTATTCTTGGATTCCCCTTGTGGCTCAGCTGGTAAAGAATCCACCTGCAATGTGGGAGACCTGGGTTCGATCCCTGGTTGGGAAGATCCCCTGGAGAAGGAAAAGGCTACCCACTCCAGTATTCTGGCCTGGAGAATTGCATGGACTGTATAGTCCATGGGGTCATAAAGAGTCAGATGTGACTGAGTGACTTTCACTTCACTTTCACTTACTTACTATCTAATATGTTCTCAATTTTTTGATAGTACAAAAGAGAAGCTAAAATCTCAGTAAAATAAACATGCTGTGTGATTTTTGTAAGGCAAGAGTCTTCAAATAAGTGATTTTCTGCCCCCAGTACAGATGAGTGTAATACTAAAGGCCACAGATTTCATTAGTGGAAGGACAATTGCAATTTTTAGTGCTCACTGAATATAAGACATTTTTCACCTCCCTTCTTTAATGGTGAAGACAGATGCTAAATTTCATGTGTCATGATGAATAGTAAGCATGCGAGTAACTGCCACCATCAAAGGTAGAGTTAAGAGATTCATTAGGAAACTTTCCCATTGAAAGTTCCAAATTTAATTAAATGAAATCTATTAGAAAGTATGCCAGAGACATAATAGAAGGAAGGAGCAACTAGTGATACATATATACATATACTTGGTGAAGTGAAGAAATAGCTATATTTTTAATCTCATGTGGGCTTAGGTGGAGTGTGTGGGAAAGAACCCTCCTGCCAGTGCAGGAGACAGAAGAGATATTGGTTTGATTCCTCAGTCAGGAAGATTCCCTGGAGGAGGGTGTGGCAACCTACTCAGTATTCTTGCCTGGAGAATTTCATGGACAGAGAAGCCTGGAGGGCTACAGTCCATAGGGTCACAGAGAGTCAGACACAGCTGAAGCAACTTAGCACACACACATGCATACCCACACATGCACACAAAAATTTCTTTAAGAAAAACTTCAGACTAGAGAATTCACAAGTGTCGGTATTATCCTTTGTGTGCATGGCATAGTCCTTGTTTTATCCTGATACTCTATACACATATATAAATATACTCGCACACACAAGAGCAGTATCTTCATCTTTTTCTTGCTGAAGTTCTTACATTTTTGACTCATAGAATTCTCACATGGAAACAAGTCTGATGGCTTCATATCTTTCTTGAAGCTTGACAGAGGACCTCTCTTTAGGAACTCGAGAGAGAGAGAGCTTTCAACCATTTCACTATATCTGGCACACTCAACAAAGGTTTATTGAGCTGAAACTTTTTATCTCCCAAATAAATCAAACTAATGAATTTTCCTCTAGACTTTTTCAACTTAAGAGGTCTCAGGAGGAGAAATCGAAAGATTTTTTTTTTCTTTTTGGGAAACAAATTTTATTCTATAATATTTAGCTTCCATATTGTTAGTCTCAATGATAGCTTTAAATACAGAATACATCTAGACCTCATGGTATATTTACATTTTATTGAGCAGAAACAGTTGCTAAAGGTTTCCATATTAAGAACTGAAAGAATATAGACATTAGCTAGTAAAGACCAGTGCAGTATTTAAATTACTCCCCAAACGTGTATCTGTTTCTTAAAATTTAGGGTGATTTTAAGACTTTATTATGCTTGCTAAATGTTTATTGATCTTATTTGTCTTTTTAGTGAGCCAACTTTTTATTTTGTTGAAATTCTCTATTCTATTTGCTTTCTACATCATGAAGTCTGCTGAAAATTTTACTGTCATTTCTTTCATTTTATGTATATTGTGATTTTTCTAAATTCTTAAAGTGAAGTTTTACCTCATTAGTTTTCAGACTAGTTTGCCTCATTCTTTTTTCTCCCTTTTTGCAAATTAATATGTGAGAATACTTTTAGGAAAATAGAAATAAAGATAGAAGGTAAAATTTACTTGTTACATGAAATTTGGAAGGAGAGAAAATGTTTAACAATCACAAGAAACTTAAACATAGTATTCTTAAATAGTTCAATAGTTAGACATAGATGTATGTACACAAAAGTACATGAATTTCTAAGAATACTCAATTAAGAAAACAAAAAGACCAAAATTTAACAGGGCCTCAGATTTTTCTTCCAAAATAATAAATACCAAAATACAACAAATAAAACATCTTCAGGCACTGAGAATCTCTTTATCTATTTTATAATCAGAAAAAAACATTTTAAATGAAATATAATGCAACAGAGAATGATGACAGTGTGCCATATGAATAGTATCAAGAAATAACAAAGATGTAGTTATACAAAATAAAGCATTCTAATTTAAATTGGAAGTAATAAATCCTAAACTATATAATCATAGACATAGGAAGAAAAAAGCAAGCTTGAGAGTCACTATCATGAAGTCAATATCATGAAGTAGTGTCATATGGAATAAAAAGCATAAATTCTGAATTATAAATCTCTTAACTCAGCCTTGGCATATCCATCTGTTAAATGGGACCAAATTCACAGGATTATGATGATGTAATACTGCAACTATCTTACATACCCATCTTCTCTCCATTTAATGAGAAAATGTGTAAGAGGAAGCATTGTAAACTTCCAAGCTATATTCCAAAATCAGGTGTTAGTTACTATTACTTTAATTGCTGATGCTAAATCTGGAGAAGTTAGAAACTTATTTTATCTGGAAAGTGAAAAAAGAGGAAATCCCCAAATTATTCCAGTTTTCCAGATTGGAACAATGGCAATATTTCAAAGAAAGACTGAGCTTGTCATTTATTTTCCAAATAGACTTTGCTTGCTCTTGAATTCAGGTTTATATTCAAAGTATTTCTAATAAAAAAGTGGATATATAAAAGAGAGGATGGATTAGAGGAAAAAAGCAATTTATTAAACTATGGATGTGTTAATATTAAGAATATATTTTCTGCTAGAACTTTTTAGTAGAGATAAAAATGATGAAGCAAGAAAGCAACTATAAATGTAAATGTGGAACTGCTAAGACAAGTTGCATTTGCTATTCCCCTGCCATAGAATGGTTAAAAGTCATGATTTCTTAAATATTTAATCTACCTTCTCACTTCATAGGTACAAAGCTTAAGTAAAAGATCAGGCTTAGAGATAAATAAAAGATGCTTAGTGAACAAATGAAACAAGATGAATAAAATATAGTTCTGCATTAATTTGTTTGGAAGTTGAGATTTTTGTTGTTGTTTGTTCTGATTTTGGAAGACAGTGCAAAATGAGGGTAGAAGCTCTAGATCTAATATTCAGCAAACTTAGGTGGGTCAGTCAAATAACACCAAAGAAAATAAAATGAAACTGTTGTAGAGGCTGGAGTATAATCAATACTTTGTAATAAACAAGACAAGGTGGCAGAGTTGCAAGCAGATGTGCAAAAGAACCAGAAATAAGAGGAAAGTCAAGGAGAAAGAGAATATTACATTTTTAAAACAGCTATTTAATTTTGGAACAAGGAGACCACTGGCAACCTTTGAGAGAACGATTCCAATAGAGCAGTGATGATGGAAGCCAACTGGCATAAGGTTATGACAGCAGAAAGGCAGAGAGGAAACAAAGGCATCAATCCTTGGAGAAAGTGGATTATTTTTCAGGTCTGTGTTCTAAGGACTTATTACAGTCATTGTCATAGTCCTTGTCATTTAGCAGAAAAGAATCAAAAGCATCTGCTTAAATGAATTGTGTTTGAGTGTGAGTTCAAGACGAAGAAACTGGTTAAAGGTTAGGAAGTCAGGAAAAAACAGACAACAGAATGGGTAAAGGCCATTGTTCATAGATCAGTGTTCATAGATCAGAGTATTGTCACACAAGGAATGTCAGAGATTGAGGTTAAAGATGATGTAAAGACCAAAGATTCCAGCAAGAACCTGGACACATATGGGGATCCCCCCAAAGTGGTATTCTAATTTTCTCCATCTGGTAAATGCTTTATACTCTTTCTTCTGTACTGAAGCCAGTTTTTATATAGCAATAGAAAAGACTTTTAGAGACTTAGGGATAAAAACAGAAAAATGGTATGCTTCTCAGGAAATAGAGTACAAAGAGAGAAAAAAAGACAAAAACAAAATTTGGATTTAGTAGAAGAAAAAATGTGCTAGGTAGGGGACTTATGAACAAATCAACATTTAAAAAAAGAAGAAAATGGTAAAATTTTCCAGTCATCCATAGGACAAAGCTATAAGACACAGATATTTATTTAAAAAATAAATCTTACTATGACATTTGTCTTATATTGAAGTTCTACATTGATAAAGTGATGTGATTTTAATCAAAAGGACTTCTATTTTAAATTTTGTTTCAACTTTCAACTTTCACAACTCAATTATTTTTTCTTCATTGACATTAGTGTTCTTACAATAAATATTTGGTATATTGTTAAGTAAGAATTGGTATTATTCTGTTATCTAGCTTTTCCAGTTTTTTAGTTCTGGGTATTTTATGGTTTGGCTTTCTTTTAAAAAATAGATTTTGTAATATTTATGCCTTAGTTCTAGGTTTAAGAGATTGATAGTAGTAAAAATACATAAGGTTCCAAACCTCGTAGGAGAGATGGATATTAATGGCTTCATAATATAGTCCTATTTACATTGAATAATTGAAGGGAGGAATATAAAATTTTTCTTTTTGGTTCTGAAAAGATGATAAAAAGAACATGTGAAGTATAAACTACAATGGTTAATCATATCATAAATAGCACATATTCTATTTAAGAGCTAAGGTGATTTATATACATACGTAGCTATAATACAGTTAATAATTATATATAAATGACATGTAATAGATAAATTAATAGCACGTGCACATTTATTGTATTTATAAGATGGGTAAGGGTACATACGGCTATATATGTATTATGTCTATGACATAATAGAGAAAATTGCTGTCTTCTGCACATGATTATGCATTTACATAGACATACAAAACATTAGTTTAAACTATGAAACTTATTAGAGTCTTTAGCTTTATCAGTGTATAAATACTTCCAGTGTGAATATCCATTTTGACCTTTTACTCAAATTGAAATATTTAACACACAAACCTCAACATTAGCCTGAATCTTAATCAAATTTTTCTTATCCATGTTCTCAAGGCATTGCCTCCTGTTCCTTATATCATTATTACCCAGCCAACTTGCTACCCTTACTGTCACTTATTTTAGAACCAGCAGCTTTAGCAAATGTTGCCTATTGAGAAGATGTCCTGCACATTTTCAGACATAGTATCAAGATGTCACTCATGTGTGTAGATTCATTAATAAATGTAAAAGTTTGGCAGAACAGAGCTACCTGTTCTGGTGGGTCCAAATCCCACATTATATCCTCTCCCACTTCTTTTATAATATACTCAAATACATTCCACTTTTTTCCTTCTTTAATTCTTTTAAAATGTAGGCACTTAAATAACACTATTATTTTTAAAATGATGAGTTTATTTTATCTCTCTTTATTTTATCCTCTTTTCAATTCTTAAGAATGTTGACCTTAGAAGATATTTATCTTGAGAAAATCAGATACCTTCTCTGAATCCTAGATTCCTCAGGCTGTAAAATGTGAATAGAGACATCTACTTTGTGGGAATATCTTGAGAATTAAGTTAACATGTATAAAGTGTTTAAGATAATTCTCAACATTATGGCTATGGTAACTACCTGGTTTTTAGATTTCAATGGGTGCTTCTTGTAGACTTTCAAGCTGTGTCCCTCCTCTGCCTCATTTCATGTAAACTGCCCACATCATTTTAGCCATTCTTCATTAAGTATTTTTTGTTAGAACCTGACCCTGCCTTTGTCCTCTACTTTTGGATTCTTCAATATTTTCCTTCTGGGATGTTGGCCCAAACAAATATTGCCACGACAAAATATCACCACGAGCCTGATTATTTTCTTCTTGGGCATAAATTAGTGTTTCCTTAGTTTATTGATTTAGCACCTGAACTGATTATCTTGTTTTGTTAGAGCAAGGGCTTAACAAGGCAAAGACCAGGAGTTCATTCTCTGTTTAGGCCAGTGGGGTTTGCACTGAAAACACATTTCTTTCACGGTCACAGATGTGCCCCTAACCTTGACCATCTGCTAAGCAAATGCACAGGAGGAGCAGGGTAACAGTGGACTGTATTATACAACCCAGTCCCAGCACCAAGCATTCTATGCCACTAATCACAGCATGATCATATTTAAAGGCTACAGCACAGCTGAGCAGATGTCTTGGGTGAGATCCAGGAAAACACCAATGGGGGGGAAGAGGAGAAAAATGACAGTTTTAGTCAAAGTGGCCTCCAACAGGGACCCTGAATATACTGATTTAGATGTACCTGTTTTACAAATCATTTTAAAAGAAACGGCAATTTTTCCCTTTAATGATTCTTCAGCTGATCCTCTGCAAGAGGTTCAGGTGAACATCTACTTGAAATTTTTATTCTCAAGTCAATATTTTACATTGTGATATATTATATATACATAATACATAGAGTATATATATATATGCACATATATATGTGTTATGTGTGTGTGTGTGTGTGTGTGTGTGTGTGTTAGTTGCTCATTCATGTCTGACTCCTTGTGACCTCATGGACTGTAACCCACCAGGCTACTTTGTCCATGGAATTCTCCAGGCAAGAATACTGGAGTGGGTGCCTTGAGAGCACATATATACGGCTTCCCTGGTTGCTAGCTGGTAAAGAATCCACCTGCAGTACAGGAGACCCTGGTTGGATTCCTGGGTCAGGAGGTTCCCCTGGAGAAGGGATAGGCTAAGCACTTCACTATTCTTTGGCTCCCCTGGTGGCTCAGCTGGTAAAGAATCCAACTGCAATGAAGGAGACCTGAGTTCGATCCTCGGGTTGGGAAGATCCCCTGGAGGAGGGCATGGCAATCCACTCCAATATTCTCCCCTGGAGAATCCCTACAGAGGAGTCCGGTGGGCTAGAGTCCATGGGGTCATAAACAGCCGGGCACAACTGAACGACTAAGCACAGCACACAGATAGTTGGCTATAGTCTGAATTTCGAAGTGGTGTGCTCTTAGTTGCCTTGTCATGATTTATCTAATTTGGATAATTTTAAATAAAATTTCATTGAATTAAAGAATTTGAATTATAGCCATGAAAAAGATTTTGGCAAACAGTTTAAAAGATCTCCAACCTTTCACTGCCTTCTGAATTCTAATTAGGCAAATATAAATTGGTTCTGCGTCAGAGCAAGCTGCCCAAAGACGAAGCTGCACTATAAAAATCAAAAGGCACAAACGTCAGCAGAAAGCAGACACAGGGTTTCCAATGAGAAAAACCTTCATTAAAAGAATGGTGCTTTTCTCCGAGCTCTATTTTTATCCTCTGTCAGAGAAAATTATGAAAATTGCTGTTTTTTCAAAGGGAGAAAAAGGTGTTCACAAATGAATAGCATTTATATATTTGACACTTTATCTTCCAGGGACAGTTTGATCAACTTACTGGTTTATTATCTTTGAAATACTAATGAGATTTTTCCTTAGAGAGGAAAGCAGTCGTTGTTCATAAAGATAAAGAAAAGCTTCATTTGTCAAAGCATTTGCTCCAGATGCTTATCTTTTTTTTTTCTTTTTTTTCATAAAAGTATATACTACCTTTAACATTTAACCATTGAATCAGTAGGCAGTGACCTTTGGGTGCCACATTCCAAATCTTTATTTGTTCACTCTAATATCAGATTTCATGAGCAAACAATGTACTTTAATGTGATGAGGAGATCTATTTATATAATGTAAATGTTATTGCAGATAGCAGCAATAATTTATAAGAATGGTTTATGAAAGTTTTTTTTTTAATTAAATGAGAGTAAAGCAGTCCATGTGATCCTGGATTTTGCTTTGTTTGTAAGAGATGCAGGAGAAAGATCACCTCTTGTGGGAGTCAGCATGAGTCATATTTCTCTGATCTGTTATTCCTAAGACAGCTGTTGGGAGCAGGGGCTGTCAAAAGGAAGCATAACACTGCATTTGTTGGAGGCAGGGACTGTTTTATTTCATCTTTGCATCCTCTGTGCATGGTACATAGGAGATTTTAATAGTGGTTACTCAATAAATAAATCCAGTTTGAAAGTATCCTTTCAGATATGTTGGTATTAAAGTACTATTATACTGAATTACTTTATTCTCTCATTTCACTGTCAGCCTATTTATCTATATATTTGAGTGAGGCCACCAGTTGTGGTCTCATTTCATATAACACCATCTAACCTAACGCATAATCATGGGCTTCACAGGTAGTGCTAGTGGTAATGAAATCTACAAGAGACACAAGAGACACGGGTTCGCCTCTGGGCCGAGAAGATCCCTTGTAGGAGGGCATGATGACTCACTCCAGTATTCTTGCCTAGAGAATTCCATGGACAGAGGAGCTTGGTGGGCTACAGTCCAAAGGGTCACAAAAAGACACAGCAGAAGAAACTTAGCATGCATGCACACAATGTGTAATCATATGCTTGATTACATATGGATATGTAATGGATCATGGATACATCTTTAATTAAAAATACAGAATAGTAACCTTCCAGGTACACATCCTAATAATAAGCCATAACTCTCAAATGTCTAGTACATATGAATATTCAAAATGTGAAGACATGTGTATGTTAATTTTTTTTTTTATCAAAACAAATAATTAGAGGAATTTTCTTCATGGTTTTGGCCCCAATATCTAGAAAAGCTGTAATCCTTTAAAATATTAAGTGTACTATAATCTTTAATTGTATTTTTCTTCTCCTTCTATTTTATCCCAGTTTTAAAATAATTTTTTATTTAGATTACTTCAAAAGAATTAAAAAGATTACTTTTTCCTTTGTATTATTATGAATTTTGTAACATCTCAGAGCCTATGAGCAATGAAGATACTATATAACTTATATAGAAGTTATACATTTTCATTTTGCTGACACTATATAGTACAGTGACTAGCACATAAGTGCTCAACAAATTGTTTATAGTAGAACTGAACTAATTCAGGAATAGAAGGGTTGTTAAGTGTTGGAAATACTTGTTCATAGACTACAATAAGTAAATTACAGCCACAGTCCATAAACTCTTGCATTAAAATATGCTCCAATGGTTAAAAAGGACAGCAAAGAGTGATTTTGGTCTTCCCAAGTGGCTCAGCAGAAAAGAATCCACCTGCCAAGCAGGAGAGGTGGGTTCAATCCCTGTGTTGGGAAGATCTCCTTTAGAGAAGGAGATGGAAACCCACTCCAGTATTCTTGCCTGGGAAATCCCATGGACAGAAGAGCCTGGTGGGCTACAGTCCATGGGGTCACAATAGAGTCACACACGACTTAGCAACTAAACACAACAAAAACAAGAATAATTTCATTAGTGTGACCATCTCATTTTGAACTGAGATGAGGGAAATAATGTATTAAGATAACCATATCTTGCTTTAGAAGAAAAGGAAAGTTGAAATTTAAAAGCCCATTTTATTTTGAAGATAAAAGTAAGGGAACTAATTCATGAATTCTAAAGGAATAGTTAAGAATTGCCATATTGTAAAATATTCTGGTAAAATTTTGACCTTGAGTTCTTCCATATGCTGGATAATGTTGTATTGTTTATTCATAACAGTTTAATTCTGAGTCAGAAATGCTGACTGTATCAGGTATGATTCACTCATGAAATCAGGTTAAAGGGAAAGGAGTTCTTCCAGCTTTAATGCAACCATGACGCAGGCTCTATAGGTAGCTCAGGGAAGTTTTCAAGTTAATGCAAGATTTCACTGATTATAAGATTTCACTAATATAAGATTTTCATACTTTTTTATGTTCAATTTTTCTATTATTGATATTTTCAGAAGAAAATAAACTGAAAATGTGTTGCCTTTTTATACTTGAGTCTAGTGCATAAACTAGAGAAATATTTTATTCTTTCCAAACATTAGTGATTACATAAATTGATAAGTTTTGTCCTACTTAGTTTCAGGTAAATATTTTGATCCATAGACAAAGAAGGTAGGGAAGTCTTAGTTTAAGAGAACCCCAGATGAAACCATTGGTCAAAGAAATACCTGCATCCTACATTTACTGCAGCATTCTTCACAATAGCCAGAGTTTGGACCCAACATCAGTGTTTATGAACAGATGAGTGAATGAGGAAATGTGATTATATATGTGTATATACACACAAACATACACACAATGGAATATTTTTAACCTTAAAAAAGAAGGAAATCCTGCCATATGCAATAACATGGATGTGACTGAAGGACATTATGTTAAGTGAAATAAGCCAGACAAAGACAGATTATGCATGGTGTCATTTAGATGTGGAACTCCTCCTCCACCCAACCAAAAAAAAAAAAAAAAGTTGAACTCCAGAAATAGAGTAGGAAAAAGGGGCTGGGGATAGGGAAAACAGGGAGAGTCAGGGCAGGGGGAAATGTCTTATAACCTCAGGAGTTCCCTGGAAATCTAAAACAGGCTCCAATGCATAGAGAGCAAGGAGAGACTAGAGAGAGGCAGGCCACTCCATATTGGCAGGTGGAAGGCTTACTAAGCAAGAGGACTTACGTTCAAGGCTTATCTTGGGTGACTACAGATGAATAGATGTCTGCACCTACCCACCAGAATCTTCAATCAAGTATGCCATCCAGATGGCCTCAACCACACATTGTACTCTCAAGGCTAAGTCCTTGAAGTTAGCCACCACTGTGGGAAGTAGAACATACATTCCGAGCACGGGGGAGGGGTGAGGAGCCTCTGATTGCCTGGGTCCAGCTCTCAGGTCTCCCAGCAGACACATCCTGTCCTTTCAATGACCTCTTCCAACCAAGGGGTACAAATTTTTTCATAAGATGAGTACAGTGAAAATCTAATTTATACCATGGTGACTATAGCTGACACCACTGTATTATATCATTGAAATTTACAAAGACAGTATAATTAAATGTTCTCATACACACACACAGAGTAAATACATGGAGGTGATGGAAGTGTTAATTAACTTCATGAGGGGAATCCTTTCACAGTATATATGTATATCAAATCATTATATTGTATATTTTTAATATCTTACAGTTTATCTGTCACTTATATCTTAAAAATGCTTCACAAAAAACAAAACACAGAATCCCAGGATCTACTTCATAAACCTCAGAAATATGTCACTCAACAGTACAAACAAAACAATTGAAAAGGAAGAGCAAATAAATGTCCATTTGAGACTTTTACAGTTTTTATGCAGTATGCACTAATATGAATAAAGACTCTGGATACAGGGGGCTCTTATTAGAGTACCGTATTTTCAGAAACATTTATGTACATATAGTCACTGCGCTGAATGAACATTTAATTGTGAAACTGAAATGATTCTCTGTTTCTGAAAGCCTCCTTTTGTCCATAGTCTCTTAGCAGAAACGGAAAAATATGTGTGTAAAATCTTTATTTTTCCAATGAAGGATGATTATTTAAATGGTTAGAAGTGGGATGCCATTGAGGACACTGTTACAGATTTGAGCTTCTCTTGAGTCAGCCAGATTGGCTTTATATCACAATCTCCCTCCTTACCAAGAAACTCAAGATCCCTGCTATGCTGCTGCTGCTGCTGCTGCTAAGTCGCTTCAGTCGTGTCCGACTCTGTGCGACCCCATGGACTGCAGCTTACCAGGCTCCTCCGCCCATGGGATTTTCCAGGCAAGAGTACTGGAGTGGGGTGCCATTGCCTTCTCCGGATCCCTGCTATAGAGGTCTTATAATAATAACATCGAAATTAAAAGTAAAATCATAATGTAATTAAACAACAAATAATCATGACACTCAGATCATTTGCTTCACTGAACCCCATAGTAATTGTATGAAAATTTCATATTGACTCCATAGATGTGGGAATTGAAGCTTAGAGAAATTAAGTAAACTTTTAGATGCTACAGGGCTAGAAAGTATCACAACCAGGATTTAAACCAAACCTTCAGCATTCAAAGGCCATGACATTAAGCTGTAGACAAGTGTTTCTGCTACTTAAAAGTTTACAGATATATTCTCATTAGTTTGAGAATTCTGTTTGCATAAACTTGTATAATTGCCATTAGTTCAGTATTTTCTAGTGAAAAAACAACAACTGGACCCCATCTGACATCGTAATAAGGATAAATTATTTTGCTTTTTACTATTTTCCAAGATACTGATTGACTAGAACATGCTATTCATTCTGTCAGGAACTGAAGATAGAGAAACTAAGCACACAAAAGTGGATGGTGCTGGAGCCAATTATACAGAGTGAAGTAAGCCAGAAAGAAAAACACCAATACAGTATACTTACACATATATATGGAATTTAGAATGATGGTAATGATAAACCTGTACGCAAGACAGCAAAAGAGACACAGATGTATAGAGAACAGCCTTTTGGACTCTGTAGGAGGGGAGAGGGTGGGATGGGTTGGCAGAGTGGCAGTGTAACATGTGTGATATCATAAGTGAAACGAATCGCCAGTCCAGGTTTGATGCAGGATGCAGGATGCTTGGGGCTGATGCACGGGGATAATCCCAGAGAGAGGGTGTGGGGCGGAAGGGGGGAGGTGGGGGTCGGGATTGGGAGTTCATGTACACTCGTGGCTGATCCATGTCGATGTGTAGCAAAACGAATACAGTATTGTAAAGCAAAACAAACTAAAAAATATAAAAATTAATTTAAAAAAATGCCTGCACTTGTGCATTTTGGTGAGGAAAAACAGATAATAAAATAAAATGCATAGAATTGTAAAATGGTGTTAAATGATAGTGAACAAAATGAAGCAGGGCATAGGGGAAGAGATGAGGCTATCTATGAGGTTATGAGATTATGATTTAAAAGTGAGTGGTCAGTGAAACCTTCATTGAGAAGGTCATAGTTAATCCCAGAATTGATAGGGGGTAGTCAGGTAAAGAAAGCAAGCCTTCAAGTTATCTGGGAAAAGAGCAATCCAGGAAGAGGCAGTCTAAGTAGAGAGCCTGAGCTGCAGGGTACCTGCTGTGTTCAAGGACCATCAGAGAGGTCAGTGTTCTGGAGCAGACTGAGCAAGGTTAAGGTATTAGAATGGAAAAGGCATAGAACCAGATTAGGGAGAAATCTGGAGGCCACCATATAGATTTAGGTTTGTTCTGAATATGATGGAAGCTATATGGGCTCTGAGTAGAGGATTAAAGTGATGTGAGTTTTCAGGGGAAAAAAAATCACTAGTTGCACTGTCAAAAACAGATAGTAAAGGTCCAAAATAAGAACCATGTCAGTTAGGAGGCTCCTGCAACAATCTAAGTAAGAAATAGGCTGGTGGCCATATGTAACGGCATGGCTGTGGAAGAAAAGATTGAAATTCTGAATAGTGAGTATAGGGAGGAAGGAGTATAGAGAAGACTGATGCCTAGAGCTCTAATTTTAGAGGTCAGGGAAATTAGGTAAATCAAAAAGGAAAGTGAGAAGACACAGGAGAACTGGTGTGAAAAACAAGAACAGTATGGTATATGGAAAGCCAAGTAACATGTATGTTTCTAGAAAGGCAGTCATCAACCACGTTAGATGCAGCTGGTTACTAAATACAATTAAGGTTACAAATGACCACTAGATTCACAATTTGGGGGTCACTGCTAACAAGCAGTTTCAGTTGAGTGGAGGCCTTCAAGCTGGATAGAAAGAGCTTTATACAGGGTAACATATTCATTTCTTAATTTATTTAATAAAATGCATAGTATATGTGTGTATATGTGTGTGTATATATATATACACAATTTGTGAGTGTGGTATGGAAGATATGATTTTGAATATGAATATATTATATGTTTATATTTATTTATAATCTATATGTATTTATATATAAAACAATTAGCTTTCAGTATTATATATAGTGCAATCTTTTAATGTAATTCTTTTAAATAGATAAATAGTAAACTCAAAATTACAGTTTTAAAAAATAAATGCACTATTCTTGGTTATTTTAATAGAGATTGCATTAATAATACTTGGTTTTTGCCACAGTGATACATTTCCTTTAAAATATAAGGTGAATATTTTAGATCATATAATCTATAGTGTTTTCAGTCATGAATCTGAATATTTACACAGGATTCCATTTCTCTCCTCCTACAACCAGGCTTTCCTCATTATATCTTTAATATATTTTATTTGCATACTGAAGGATAGTGTAGATTGAGGTCTTTGAAACAATTTTAGCTTCAGTTCTCTGTCTCTGTATTCTTTGTATTTCATGGACTGCTTGAGGCCAATTGTATATGAAAGATTCCCATTACTTTGTTGGAAGAAGCTAAGGGAAAAAAGAATGTCTTAAATTAATTTTTCAGATCATACTTAGTCCAGATTTTCTTTCTTTTCATAGGATCTTCTGCTTTTTGGTATTATTGAGGTTCTTTAAACAAGACCTTGAGCTATTCACTGCTAGTGATTCAGTTAAGTGATTAACTAAAATGATGTTTGTTAAAGTATTTCATTTGGTTCAAAGAAAAGGAAACTATGAAACTGGCCATTCTCTTTTGAAACATTGTGTTATCACTGAAAAACCAACAAATGCAGGTTTTAAACATTAAAAAAAATGTTTAGTTAAGAAACATATTGCATAGATAATACTTTTAAATGAAGAATTTTCAGCCTCTAAATTATCATGTTTTTAGGTAAAAATGTATTTCATTTCCAATGTTTTTGTATTCAGTCTTTGGGATTTTCCCTGTATAAACTTGGTTTTGTAAAAATTGAGTTATTTAAATATAGATTTCCTTCAAATTAAATATTTAACAATTTCACATTCCCATTCTGTTTTCTATATACATTTTAATTTCAAAATATATTCTTATTCAACCCAATTGCATATTTTTCTTTTGGACATTTCATATTAGAATGTGCAAACTAGCACATACACTCATAATTTTAACCTGTTTTTCATTCTGTTTCATTTGGTTTTGTTTTCTGAGCTGAGTCCTTGCCTCACATGCTTTGTACATGTGTACTGCTTTATTCCTGTAAATGTAGCAGAAATGTGCAGTCAGTGTTTTAGCCCTTTGGGTACTCATCAAGCACCAATTGTTTACAGAAGTGAACTGGGTAGTGAGAATGTAAACTGCCTTGAAATCATTAGATGACTAGCTTTCCCTTAAGTTCCATGCTACCCTGAACAGGCTTTCTGAAGAGCCCATTATATTCTTCTTCCCCTGTTACTGATCAAGGAAAACAAAAATAGAAACATCATTGAGTGCAATGTTGATTTTGAGACAGGCATTGTTTAAAAGGAGAATGCTAGGAAACTGCTATAAACTACAAACATTTATTCAGGCATAAAAGACAATGCCAATTGTTTGGCCTCAAAAGTCCAGAGCTTTTTTAAAAGGCCCTCTTTTCAGTGAATAAAATCTCAAGAGAAATTGCTGAGATTATTTCTCTAAATGATAAGCACATAGATGTAACATAGTAAACTCACTTTTTCATGTGAAAACTGTTCAAGGTTTGCTATGTGACGGCAATACTGGTTTTATGAAGGAAATAAAACTGCATGCAAATAAAGGCTGATTTAAAAATTTTATCAGTAAGAGTATTCTATCAATAAAAATAATGATCAGGCCCATGTAAGCAGTCAAAACTAGAAACAAGATCTACACTCTTTAAGAAAAATTCATTATAGGTCCATAAGGGGTTCATTTACTGTGATAGTCTCTGAATATATGCTGTTCTGATTACTGGATGTAAAATATGAAAAGAGACATCTTAATGACTTACTGTAATGTTGTGCTTGTATTTGAAGTTAGGGGGCTTGGATAATTAAGCTTATGTAACAATATCATTAAATGGAATCATTTTTTTTCTCTTTTGTAAAATAAGTGTTGAGATAAGATCATCACTCTTTTTTTTTCAAAGTAGTCCATGTAAAAATAGTACTTATATCAATGTCACTTTTAATACATCTTCTTCTCTGTGTTATCCTCACAAACAATAAAAACGTCCTTCAACCATTCCAGTCTTAGAAACATACTTGAAGAAATCTACATTTGTTGTCTAAGAATGAGAGTGTGAAGTTGTTGCTATTTATTGCTTAGGGTAGAAGAGTAGGAGTCAGTGGTTGTTAAGAAGTATTAGCATTCACACGAATGCTGCAGATCACAAGAGACTTCCCAGAAAAAGGCCTTTTATAGGACGTATATGCCATTTCCCATTTCATTAATGTTTTACAATGTGATAAAAGTCTTATTTCTAAATGAAGTCCATGATCATTCTAAATATTAACTGTAATGCCACCAGCTTGATCTTCAGTAGACAATGAGTACAAATGGGCCAAACAGAATAACAATCTCATAGATTTTAGCCAAAAATGGTTTTGTTATGATTGTGTTTTAAGGTTATGATTATTGTTGACATTTTTGTCGAGAAACCACTCATGTGGAAGCTCAAAAAGATTCTACTTGGGGACCAAATTTCAAATTATGACAATGTTCACTTCAGTGATACTTGAGCACATCCCATTTGGAGCTTCCGTTTATTCTACAAGGTAAAAACTAGTCCCATTGCCTTTGGCATTTTTGAAAAGTGTACTTCAATGCCTATGAATTTGAGCCAATAGTCATATTCTGCCCAGCTTGTCAACTGCCAGATAAACTTGAGAGTTTCAAAAGCCTGTCCCTGAAATGGGAACTTGCACTTAAATTAACTAATCTGTTTATTAGTTTGCCCATTTGTTGCAAGAATAATGGGAGGAAATTTAGCTGATGTTTCCCCATTCTATCACGTGCTGATAATTTATCAAGTAGCACTTCTGAGGTCTGATAGAATGACACAGAGAATAGCTAAGAATTGGGACAAAATGAATGTTAAGGCCTGACCAGCTTCCTCCCTTTTATAGTCACTGCCTCCCAATCATCCAGATATTCAAAAAATCACCAAAATTAGATGTATTGTTCAGTTCAGTTCAGTTCAGTCACTCAGTTGTGTCCAACTCTTTGAGACCCCATGAATCGCAGCACGCCAGGCCTCCCTATCCATCACCATCTCCCGGAGTTCACTCAGACTCACATCCATCGAGTCAGTGATGCCATCCAGCTATCTCATCCTTGGTCGTCCCCTTCTCCTCCTGCCCTCGATCCCTCCCAGCATCAGAGTCTTTTCCAACGAGTCAACTCTCCACATGAAGTGGCCAAAGTACTGGAGCTTCAGCTTTAGCATCATTCCTTCCAAAGAAATCCCAGGGCTGATCTTCTTCAGAATGGACTGGTTTGATCTCCTTGCAGTCCAAGGGACTCTCAAGAGTCTTCTCCAACACCACAGTTCAAAAGCATCAATTCTTCAGCGCTCAGCCTTCTTCACAGTCCAACTCTCACATCCATACATGACCACAGGAAAAACCATATCCTTGACTAGACAGACCTTAGTCGGCAAAGTAATGTCTCTGCTGTTAGGGAGGAAGAAAACTTCCTGTGCCCTTCTATATGATTCTTGCTGATCTGAAAATTAACATGTGAGTGATTAGCAGGAAAAAAACAAACTTTAACAACATGTATACTGGGAGAGACCCAGGAAAAACTGAGTCATTTGCCAAAATGGCTGAAACCCTTACCTTATATATGATATTCAGCCAAAGACCATTGAGTGGTGGCTTGGGATTTCAGGTAGTAAAACAATTCACATGAAGGTAGAAAAACAAATATTTAGTAAATAAATGTTTGTTAGGCAGGCAGAAAGAATGGGACACAGAGAAGGATTTTAACAAACAGACTTTGCTAGATTCCTCCCTGTCTGCCATAATGGGTTCATACCCTTGTTATCTACGGTCATAACACCCTTCATGGAACAGGTCTTCTATCTATTAATATCTTCTTTAGGCAGTTAGAGGGAAGGTCAAACTTCTTCCTGAGTCACAGGGCCTTAAAAATAATCAACCTAAATTAATCCTCTTGCCAAAGAGACATTTTGGGGTGGCAAGCTTTATTACCCCTACAGTATAAAATTAGGGAATTATGATATATCTAAGGTTATAGGAAGAATTTTCTAGTTGGGATTTGAGAAATCCTAATGTTTCTGAAAAACCTTTTATTTTCAGCTTGGCTAGAAAGAGCAGAAACCAAGAGACAAGTAGGCAGCTCCCATTTCAACCCAACCAAGTCCATTTTCTTCTTTTATATCTTGAGATGCAGCTGCTTCAAATTATTTGTATGCTTGATATGAGGTTAGAGAAAGGAAGAAGGAAGAAGGATGGAAGGGGAAAGAAAGAATCTTCATGACGGAAACCAATTGTCTAAAATATGCTTTTAAAAATTTGTTGACTAATATTATTGGAGAAATAATATTATTGGAAAACTATCAATAACCTCAAATATGCAGATGACACCACCCTTATGGCAAAAAGTGAAGAAGAACTAAAGAGCCTCTTGATGAAAGTAAAAGAGGAGAATGAAAAAGTTGGCTTAACACTCAACATTCAAAAAACTAAGTTCATGGCATCCAGCCCCATCACTTCATGGCAAATAGTTGGGGAAATAGTAGATACAGTGACAGACTTTTATTTTGGGGGGCTCCAAAATCACTCAGATGGTGTCTGCAGATGAAATTAAAAGGTGCTTGCTCCTTGGGAAAAAAAATATATGACCAACCTAGTTAGCATATTAGAAAACAGAGACATTACTTTGCTGACAAAGGTCTGTCTAGTTAAAGCTATGGTTTTTCCAGTGGTCATGTATGGATGTGAGAGTTGAACTTTATTATAAAGAAAGCTGAGCACTGAAGAATTGATGCTTTTGAACTGTGGTGTTGGAGAAGACTCTTGAGAGTCCCTTGGACTGCAAGGAGATCCAACCAGTCCATCCTAAAGGAAATCAGTCCTGAATATTCATTGGAAGGACTGATGCTGAAGCTGAAACTCCAATACTTTGGTCACCTGATGCAAAGAACTCACTCATTTGAAAAGACCCTGATACTGGCAAAGATGGAAGGCAGGAGGAGAAGGGGATAACTGAAGATGAAATGGTTGGATGCCATCACTGACTCAATGGACATGAGTTTAAGCAATCTCCAGGAGTTGGTGATGGACAGGGAAGCCTGGCATGCTGCAGTTTATGGGGTTGCAAAGAGTCGGACATGACTGAGCCACTGAACTGACTGAATATTATTGTAAGTTTGAATTAGTTGGCATTTTACCCAAATCTAATTTGTGTTATGTTTTTATTCATTTGGTCTTTGTATTTGTCTAAGAGTCACATCTCACCATTTGAAAACAAAAAATAAGAATCCATTTACAGTGAATCCTTGGATGGTAAATAGACCATTTTGCCTAATCCCATGAACTAGTGGCTCATATGGTAAAGAATCTGCCTGCAATGCAGGAGTCCCCTGATTCGACCCCTGGGTCAGGAAGCTCAGCAGAAGGGAATGGCAACTCACTCCAGTATTCTTGCCTGGCAAATTCCATGGAATGCAGAGCCTGGACAGTCCATGGGCTCACAGAGTCGGACACAACTGAGTGACTAATGCAAAGAATTATTTCAAACCTCAGACAGTGAAAGAGTTAGTCACTGTGTACTTTATAGAGTAAGTTAGTCCATTAGTGCTTTAAACTAACTTTACTGTGAAAGTATGTTAATGTAATTTTCTGCTATTATTAGTAGTGTTTAGTGTCAAAGAGTGACTGAACTGAACTGAGTGGTAAAGAACGTGCCTGCCAGTGCAAAAGACATAAAAGCTACGGGTTCAATCTCTGGGTCAGGAAGTTCCCCTGAAGGAGGGCATGCCAACCCATTCCAGTATACTTGCCTGGAGAATCCCATGGACAGAGAAGCCTGGTGGGCTACAGTCCATAGAGTCACAAGAGGTTGAACATGACTCAAGTGACTTAGCACACATACAGAAAAAAAGGTAAGTTAGAGAACATCACAAAAGCAAATCATCAAATAATTATTAATGTTGTCAGAAGGGGGATGGGCCAGAGACTGGGCTTTGTCTAGCACTGGGAAAAAATTGTCCAAGCCGACGCATGTACTGACAGACCAAAAGACTTCATTGTAAATGAGCACCCAGGCCAAGAGCAGCTTGGTAAGGGAACCCAGGAGAACTGCTCTGCCATGTGGCTCACAGACGCAGGTTTTATGGTAATCAGGTCAGTTTCTGGGTTGTCTCTGGCCAGTCATCTTGCTTGGCCCATATTTCATCTAACTCATATTTCATTCTTCCTAGTGACATGAGCCTCTCTCAACCAAGATGGATTCTAGTGTGAGGGTTTCTGGGGGGTTAGCAGGATATATCATCTCCTCCCTCCTCCTTTTGCCCCTCTAAAATTCTTTCACGTTAGTTTTGCAAGACATTATATGGGCTGGCATGTCTTCCCTTTTTTTGACTCCTGAATTTTCCTGGTTTTTGGCAACAGGGAAAGGGACCTCCTATTGTAAAACAATTCCAGCAAGTGGTTATTGTTCTTGCTCAATGCAGCGAGTTTCAGTTACTTGTTCCCTAAGCCTTTGACTGTATGGATCACAATAAACAGTGGAAAATTCTAAAAGAATGGGAATACCAGACCACCTGACCTGTCTCTTGAGAAACCTATATGCAGGTCAGGAAGCAACAGTTAGAACTGGACATGCAACAACAGACTGGTTCCAAATAGGAAAAGGAGTACGTCAAGACTGTATATTATAAACAGTGCTGCAATGAACATTGGGGTACACGTGTCTCTTTCAATTCTGGTTTCCTTGGTGTGGATGCCCAGCAGTGGGATCGCTGGATCATAAGGCATTTCTATTTGCAATTTTTTAAGGAATCTCCACACTGTTCTCCATAGTGGCTGTACTAATTTCCATTCCCACCAACACTGTAAGAGGGTTCCCTTTTCTCCACACCCTCTCCAGCATTTATTGCTTGTTGACTTTTGGATCGCAGCCATTCTGACTGGTGTGAAATGGTACCTCATTGTGGTTTTGATTTGCATTTCTCTGATAATGAGTGATGTTGAGCATCTTTTCATGTGTTTGTTAGCCATTCGTATGTCTTCTTTGGAGAAATGTCTATTTAGTTCTTTGGCCCATTTTTTGATTGGGTCATTTATTTTTCTGGAGTTGAGCTGCATAAGCTGCTTGTATATTTTTGAGATTAGTTGTTTGTCAGTTGCTTCATTTGCTATTATTTTCTCCCATTCAGAAGGCTGTCTTTTCACCTTGCTTATAGTTTCCTTTGTTGTGCAGAAGCTTTTAATTTTAATTAGATCCCATTTGTTTATTTTTGCTTT
>SJXQ01004307.1:643719-720023 GCA_006408695.1 Aepyceros melampus
AAGTGAAATGAATCGCCGGTCTAGGTAGGATGCTTGGGACTGAGGCACGGAGATTATCCAGAGAGATGGTGTGGGGCGGGAGGGGGGAGGTGGGGGTCGGGATTGGGAGTTCATGTACACATGTGGCTGATTCATGTCGATGTGTAGCAAAACGAATACAGTATTGTAAAGCAAAACAAACTAAAAAAATAAAAATTAATTAAAAAAAAGACTGTATATTGTCACCCTGCTTATTTAACTTATATGCAGAGTACATCATGAGAACGCGGGACTGGAAGAAACACAAGCTGGAATCAAGAATGCCGGGAGAAATACCAATAACCTCAGCTATGCAGATGACACCACCCTTATGGCAGAAAGTGAAGAGGAACTAAAAAGCCTCTTGATAAAAGTGAAAGAGGAGAGTGAAAAAGTTGACTTAAAGCTCAACATTCAGAAAATGAAGATCATAGCATCTGGGCCCATCACTTCATGGCAAATAGATGGGGAAACAGTGACAGACTTTATTTTGGGGGGGCTCCAAAATCACAGCAGATGGTGATTGCAGGCATGAAATTAAAAGACGCTTACTCCTTGGAAGGAAAAGTTATGACTAACCTAGATAGCATATTCAAAAACAGTAGGACATTACTTTGCCAAAAAAGGTCTGTCTAGTCAAGGCTATGGTTTTTCCAGTAGTCATGTATGGATGTGAGAGTTGGGCAATGAAGAAAGCTGAGCACCAAAGAATTGATGCTTTTGAACTGTGGTGTTGGAGAAGACTCTTGAGAGTCCCTTGGACTGCAAGGAGATCCAATCCGTCCATTCTGAAGGAGATCAGCCCTGGGATTTCTTTGGAAGGAATGATGCTAAAGCTGAAACTCCAATACTTTGGCCACCTCATGCGAAGAATGGACTCATTGGAAAAGACTCTGATGCTGAAAGGGATTGGGGGCAGGAGGAGAAGGGGACAGCAGAGGATGAGATAGCTGGATGGCATCACTGACTCGATGGACGTGAGTCTGGGTGAACTCAGGGAGTTGGTAATGGACAGGGAGGCCTGGTGTGCTGCGATTCATGGGGTCGCAAAGAGTTGGACACAACTGAGCGACTGAACTGAACTGAACGTTATTATATGAAGATACTAATATTAGATTCCCAGAAAGCAAAAATATACTCTGAATAAAATCATAGAAGTAGAAACTTGTTTACTAGTAACCCACATTTTTAAATTATCTGCTTATAAAGAAATAATTTTTATCCATTCTTGAAAGAATTTTCCCATCTTGAACTCTATAAAATGTATCTTTCAGAAATCAGGAATGGAGAAGAAATAAATCCTCAGCAGCCTTTTTTGGCCTATCAACTTATCAAAGCATTCCAATAGGAACTCCCAGATTTTTTTCTGCTATAACAGATTCTAGTCAAGCAGATGTCTTTACTTATAAAAATGATACTGCTTGGAAGGAAGAAAACTTCCTTCTATCCTTCAGAATTCCTCTGGCTGGCTTAAAAATTAAATTGACATGAGACAGATTAACAGCAGAAAATCAAATTTAATGATGTATCAATGGGAACCCCACATCCATGAGCAGGTCAGAGACTCCACTTGTATGGGAAGTACAAATACAGAAAGGTAAATGAAATATACAGGTCATCCTGAGCTAAGGAATAGGATAGGGACCTCGGGCTTTGTTCATACAGGTTCATTCTGGTGTTGATTCCCAGTCCCTGGTGACAAGAATGTTCTTTTCTTTCTGGCACAGAAAGGGCATCTTTCTCATGGGAAATTTTATAATCTGCTTTTGAGATAGAAAGGAGGTCAGAGACCCCTTTATGCATTTGGTGTTTCTCATGTACCTTCAGCTCAAAATAATCAACTTGCCAAAGAAGTCTATTTTGGAGACCATCATCTAAATCTCTTCAGTTTCATCCTTAAGGAAGTTATATATCTATATCTTGCCTCCACACCTCCCTGTCAGTTCCCCTCAGATTGGGCTGAAATTTTTGTAAGACTTGTAAGACTTGGCAGTTAAGCATGCAAAGCCCTCTTAAAGGACGACACATACATGCATTATTCAGTAACTCTGGAGCGCTAGTTCTTCTGGTCTCTACAGTAAAGCTGGATGTCAGGCATCTTCTAAAAGCATAAAGCTATGTGATTAAATTCATTACTGTGAACCACTCAGATGACCGTTACTGAAGACCATTACTGACTTACCCCACTTAGACTCTGTGTCGGAGAAGGCAATGGCACCCCACTCCAGCATGCTTGCCTGGAAAATCCCATGGATGGAGGAGCCTGGTGGGCCGCAGTCCATGGGGTTGCTAAGAGTTGGACACGACTGAGCAACTTCACTTTCATGCATTGGAGAAGGAAATGGCAACCCACTCCAGTGTTCTTGCCTGGAGAATCCCAGGGACAGGGGAGCCTGGGGGCTGCAGTCTCTGGGGTCGCACAGAGTCAGACATGACTGAAGCGACTTAGCAGCAGCAGCAGCAGCAGCAGCAGCAGACTCTTGTGTAGCAGTTTTACCTAAGCAAATTCTTCATGAAAAAACCAGAGTACAAAAGCAGTCTACCAAGCCTCCCACCCTTAGACTTCAACTTAAATCTTGAACTTCATCTCTATTCTCTTACCCTCAAACAAACTTCTAATTATTATAATCTACCAAAGCTCACCTTCATTGCCTTTACTATGAAGCCATTCTCTTGAACAGAGTTATTAGACTCTTCTATTTCTTCAGCAGTTTGTTATTATTAACTAGCTGCTTGCATTTCTGTCTCCCAATCTAGATAGATACTGAGTACCTGAAGGATAAACTCTGAGTCCCTTAATCTCTTCATCTCGAGCACATAGGATAATCTTTGACATAGAGCGGATACTTACTATTTCTTTACTACAGGAACAAAAGAGAGGATTGAATTATTGAATTCGTGAATGAATAAAAATGACCTTGTAAAGTAATGATCAAAATTCTTCAAGCCAGGCTTCAACAGTACGTGAACCGTGAACTTAGAGATGTTCAAGCTGGATTTAGAAAAGGCAGAGGAACGAGAGAAAATTGCCAACATCCACTGGATCATTGAAAAGGCAAGAGAGTTCCAGAAAAAATCTTCTGCTTTATAGACTTTGCCAAAGCCTTTGACTGCGTGGACCACAACAAACTATGGAAAATTCTTCAAGATATGGGAACACCAGGCCACCTGACCTGCCTCTTGAGAAACCTGTATGCAATTTTCTGCATACAGGAAGCAACAGTTAGAACTGGACATGGAACAACAGACTGTTTCCAAATAGGAAAAGGAGTAAGTCAAGGCTGTATATTTTCACCCTGCTTATTTAACTTATATTCAGAGTAAAGTCGCTCAGTCGTGTTCGACTCTTTGCAACCCCATAGACTGTACCCTACCAGGCTCCTCTGCCCATGGGATTTTCCAGGCAAGAGTACTGGAGTGGTTGCCATTTCCTTCTCCAGAGGATCTTCCCAACTAAGGGATCGAACCAGGGTCTCCCACATTGTAGGTCAGAGTACATCATGAGAAATGCTGGGTTGGAAGAAGCACAAGTTGGAATCAAGATTGCCAGGAGAAATATCAATAACTTCACATATGCAGATGATACCACTCTTATGGCAGAAAGTGAAGAAATACTGAAGAGCCTCTTGATGAAGGTGAAAAAAGAGAGTGAAAAGTTGGCTGAAAACTCAACATTCCTAAAACCAATATCATGGCATCTGGGCCCATCACTTCATGGCAAATAGTTGGGAAAACAATGGAAATAGTCACAGACTTTATTTTTATTTTTGAGAGTCCAAAAGCACTGCAGATGGTGACTGCAGCCTTGAAATTAAAAGATGCTTACTCCTTGTAAGAAAATTTATGACCAACCTAGACATCATATTAAAAAGCAGAGACATACTTTGCCAACAAAGGTCCATCTAGTCAAAGCTATGTTTTTTCCAGTAGTCATGTATGGATGTGAGAGTTGGACTATAAAGAAAGCTGAATGTTGAAGAATTGATGCTTTGGAACTGTAGTGTTGGAGAAGACTCATTTATTTTCTATGCCAAAGCCTCTTACTGTCTAGACCACAACAAACTGTGGAAAATTCTTCAAGATATGGAAATACCAGACCACTTGACCTGCCTCTTGAGAAATCTGTATGCAGGTCAGGAAGCAACAGATGTGAAGAACTGACTCATTGGAAAAGACCCTGATGCTGGGAAAGATTGAAGGCAGGAGGAGAAGGGGATGACAGAGGATGAGATGGTTGGATGGCATCACCAACTCAATGGACATGAGTTTGAGTAAACTCTGGGAGTTGGTGATGGACAGGGAAGCCTGGTGTGCTGTAGTCCATGGGGTTGCAAAGAGTTGGACACTACTGAGCAACTGATCTGAACTGGACTGAATTGATGGTATATTTACTATTATTCTACTTTGGAGATGAGCACACCTTCTGTTTATAGATGGCTTTTACTGTTTAGAGCTCTTCCAAAAGCACTTGGTATTCATCACTTCACTATGAAGCAGACAGAGCTGATATCATTTGTCTTATTTTAGAGATGAGGGCATTTACTTTCAGAGCAAAAGAGATTAACCTCTCTAATATATATATATATAAAAAATCACTGCAGATGGTGATTGCAGCCATGAAATTAAAAGACGTTTACTCCTTGGAAGGAAAGTTATGACCAACCTAGATAGCATATTCAAAGCAGAGATATTACTTTGCCAACAAATTTCCATCTAGTTAAGGCTATGGTTTTTCCAGTGGGCATATATGGCTGTGAGAGTTGGACTGTCAAGAAAGCTGAGTACCAAAGAATTGATGCTTTTGAACTCTGGTGTTGGAGAAGACTCTTGAGAGTCCCTTGGACTACAAGGAGGTCCAACCAGTCCATTCTAAAGGAGATCAGTCCTGGGTCTTCCTTGGAAGGACTGATGCTGAAGCTAAAACTCCAATATTTTGGCCACCTCATGTGAAGAGTTGACTTATTGGAAAAGACCCTGATGCTGGGAGGGATTGGGGGCAGGAGGTGAAGGTGACAATAGAGGATGAGATGGCTGGATGATATCACCGACTCAATGGACATGAGTTTGGTGAGCTCTGGGAGTTGGTTATGGACAGGGAAGACTGGCGTGCTGTGATTCATAGGGTTGCAAAGAGTTGGACACAACTGAGCGACTGAACTGAACTGAATAAGAAACTAGACCAGAACTCAGGTCTCCTGACTTCGTGAATAGCAAAATATAAAGTGACCTAATAGTTAATATTATCTACCACCTATGGACAAGGAGAAATTGAGATGTCTACTATGAAACAAAGTGAACTATCCATCTTGAATTCAAAGTAGAGAAGGAAGAAGTACCAAATAATATGGAATATATCCCTGCAGATAAGACTTAATTTGTAAATATTACAGACAATGTTCAAAATAATAAGTTTTAAACTCTTGTGAACACATTACCTATCAGCAGCATATCTTCAGGAAATCATTTTCAGTTCAGCTCAGTCTCTCAGTTGTGTCTGACTTTTTGCAACCCCATGGACTGCAGCACACCAGGTTTCCCCTCTCTATCACAACTCCTGGAGCTTGCTCAGACTCATATCTTGCTCAGAATATTGCATTGGTAACACCATCCAAATATCTCATCCTCTTTCATCCCCTTCTCCTCCTGCCTTCAATCTTTCCCAGCACCAGGGTCTTTTCCAAGGAATCAGTTTTTCAATCAGGGGTCAAAGTATTGGAGCTTCAGCTTCAGCATAAGTCCTTCCAAGGAATATTCCGGACTGATTTATTCTGCAGTCGACTAGTCTGATCTCCTTACAGCCCAAGGGACTCTCAAGAGACTTCCCAAACACCACAGTTCAGAAGCATCAATTTTTCAGTGCTCAGCTTTCTTTACAGCCCAACTCTCACATCCATATATGACTACTGGAAAAAACAGCTTAGACTAGATGGACAATTGCTGGCAAGGTAATGTGTTTACTTTTTAATATGCTGTCTAGGTTGGTCATAGTTTTTCTCCCAAGGAGCAAGCATCTTTTAATTTCATGGCCACAGTCACCAACTGCAGTGATTGTGGAGCCCCCCAAAATAAAGTCTGTCACTGTTTCCATTGTTTCCCCATCTATTCGCCATGAAGTGATGGGACCAGATGTCATAATCTTGGTTTTCTGAATGTTGAGTTTTAAGCCACCTTTTTCATTCTCTTTTTTCACTTTCATCAAGAGGGTCTTTAGTTCCTCTTTACTTTCTGCCATACCAGTGTTATCATCTCCATATCTGAGGTTATTAATATTTCTCAAGGTAATCCTGATTCCAGCTTGTGTTTTATTCACCCGGCATTTCTCATGATGTCATAAGCAGGGTGACAACATATGCTTAACATACTCCTTTCCTGATTTGGAACCAGTTTGTTGTTCCATGTCCAGTTGTAAGTGTTGTTTCTTGAACTGCATACAGATTTCTCAAGAGGCAGGTCAGGTGGTCTGGTATTTCCATAACTTCAAGAATTTTCCACAGTTTGTTGTAATCCACACAGTCAAAGGCTTTGGTGTAATCAATAAAGCAGAAGTAGATATTTTTCTGGAATTCTCTTGTTTTTTCTATGATCCAACAGATGTTGGCAATTTGACCTCTGGTTCCTCTGCCTTTTCTCAATCCAGCTTGAACATCTGGGAGTTTATGGTTCATGTACTGTTGAAGCCTGGCTTGGAGAATTTTGAGCAATATGTTGCTAGTGTGTGAGATGAGACAATTGTGTGATAGTCTGAATATTCTTTGGCATTGCCCTTCTTTGGGGTTGGAATGAAAGCTGACCTTTTCCAGTCCTGTGGCCACTGCTGAGTTATCCAACTTTGCTGGCATATTGAGTGCAGCACTTTCTCAGCAATATTTTTTAGGATTTGAAATAGCCCAACTGGAATTCCATCACCTCCACTAGCTTTGTTCATAGCAATGCTTCCTAAGGCCCACTGACTTTGCAATCCAGAGTGTCTTGCTCTAAGTGAATGATCACACCATCATGTTTATCTGGGACATGAAGATCTTTTTTGTATAGTTCTTCTGTGTATTCTTGTCACCTCTAGTTAATATCTTTTGCTTATGTTGGGTCCATACCATTTCTGTCATTTATTATGCCCATCTTTGCATGAAAATTTCCCTTGGTATCTCTAATTTTGTTAAAGAGACCTCTCGTCATTCCCAGTCTATTGTTTTCCTCTATTTCTTTGCAGTGATCATTAAGGAAACCTTTCTTATCTCTCCTTGCTATCTTTGGAACTCTGCATTCAGATGGTTATATCTTTCCTTTACTCCTTTGCCTTTAGCTTCTCTTCTTTTCTCATCAGGCAACTATTTTGCCTTTTTGCATTTGTTTTTCTTGGGGATGGTCTTGATCCCTGTCTCCTGTACAAAGTCATGAAACTCCATCCATGTTTCTTCTGGCACTCTATCAGATCTAATCCCTTGAATCTATTTCTCACTTCCACTGTATAATCATTAATTCAGTCGCTCAGTCGTGTCCGACTTTTTGTGACCCCGTGAATCGCAGCACGCCAGGCCTCCCTGTCCATCACCAATTCCTGGAGTTCACCCAGACCCACGCCCATAGAGTCAGTGATGCCATCCAGCCATCCCATCCTCGGTCATCCCCTTCTCCTCCTGCCCCCACCAGCATCAGGGTCTTTTCCAGTGAGTCAACTCTTCGCATGAGGTGGCTAAAGTACTGGAGCTTCACCTTCAGCATCATTCCTTCCAAAGAAATGCCAGGGCTGATCTCCTTCAGAATGGACTGGTTGGATCTCCTTGCAGTCCAAGGGACTCTCAAGAGTCTTCTCCAACACCACAGTTCAAAAGCATCAATTCTTCGGCACTCAGCCTTCTTCACAGTCCAACTCTCACATCCATACATGACCACTGGAAAAACCATAGCCTTGACTAGATGGACCTTAGTCGGCAAAGTAATATCTCTGCTTTTGAATATGCTCTCTAGGTTGGTCACAACTTTTCTTCCAAGGAGTAAGCGTCTTTTAATTTCATGACTGCAGTCACCATGTGCAGTGATTTTGGAGCCCAGAAAAATAAAGTCTGACACTGTTTCCACTGTTTCCCCATCTATTTCCCATGAAGTGATGGGACCAGATGCCATGATCTTCGTTTTCTGAATGTTGAGCTTTAAACCAACTTTTTCACTCTCCTCTTTCACTTTCATCAAGAGGATCTTTAGTTCCTCTTCACTTTCTGCCATAAGGGTGGTGTCATCTGCATATCTGAGGTTACTGATATTTCTCCCAGCAATCTTGATTCCAGCTTGTGTTTCTTCCAGTCCAGCATTTCTCATGATGTACTCTGCATATGAGTTAAAGAAGCAGGGTGACAATATACAGCCTTGACGTGCTCCTTTTCCTATTTGGAACCAGTCTGTTGTTCCATGTCCAGTTCTAACTGTTGCTTCCTGACCTGCATACAGAGTTCTCAAGAGGTAGGTCAAGTGATCTGGTATTCCCATCTCTCTCAAAATTTTCCACAGTTTATTGTAATCCACACAGTCAAAGGCTTTGGCATAGTCAATAAAGCAGAAATAGATGTTTTTCTGGAACTCTCTTGCTTTTTCCATGATCCAGTGGATGTTGGCAATTTGATTTCTGGTTCCTCTACCTTTTCTAAAACCAGCTTGAACATCTGGAAGTTCACGGTTCACGTATTGCTGAAGCCTGGCTTGGAGAATTTTGAGCATTACTTTACTAGCATGTGAGATGAGAGGGATGTGTTTTAGGTCATACCTGAATAGTCTAGTGGTTTTTCCTACTTTCTTCAAATTAAGTCTGAATTTGGCAATAAGGAGTTCATGATCTGAGCCACGGTCAGCTCCCAGACTCGTTTTTTCTGACAGTATAGAGCTTCTCCTTCTTTGACTGCAAAGAATATAATCAATCTGATTTAGGTATTGATCATCTGGAGATGTCCATGTGTAGAGTCTTCTTCTGTGTTGTTGGAAGAGGGTTTTTCCTAAGAGCAGTGCATTCTCTTGTCAGAACTCTATTAGCCTTTGCCCTGCTTCATTTTGTACTCCAAGGTCAAATTTGCCTGTTACTCCAGTTATCTCTTCACTTCCTACTTCTGCATTCAGTCCCCTATGATAAAAATGACATCTTTGGGGGGTGTTAGTTCTAGAAGGTCTTGTAGGTCTTCATAGAACTGTTCAGCTTCTTCAGCATTAGTGGTTGTTCATAGACTTGGATCTGTGATAGTGAATGGTTTGCCTTGGAAAGGAACAGAGATAAATTTGTCATTTTTTAAATTGTACCCAAGTACTGCATTTCAGACTCTTTTGTTGACTCTGATGGCTACTCCATTTCTTCTAAGGAATTCTTGGCCACAGCGGTAGATATAATGGTCATCTGAATTAAATTCACCCATTCCAGTTCATTTTTGTTCACTGATTTCTAAAATGTCGATGTTCACTTTTGCCATCTCCTGCTTGACTGCTTCTAATTTACCTTGATTCATGGACCTAACATTCCCAGTTCCTATGCAATATTGCTCTTTACACCATTGAACTTTACTTCCATCACCAGTCACATCTGCAACTGGGTGTTGTTTTTGCTTTGGCTCCAACTCTTCATTCTTTCTGGAGTTATTTCTCCACTGATCTCCAGTAGCATATTGGGCATCTACTGACCTGGGGAGTTCATCTTTCAGTACCTATCTTTTTGCCTTTCCATTACAGTTCATGAGGTTCTCAAGGCAAGAATACTGAAGTGGTTTGCCATTCCTTTCTCCAGTGGACCACATTTTGTCAGAACTGTCCACTATTATCCATCCGTCTTGAGTGGCCCTACACAGCATGGCTCATAGTTTTACTGAGCTAGACATGTCTGTGGTCCATGTGATCAGTTTGCTTAGTTTTCTGTGATTGTGGTTTTCCTTCTGTCCACCCTCTGATGGATAAAGATAGCAGGTTTATGGAAACCTCCTGATGGGAGAGACTGTGGGGAAAACTGGGTCTTGTTCTGTCTCTGCTGCTGCTGCTGCTGCTAAGTCGCTTCAGTCATGTCCGACTCTGTGCGATCCCATAGACCGCAGCTGACCAGGCTCCCCCATCCCTGGGATTCTCCAGGCAAGAACACTAGAGTGGGTTGCCATTTCCTTCTCCAAAGCCATGCTCAGTAAATCTTTAACCCAATTTTCTGTTGCTGAGTGGGGCTGTGCTCCTTTCCTGTGTTTTGCCTGAGAACAAACTGCAATGAAGATAACGGCAACCTTTTCCTAAAGGTCTGGTGCTGGCACTGCCTCACTCAGTGCCCCTGAGCCTGCAGCAGGCCACCACTGACCCATGCCTCTGCCAGAGACTCCTGGGCACTCATGGGCAAGTCTGGGTCAGTCTCTTGTGGGGTCACTGCTGCTTTCTCCTGGGTTCTGATGAGCACAAGGTTTTGATTGTGCCCTCCAAGAGTCTGTTTCCCCAGTTGTGTAAGTCTTGTAATCAAATCCCACTGGTCCCCACAGTAAAATTCTCTGGGTGTTCTTAGCTCCTTTGCCAGATCTCCAGGTTCAGAAATCTGTTGTAGGTCCTAGAACTTTCTTAACAGTGCAAGAATTTCTTTGGTATAATTGTTCTTCAGTTTGTGGGTCATCTGCTCGGTGCCTCTCAGTTCAGTTCAGTTCATTCACCCAGTTGTGTCCAACTCTTTGCGAACCCATTGACGGCAGCACGCCAGGCTTTCTGTCCATCACTAACTGCTGGAGCTTACTCAAACTCATCTCCATTGAGTAGGTGATGGCATCCAACCATCTCATCCTCTGTCATCCCCTTCTTCTCCCACCTTCAATCTTTCCCAGCATCGGGGTCTTTTCAAATGTGTCATTTCTTCACATCAGGTAGCCAAAGTATTGGAGTATCAGCTTCAGCATCAGTCCTCCCAATGATTATTCAGGACTGATTTCCTTTAGGATTGACTGTGTGGATCTTCTTGCAGTCCAAGGGACATTCAAGAGTCTTCTCCAGCACCACAGTTCAAATTCAATTCTTTGGCACTCAGCTTGCTTTATAGTCCAACTCTCACATTCATATATGACTACTGGAAAAACCATAGCTTTGAATAGATGGACCTTTGTTGGGAAATTAATTTCTCTGCTTTTTAATATGCTGTCTAGGTTGGTCATAACTTTTTTTCCAAGGATCAAGCGTCTTAATTTCAAGGCTGCAGTCACCATCTGCAGTGATTTTGGAGCCCTCCAAGATAGTCTTTCACCGTTTCCATTATTTCCTTATCTATTTGCAATGAAGTGATAGACCCAGATGCCATGATCTTATTTTTCTGAATGTTGAGTTTTAAGCCAACTTTTTCATTGTCCTATTTCACTTTCATCCAGGAGCTCTTTAGTCCCTCTTCACTTTCTGCCATAAGGGTGTTGTGATCTCCATATCTGAGGTTATTGATATTTCTCCCAGCAGTCTTGATTCCAGCTTGTGCTTCATCCAGCCTGGCATTTTGCATGATGTACTCTGCATATAAGTTAAATAAGCAGGGTGACAGGATAGAGCTCAGTGGCTCTATGGTGGGGTTAATGGTGACCTCCTCTAAGAGGGCTTATACCATGGGCTGTGTGACCCAGGTAGGTGCACCCAGAGCCCTGCTCCTGTGGCAGGCCACTGCTGACCCATATATCTGTAAGGGACTCAAACACAGGCCTGGCTCAGTCTCTGTGGGGTCCCTTGGTCCTGGTGCACACATGGTTTTGTTTAGTCCTCCTAGCGTCTCTCACGATTTTGCCCCTCCTAACATCTTTCTGGGGCTTCTCCTTTTCCCTTGGACATGGAGTGTCTTTTTTTGGTGGGATCCAACATTCTCCTGTCAATGGCTGCTTAGCATCACGTTGTAATTTTGGAGTTCTTGCAGGAGAAGATGAGTGCACATCCTTCTACTCTGCCATCTTTGTGGTTTCTTCAGGAAATTATTTTAAGCTTTCAACATACAGCACTAAGTTTAAGGCGTACAGCATAGTTACTTGGTTTACATGCATCATGAAGTGATTCTCACAATAAGTTTAGTGAATATCCATCATCTCATATAGGTATGAAAATGAAGAAATAGAAAAACATTTTTTTCTTGTGGTGAAATCTCAGAATTCATTCTCTTAACAAGGTTCATGTATAACACAGCAGTGTTAACTGTATTTATTATGCTGTACATTATATTTCTAGTACTTATTTATTTTATAACTGGAAGTTTGTACCTTTTGACTGTCTTCATCCAATTCTTCCTCTCCCCACCCCCACACCCACTGATCCCACCTCTTATAACCACATTTCTGATCTTTATTCTATGAATTTGTTTGTTCTTGAAGTATAATTGACCTACAACACCATATTAGTTTTCATTACACAATATCATGATTTGATATGTCTGTTTAAGATGTGCCACCCGAGGTATTACATAGTGATTATGTTTCTACATTGTAGAGTTATACTTCTTAATTAAAATGGATTTCATTATTAATTTATATGCTTTATATTTATTTACAAACAGTAAATCTCTCCCACTTAAATGTACAGTTATAGAAGTTTTGGTGATTGTGTACAATTGTGTAACCACTACCACAATCAATACACATGAGAGTTCTATCTCCTTCAAAATTTCCTCTTCCTCCTTTGCTGTCTGTTCTCAGATGCTGTACTTGGGCACCACCAATGTGCTTTCTGCCATTACTGTTTTGTCTTTTCTGGGATTTCATACAAACAAAATCAAACAGTATATATTCTTTTAATTTAATTTACTTATAATATCGCTTTAAAGATTTGTGCATGTTGTTGAATGTGTCAATATTTTTTCCCCTTTTCATTACTGTTACATAAATGAACCAAGGACAGACCCTGTGTATTGACTCCTGAGTTGTTTGTTTCTTCACAGCATGCTGATATCCATTAGCTCAAAAGCCCACTGGCAGTAAACTCAAATTTTTACACATTCAATTGTTTTTAAAATAACCAAGCTAGCATGTTTTTAGCCATTTAGACAGGCTGCTTGTATTATATACTCTGAGAAACTGCACCCAGCACCTGTTGATCATTAATAAGATAGAGCCTATGGTTATAAGAACCCCAGACTATTGCCATTCAGAGGTCACTGATCACTGATCCAGAGACTCCTCACTGTGCTGTTGAGAGACATCTTCTAGATGAAAGAGCCCTCTCTCTGATGCCCTTGTCCCCTGGCAGTTCGTTGCCCTCCTCCTCTTCTAAATGCTAAACCCATCATTGTATGCCTCAGGACAGTCTCAATTGGAAACGAATTCTCATAGGCAGAATTTTAAAAGAGCCACACAATTTATAAAGTAGTATCCCACGTTATAGATAATTATCACATTTTAGTCTGTCACCAGTTGATGACCACTTGAGTTTCTAGTTTTGGCTATTATTCACAATCCTGCTGTTAACATTTATGTACAAGTCTTTATGTGAGCATATGTTTCCATTTCTAGTAGGAAAAACTGAGAGTGTGCCTGAGTCATAGGCAAGATAGATGTTCAACTTTAAGAGAAACTACCAAATTGTTACCCAAAGTGGCTATAAGCTACAGATTTCACCAAGAATGCAAGTTTTAAATGCTCTACATTTTCTCCAACAAGTGGCATTGTTTTGTTTGGGATTTTTTTTTTCTCAACTTCAGCAATTCTTGTGGATGAAAAAATGGGATCTTATTACGATTTCTATTTGTCTTTCCTGGTGATCAATGATGTTGGCTATATTTTCATCAGTTTATTGGCTCTTCTGCTGCCGCTGCTAAGTGCTTCAGTACTGTCTGACTCTGTGAGACCCCATAGATGGCAGCCCACCATGCTCCGCCGTCCCTGGGATTCACCAGGCAGGAACACTGGAGTGGGTTGCCATTTCCTTCTCCAATACATGAAAGTGAAAAGTGAAAGTGAAGTCGTTCACTCGTGTCCAACTCTTAGCGACCCCATGAACTGCAGCACACCAGGCTTCCCTGTCCATCACCAATCCCAGAGTCAACTCAAACCCATGTCCATTGAGTCAGTGATGCCATCCAATCATCAAATCCTCTGTCGTCCCCTTCTCCTCCTGCCCTCAATCTTTCCCAGTTTCCGGGGCTTTTTAAATGAGTCTCTTCTTCGCATCAGGTGGCCAAACTATTGGAGTTTCAGCTTCAACATCAGTCCGTTCAATGAACACCCAGGACTGATCTCCTTTAGGATGGACTGGTTGGATCTCCTTGCAGTCCAAGACACTCAAGGGTCTTCTCCAATACCACACTTCAAAAGCGTCAATTCTTCGGCGATCAGCTTTCTTTATAGTCCAACTCTCACATCCATACATGACCACTGGAAAAACCATAGCCTTGACTAGACAGACCTTTCTTGACAAAGATTATCTCTCAAATATGTATTTTGCATTATTAATTTTCTTATAATATCTAGCATGCATTTTCATTTTCTTTACTGATATCTTTTGAAGAGCATATGTTTTTAATTTTAATGAAGACCATTTTATCAAATAGTTTCTCTCATAGTTTGTGTTTTTTAATGTCCTGTAAGAAATTTGTGCTTGACTCAATAGCACAAATATTTTCTACCATAATTTCTTTCAAAAATGTAATAGTTTGGGGTCTTATATTAGGTCTATGATGTATTTTAAGTTAGTTTTTCTGTGTGGTGTTAAGTAAGGGTCTAAGCTCATTATATATATATATATATATATATATATATATAAACATAACCAATTGCTCTAGCCTCAATCATTGAAATGACAGTCGTTTTTCTAATAAATTATCTTGGCAATTTTGTCTAAAATAATTGATAGCTAAAGTATGGTTTGTAATTTTTAAGTGCCTTTTCTGGCTTGACTTTTATGATTCATTCTGTTACACTGGTCCACATAAAATACAGCATTAATATGTGAAGGATTTCAGAAATGACACTCAAAATATTTTATTTTGGCGTGTTGATTATTTTGAACTGAAGTTACTTGAGTAACAGCAGATGCAGGAAGGGATCTCTGATTTTCCTTTTCTACCTAAATGCAGGTTATAAAATTTCCCTTGGAAAAGGTGACCTTCCGGTACCAAGAATGGGAGAACATTTGCATCAATAGAGACTGGGAGTCGAAACCAGAATGGACCTGTGCAAATGAACTCACTAGAATATTCTTATTATCCATTAGTCACACTCCCTGTTCTCCATATATTTCTTAGTTTCTGTCTCATAACTTACTTCCCCAAGCCCTTTTGTCTTTTAACAGCCTTACAGTTTGCCTTTGTTTAAAAGAGCATATACTGTCAATGTAGGGCAAAACCAATATAATATTGTAAAGTTAAAAAAATAAACAAATAAAAGAGCATATAAGCTTTGGGGCATAACAGTTTCTTTGGGTCTTCATTTTTCTTCATTTTCCTATTGAAGACTCCCATGTACACCTAAAAATATTAAATAAAATTTGTTTTTTTTTCCTATTAATCTATCCTATGTTAATTTAATTCTTAGGTTCAGACCTAAGAATGCATTGGGAAGAGTTTTCTCCCTTACATATGTCATTTTCCTACTCTCAGTCCTTCTATGGTTCCCACTCACCATGCAATAAATCAAAGTCATATTTACATGCTTTGATAGTTTTTAGAATTTTGGCAGATAGAGGAAGGCAGAAGGATAAAGAAAAAATGTGTGATGTACAAAGTAGAAAGTTTAAAAAGTATGATAATTTCAGAGCTCTCCAAGTACATTTGTATTACTGTAATATAGGCTTTGAGTTCTAATGTATATTTATCCAATTAATAAATGTCTCTCTCTTTATTGTTTGCAATTCATATTCTCTTTCAAAGTTGTCTATCTTCATCTTTATGGAGTTTTATCTTAGTGCTACAGTCTAGTTCAGTCCAACTCAAAATATTGTTCTCTTGACAGGAATTATCAGCACTACTTGGTAGACAGAAAAACAAATCTCTGCTCATACTACAGACCTACTTAATCAGAATTTTGAGGGTAAAGTCAAGAATACTTGTTTTCAAAAGCCCTCTTATTTACTCTTATGCATGGTCATGGTTTTTGTTAAAAAATAAAAATAAAAAACAGAAACTTCAGTTTAATAGAGTTGGAAAAGCAGCTGGAGGAAAATTAACCTCCTAGATGATTGGACCCAACAGGAAGAAGGACTTCTCACCTGCAAAAACCCAGTCACTGAGAGGCTGTCACTATTGAGCTAATGAAAAGTTACTATACTTTAAAATCTCAGTCCTTCCAATGGACTCTTTGTTTACTATAGCCCTCCCCATATTATTATAAAAGTCCTGATTTCCTCGTCACATAGGTACTTGCACAAGGTTCACCCAAGTTACAATTCTTTCTTCATCCAAATAAACACACTTATTTTGCGGAGAAATAGCTGGCAGTCTTTGTTTTAGGTCAATATTCTTTAAGGCATATCTTCTATTTCTTTAGTGTTTGTTCTATGATTTCTAAGATTTCTTGCACATGGTCAGCAATTTTTATGTCCTTAAAAAATTAAAACATTCAGAAAGTCCACATTCAGAGAATATTCAGAAATTCTTGTTGTAGTGATGAATTTACCGGTTACTTTCCAGTATTAACTTTATTAAATTAATATGTAGTTTTCACTCAAGTAATGGATGGTTAACTATTAATTTACTAGGGTTGAAAAACCATACTGTGTGAATTCTTGAGGTAACAGATGAGAAAGAAAATAAGAGCTGTTGTCCCCTTCTCCTCCCACCTTCAATCTTTCCCAACATCAGGGTCTTTTCAAATGAGCCAGGTGGCCAAAATATTGGACAGCTTCAACATCAGTCTCTCCAATGAACACCCATGACTGTTTTCCTTTAGGTGGACTGGTTGGAGCTCCTTACAGTCCAAGGGACTCTCAAGAGTCTTCTCCAACTCCACAGTTCAAAAGCATTAATTCTTCTGTGCTAAGCTTTCTTTATAGTCCAACTCGCACATCCATACATGACCACTGGAAAAACCATAGCCTTGACTAGATGGACCTTTGTTGACAAAGTAATGTCTCTGCTTTTTAATATGCTGTCTAGGTTGGTCATAAATTTCCCTCCAAGGACTAAGCATCTTTTAATTTCATGGCTGCAGTCACCTTCAGCAGTGATTTTTGGAGCCCGAAAAAAGTAAAGTCAGCCACTGTTTCCACTGTTTGCCATCTATTTCCCATGAAGTGATGGGACCAGATGCCATGATCTTAGTTTTCTGAATGTGGAGCTTTAATCCAACTTTTCCCTCTCCTCTTTCACTTTCATCAAGAGGCTCTTTAGTTCCTCTTCACTTTCTGCCATAAGCATGGTGTCATCTACATATCTGAGGTTATTAATATTTCTCCCAGCAGTCTTGATTCCAGCTTGTGCTTCATCCAGCCCATTATTCCTCATGATGTACTCTGCATATAAGTTAAATAAGCAGGGTGACAGCCTTGACGTACTCCTTTCCCTATTTGGAACTAGTCTGTTGTTCCATGTCCAGTTCTAACTGTTGCTTCCTGACCTGCATATAGGTTTCTCAAGAGGCAGGTCAGGTAGTCTGGTATTCCCATCTCTTTCAGAATTTTCCACAGTTTATTGTGATCCACACAGTCAAAGGCTTTGGCATAGTCAAAAAAAGTCCATTTCTTTACATAAATATTATCAAAATCTCTCCCTATCTGTACTTAGAGATTTTTCTGATTAATTTTTAACCTATATTTCTTTGTAATAAGAGAGAGTTTCTTTGAAGAGATACTTATTGTTGGCTACATAAATTCTTTCCAATTTCTTATTCTAAACACTGCCACACTTAACATTTTATGTTTATTAGAGTGCCCCAATTGTTACTTAGTTTACATAAAATGGGATTTCTAGATCAAGGGTAAGTATGAATAATTTTGGTAGATATTACCAGATATTTGTTGGAGGTGGGCATGGCAACCCACCCCAGTATTCCTGCCTGGAGAATCACATGGGCAGAGGAGCTTGGAGTGCTACATAGAGTTGCAAAGTGTCAGGCACGACCAACTGACCAGAGCTTCTTAGCACATAGCACACCCCACATATTTACTTACTTCAGAGCAGCTATCCCACTGTTTGTGTGTTGGCCTCACAGATATAGTGATTTTCATATCTTTGGATAATTTGTCCACTGATATTTTAGAATAAGTGCATTCTTCTTCACAGAAGTAAATTTTGATCTTTTCATGCGTTTGCCCCATGACCTTTCATATTCATTGCCTAATTTTGAAATCATTTATTTGTGTGTTTTTCCTCAGAGATTTCTAGGAGTTTTTAAAATCAGAGTGAGATTAATCCAGATCTTTGACTTAAACAACTCAATACAGAAATCTTAGGGAAGATGAAGGCTTGGGGCAAAGGGAGGTATAAATTAAGAGTTTGACTTTGGACATATTAAATTTGAGCTATCTGTGAGACATTCAAAATAAATGTAAAGTAGGCAGTCGGGTGTTCCAAAGTGGAATTCAATGGAGAGAAGCGGGTTGCTGATATAAATTTGGTAGTCATTAGCATATAGATGGTAATTAGGGTTCTGGGAATGGATGAGATCATCTAAGAAGAAACAGGAAAAGAGAAGGGAAGAGAGCCTAGGGCTGTTCTCTAGGATATTCAAAAATTTAGAGTAGCCAGAGCAAAGCTTCATTAATTCCCTTCCTTATTAGATTAGCCAGACTAGGCCTGGGTCAGCAAGTATTGCCTTGCTGGGTGTTGGCTCTGAGAGAAGCAAGCGACATTAGGTACTCCTTCAAAGGGACTTAGACTAGAGTGGGGTCTGATGGCCTACTCTACAATCTGTACAATTGAGGAGCATGGTGAAATCACATGGAACCTACTTTTCCACCATAAATGCTAAAAGCAGTTAAGGAGATGCTTGGCTTCCAGGTATCTATCCAGGCTGCTCGGTGCAGTTTGTAGCATGGTCCATTTTGGGGAAGGTATCAGTGGTAGCTCCTTCATATATCACAGACTTGGCCTGGTAAAGGGTCTTATGTAACTCAGTAAAGCTATGAGCCAGGCTGTGCAGGGCCACCAGGATGGTCGGGTCATAGTGAAGGGTTCTGACAAAACACAGGCCACTGAAGAAGGAAATGGCAGCCCCTCTCCAGTATTCTAGCCTGGAGAACCCCATGAACAGTATGAAAAGGCAAAAAGGTATGCTGGAAGAAGAGCCCCTCAGGCCAGAAGGCATCCAATATGCTACTGTGGAAGAGTAGAGGGCAATTACTAACAGCTCCAGTAAGAATGGAATGGCTGGACCAAAGCAGAAACGATGCTCACCTGTGGATGTATTAAGTGGTGAATGTAAAGTCCTATGTTCCGAAGAACAACACTACATAGGAACCTGGAATGCTAGATCTGTGAATCAAAATAAATTGGGGGTGGTCAAGCAGGTGATGGCAAGATTAAACATTGACATTTTAGGAATCAGTGAACTAAAATTGTTGGGAATGGGCAAATTAACTCAGATGACCATTATATCTACTATTATGGGCAACAATTCCTTAGAAGTAATAGAGTAGCCCTCATAATCAACAAAAGAATTCAAAATGCAGTACTTGCATGCAAATGCAAAAACGACAAAATGATCTCAGTTCATTTTGGAGATACACCAATCGGCATCACAGTAACTCAAGTCTATGCCAAAACCTCTGATGCTGAAGAAGATAAAGTTGGCCAGTTTTATGAAGATCTACAACACTTTCTAGAACTAATACACACACACACACACACACACACACACAAATGTCATTTCATTGTAGGAGATTGGAATGCAAAAGTAGGAAGTCAAGAGATACCTGGAATAACAGGCAAGTTTGGCCTTGGAGCATGAAATGAATCAGGGCAAAGACCAACAGAGTTTTGTCAAGAAAACACACTGGTCCTAGTAAACACCCTTTTCCACAACACAAGAAATGAATCTAGACATGGACATCACCAGATGGTCAATACCAAAATCAGATTGATTATGTTCTTAGCAGCCAAAGATGGAGAAGCTCTATAAGTCAGTAAAAAGCTCCTTATTGCAAAATTTAGGCTTAAATTAAAGAAAGTAGGAAAAAAGAAAGAAACGCTAGATCATTCAGGTATGACCTAAGTCAAGCACCTTGTTTATGCAGTGAAGGTGATGAATAGATTCAAGGGATTAGATCTGGTAGATGAGTGCCTAAAGAACCATGGATGGAGGTCTGTAACACTGTACAGGAGGCAATGACTAAAACTATCCTTAAGGAAAATAAATGCAAGACAGCAAAGTTGTTGTCTGAGGAGGCTTTACAGATAGCGGAGGAAAGAAGAGAAGCAAAAGGCAAGGGAGAAAGGGAAAGATATACCAAAGTGAATGTAGAGTTCTAGATAATAGCTGAGAGAGACAAGAAGGCCTTCTTGAATGAACAATGCAAAGAAATAGAGGAAAAAAATAGAATGGGAAAGAAAAGAGATCTCTTTAAGAAAATTGGATCTATCAAGGGAATATCTCATGCCAGGATTGGCATAATAAAGAACAGAAATGGTAAGGACCTAACAGAAGCAGAAAAGATTAAGAAGAGGTGGCAAGAATGCACAGAAGAACTATACAAAAGAGATCTTAATGACCCAAATAACCACAGTGTGGTCACTCATCTACAGCCAGACACCCTGTAGTGTGAAGTCAGGTGGGCCTTAGGAAGCATTACAAAGAACAAAGCTAGTAGAGGTGACAGAATTCTAGCTGAGCTATTTGTAATCCTAAGAGATGATGCTATGAAATTGTTGTCAGCAAATTTGGAAAAGTCAGCAGTGGCTACAACGACTGGAAAAGGTCAGTTTTCATTCCAATCCCAAAGAGGAGCAATGCCAAAGAAGGTTCAAACTATTGTAAAATTGTGTTCATTTTTTATTATGCTAGCCAGGTAATGCTCAGAATCCTTCAAGCTAGCCTTCAGCATATATGAATCAATAAATTCCAAATGTACATATTGGATTTCAAAGAAGCAGAGGAACCAGAGAACAAATTGCTAACATCCTTTGGATCATGGAGAAAGCAAGGGCATTCCAGAAAAACATCTGCTTCACTGACTATGATACAGCCTTTGACTTTGTGGATCACAACAAATTGTGGAAAATTCTTAAAGAGATGGGAGTATTAGACTACCTTACCTCTCTCCTTAGAAACCTGTATGCAGGTCAAGAAGCAACAGTTAGAATCAGACATGGAAAAACAAACTGGTTCAAAATTGAGAAAGGAGTACTTCAAGGATGTATATTGTCACCCTGCTTATTTAGCTTCTATGCAGAGTCCATCATGCGGAATGCCAGACTGGATGAATCACAAGCTGGAGTCAAGATTGCTGCGAGAAATATCTACAACCTCAGATATGCAGGTGGAAGATAATACCACTCTCTCTCCCTCCATGTCTCTCTCTCCATAATATGCTCAAATATGCTCTTCACCAACTGATAATAACACAGATAACAGCATGAACTTAAAAGACGCTTACTCTTTGGAAGAAAAGTTATGATCAACCTAGATAGCATATTCAAAAGCAAAGGTATTACTTTGCCAACTAAGGTCCGTCTAGTCAAGGCTATGGTTTTTCCTGTGGTCATGTATGGATGTGAGAGTTGGACTGTGAAGAAGGCTGAGTGCCGAAGAATTGATGCTTTTGAACTGTGGTGTTGGAGAAGACTCTTGAGAGTCCCTTGGACTGCAAGGAGATCCAACCAATCCATTCTGAAGGAGATCAACCCTGGGATTTCTTTGGCAGGAATGATGCTAAAGCTTAAACTCCAGTACTTTGGCCATCTCATGCAAAGAGTTGACCCATTGGAAAAGACTCTGATGCTGGGAGGGATTGGGGGCAGGAGGAGAAGGGGACGACAGAGGATGAGATGGCTGGATGGCATCACTGACTCAACGGACGTGAATCTGAGTGAACTCTGGGAGTTGGTGATGGACAGGGAGGCCTGTGTGCTGTGACTCACAGGGTCGCAAAGAGTCGGACATGACTGAGCTACTGAACTGAACTGAACATAAACTCTAAAAATCAAAAATAATAATTAAAGGTTCTGGAGAGTAAAAAAAACAGAAGGGGGGCAGATTCTAGGCAAGAGCTGAAACTTGGAAGAAGGAAATACAAAGAGCACAGGTGTTAATTTCTTTTTCTTTCTTTCTTTCTTTTTTCTTTTTTTTTCTAATTTTAGCATGAGGGAAGAAATTCATGGAGCCTCAGATATGTCTAAACCTGAGAAGGAAGTTTTTCTGGCTTGAAGAACAAAAAGATTTCAGAACAGTAATATCTGTTAAAAGTGAGGGGAAAAAGAAATCCAGAGAGGAATTCCCACAGATTCTGGTTGTAAATTCTTTCCATCACTTTGATTGAACCCTGAACCACATAAGCGTTCAGTTCAGTTCAGTCGCTGAGTCCTATCCGACTCTTTGAGACCCCATGAATCACAGCACGCCAGGCCTCCCTGTCCATCACCAACTCCCGGAGTTCACTCAGACTCACGTCCATTGAGTCCGTGATGCCATCCAGCCATCTCATCCTTGGTCGTCCCCTTTTCCTCCTGCCCCCAATCCCTCCCAGCATCAGGGTCTTTTCCAATGAGTCAACTCTTTGCATGAGGTGGCCAAAGTACTGGAGTTTCAGTTTTAGCATCATTCCTTCCAAAGAAATCCCAGGGCTGATCTCCTTCAGAATGGACTGGTTGGATCTCCTTGCAGTCCAAGGGACTCTCTCAAGAGTCTTCTCCAACACCAGAGTTCAAAAGCATCATTTCTTTGGTGCTCAGCTTTCTTCACAGTCCAATTCTCACATCCATACATGACCACAGGAAAAACCATAGCCTTGACTAGACGGACCTTAGTCGGCCAAGTAATGTCTCTGCTTTTGAATATACTACCTAGGTTGGTCGTAACTTTTCTTCCAAGGAGTAAGTGTCTTTTAATTTCATGGCTGCAGTCACCATCTGCAATGATTTTGGAGCCCGCAAAAACAAAGTCTGACACTGTTTCCACTGTTTCCCTATCTGTTTCCCATGAAGTGATGGGGCCAGATGCCATGATCTTCGTTTCTGAATGTTGAGCTTTAAGCCAACTTTTTCACTCTCCTCTTTCACTCTCATCAAGAGGCTTTTTAGCTCCTCTTCACTTTCTGCCATAAGGGTGGTGTCATCTGCATATCTGAGGTTATTGATATTTCTCCCAGCAATCTTGATTCCAGCTTGTGTTTCTTCCAGTCCAGCATTTCTCATGATGTACTCTGCATAGAAGTTAAATAAGCAGGGTGACAGTATACAGCCTTGGCAGATTGAAAAAAAAAAAAAAAAAGCCCAGCTAATGACTGGAGGAAGGATCTAAAGGTCTATTTAAGCTGCCATCAAATGGTTAGAGTTCATGACTTCAATTCAATTCAATTGTTTGCTGGAAAAAATATGTCAGTATTCTTCAAAGTAGTTTAACAAGATCCAGAGCCTCCACAATATAACATTCAAAATGTCTAGTGATCAATGTACAGTTACTCAATATATAAACAACCAGGAAAAGGTAACCCACCCTGAAAATAAGATAATCAACGGAGACAACACCAAGTTGATACAGATGTCAAAATGTTGAAATTAACAGACAAGGGCTTTAACGATATGCCATTAAAATAAGATGCATCTAATATAACTAAGCTCAATTAGTTTAAAAAATATGCATAATGAATTAAAAGATAAAAAAAATTGGTTGAGAGAAACAAAGTGTAGTAAAAATATCAGAAATTCTAAAATTAAAATGCTTGCTAAAATTCATGTCCATTGAGTTGGTGATGCTGTCTATCCATCATATCCTCTGCTGCCCTTTTTTCCTTTTGCCTTCAATCTTTCCCAGCATCAGGGTCTTTTTCAAGGAGTTTATTCTTTTCATCAGGTGGCCAAAGCATTGGAGCTTCAGCTTCAGCATCAGTCCTTCCAATGAATATTCAGGGTTGATTTCCTTTAGGATTGACTGATTTGATCTCCCTGCAATCCAATAGAGCAGTATCACAGTTATCTTATAAATATTCAGGTGATAAACTTGTATCTAGATTTCAAAGAATGTCATTTTCATTTTCCTCTTTTTAGTTATCTATATATTCTTTTCTTCTTCTAGTGGGAAGAATCAGAATATGTTACACTAATATGCCTCTTTGACACAAAAATCATTTTGAGCTGAAGACAATTAAGAAACAGCCAAGCCAGCAAAAGTTCTCCCTTTTTTTTAACTTAAAAACAGAATAATATTCTCCTTTAACTAGAGACAGACTCTTGTGAATCCAGAAATGGCACCATAGGAATCTGAAAACAAACTATATTCCCCTAGTTTCCTCCCATATATTTACCTTCCCATAGTTTAAATGGCAACCCACTCCAGTGTTCTTGCCTGGAGAATCCCAGGGACGGGGGAGCCTGGTGGGCTGCCATCTACAGGGTCGCACAGAGTTGGACATGACTGAAGTGACTTAGCAGCAGCAGCAGTTTACTGCACTGGGAGCTTAAAACTTTTTTCCTCTGTCCTGTTGTTTCTCTGCAAACATTGCTTTTTGTTGAGATGCTACAGAAGCTGGAATTCGAAGTCATCATTTTTAATCACTTTTGGTTTAGGTTTCTCCCAACCCATAGACAGTAAGTAAACAAATAAGTATCACTGTGCTACCATAAAACTTTTTTTAATGAGTGCTGAATTTCCTCCGACTTTCACATGTCACAAAATATTCTGCTTTTTAGATGCTTTTTTAATCACTTAGTAATGTATTCTGTGATGTTTTCTGCATGCATTAAAAAATTACTCATTTTTCTCTTGTTAATCTTTTTGTATAAGAATTCAAGCTGAAAACCCTAAGATGGTAGAGGAAGAGTTTTGCCTCCTGTGTGTAGTAATAAGCATATATTACATATGCAAAGAGAGGTTATCTTTCTTTACTTAAGCTAGCTGAAGAAGAGAATTGGAATTGAATGCTTTTTTACAAATTTGACTATTTCCCAAATTTAAAATAAGTTATAAACAGTTTCAGAGTGGATATATCAGATTTAACTACTCCGTTGGCCTAATTTATATCTCATCATTGTAAGGTCTGCTATTGGAATCTTATAAAATATTTTCTGTTGAGGTTAAATTTTTCTTCTTTATTTGACCCAATAGAACAGCTTGAATTTTTTTTTCTTTGTTTGTTTTGTTTTCCATTATTGGCTATGGCATTTGGGTTCATTTGCTATTTAAATGCAAAAAGAAAATTCACACAGAATTTCTTTAAACTGCAATTTTAATTAATTCAGTTTCATGAGCCACCTCTTAACCAAATCACCTTACCCTCCTGGGAGGTGCTACTACAGAAATATAAGCTATTTCCCAAAGCAAGAAGATAATAAAGTGATTTTCTGGGGGCAAAGCAAGGAGCATGCTGGGATTTTAAGGGGAGAAAAGCCTTTCCTAGTGGTTATATAAAATAACAAGGATCAAAATGTTCTTCCTTATGCCAAGCTGTAGTTCTTCTTTCCTAAAATTTAACTTTTCTAAGGCTTAGGCATCTCATTATAAGTCTTATATATGGTTCTCCAGTTGCTTCTTTTTTATACATCTCATTACTTCATTTATACATCTAACCAAATCCCCATAAATTATGTACATTTCAGCATGTTCTAGTCAAGTTTGACCTTAACACCTCTGCACCTCATTTAACTTGCAATGAGTCGCTCCTGTAATTCCTTTCCATCTGCGTCACTTATTAAACATTTAAAGACATAACTACATATAAAATTTGCCTTTATTTTACAGGTTTATCTTTAAGAGTGGAAAGCCTATTTATTCCCACCTGCGTATTTTGCCTACATTTTGAGTGAGGTCCCACCATGCAGTGTTTCACTAGGTAGTATATCAGTAACTTTGGCTGAGTCATACTCTGAAGCACTTAAGAAAATGTATGGATTGTCCACTTACAAAACTGAATAGGATAGATCCAAGCTGATATTAGTCCATAAAATGATTAAGGTATTAAAATTTGTGCCCTCACTGCAAGTTGTTGAAAAGTGGGGAATGTGTAAACACTTAAATAGAGGATAATTAATTATTAGAGGACAAATAATTAAAGGACAGTGAAGGTAATGCACTAATGAAGGCTTTTCGTATACTATGTTATTCCATAAACAAAGAGTTGGACACAACTTAGAACTGAACAACAATATCCTATAAACACCAATATACTGTGTTTGCAATCTAACATCTCAAAATACCGCACACGTGGCTACTTTAACTACAAATTTAGAACACATTGGCCTCTAACTTTAAATTTAATTAAAAGGAATACATTAAAATTTTTAAAGGGTTATAATATTATTTCCTCATGTTCCTTATTCCAATAAAATGTCCTCAAAGATTAAAAATATATCAGTTATATCAATAGTCACTTTGTTTCTCATTAAAACTCAATTATTGACATTGTACAAGCATTCCCTGAGGTATCCTTTGAGTACTTATGGGTGTTTCCTTATAGAAACTTTTTTATAAAACTCAGATAGAGAAGTAGTCAGTGATTGGATTCACATGTGATCTCCTGAAACGAGGTTTCTTCCGTATGTTCTTGATCCCTATTATTCCCTGATCTGGGTAGGTGTTACTGCTAGAGCACCATCTTCAGCTCAGACTCAGGAAATGTGTCTTAGTGAGTTCTGAAAGTCACTAGGAGAAATTCCTACTTCACCAAGGCATCAACATGATATTGTTAGTCCCATCTGGAAAGTCCTACACATTCAAGGATATTCAGAGATTCCTGGGGTTCCATAGGTACTGTCAGCTCCTCTCATGCTTCCTTTAGCTATCCTGTACTCCTCAATAACTGTATCAGAAATGGTAGTTAAAATTTCAGACCTTTTTGTCAATTCCTGGTCTTATATCCAGCACAACCCTTTCACTTCTACCCCAGTTATGGTTTTCCCTGACTCCTGACTTTAAAACATCAAAACAGATTTCCCAAAACAGGCTCTTTTCCACAGTATGAACCAGGCATCCACTTCCAAATCCCTATACCTGATTTTGCAGGGAAGCCCTAGTTAGTCCCAGTTAAGGTAAATGAGGGCTTCCCTGGTGGCTCAATGGTAAAGAATCCTCCTGTCAACATAGGAAATGTGGGCTCAATCCTTGAGTCAGGAAGATCTCCTGGAGAAGGTATTCGGTATTGCTGGAATCGTATCCTCCAGTATTACTGCCTGGAAAAGCCCATTGACAGAGGAGCTTAGCAAGCTAAAGTCCATGGGGTCACAAGAGTCAGACAGGACTTAGCAATTAAACAACAACAGCAAATGTAAGTCAACACATGTGATATTGAGTGTCATTTACAGTTAAGACTAAGTTTGAAACATCAAGTGCTATTTTGGGTGGCCCTTAGGACATTACTCCTTGGAAGAAAAGTTATGACCAACCTAGATAATATATTCAAAAGCAGAGATATTAATTTGCCGACTAAGGTCCGTCTAGTCAAGGCTATGGTTTTTCCTGTGGTCATGTATGGATGTGAGAGTTGGACTGTGAAGAAAGCTGAGCACCAAAGAAGTGATGCTTTTGAACTGTGGTGCTGGAGAAGACTCTTGAGAGTCCCTTGAACTGCAAGGAGATCCAACCAGTCCATTCTGAAGGAGATCAACCCTGGGATTTCTTTGGAAGGAATGATGCTAAAGCTGAAACTCCAGTACTCTGGCCACCTCACGCGAAGAGTTGACTCATTGGAAAAGACTCTGATGCTGGGAGGGATTGGGGGCAGGAGAAGAAGGGGACGACCAAGGATGAGATGGCTGGATGGCATCACGGACTCAATGGACGTGAGTCTGAGTGAACTCCGGGAGTTGGTGATGGACAGGGAGGCCTAGCGTGCTGTGATTCATGGGGTCGCAAAGAGTCAGACACGACTGAGCGACTGAACTGAACTGAACTGAACTTAGGACATCCGATAGTACATGTCCTGAACAACTAATGCAGAGATGATAGGCATGTAATTCTTGCCAAAGAATTTAGTCTACTTTCTTTAAGAAAGTCAATGATTCAGATTCATAACACATACATTAAGAGTGAAATCAAAGAGTAGATAGTTTGTCCCAAATCTAATTTTAGACTAAAAGAGGCTGACCCACTCTACAGAATTCCCAAGTCTAAGAACTTTATGACCAAATAGCCACATTTACAATTAACTATCATGATCTAAAACCAGGAGTAAGAAGAGTCTCTGTGACACACCAACTGAGCAAGATCCAGAGTCATTCAGTGTTAATCCCATGAGGGGAAGAAAGCAAAGAGAGAGTGTGGCTTGTCATGATGCCACCCTCGCAGGGCATTAGTCTGTATTCGAAATGTTAAACATAGTCTACACTGACTATGTGGAGAAGGAAATGCCAGCCCACTCCAGTATTCTTGCCTGGAGAATCCCATGACAGAGGAGCCTGGCAAGCTACAACCCATGCAGTCACAAGAGTCAGACACGACTTAGTGACTAAACCATCACCACCACATTGACTGCTAATGGCCCCATATCAGACTTGTGAGTTTCAACTTTCTGAAGAGAGTGAACATTGACTATTCTCTGCTATATACACAATTCTTGGAATACTATTTAGCCCAGATATTAATAATATTAATTGGCCGATAATACATAAACCGATAATACATACACTCCCAGAGAAAAGATATCCAGTAGACTGAAATGCTGCTACATTTAATAATGCCACACATCTTAGAATAAACCAATATATATTTCATTAGAACACCTTCTTACTGCTCTGCCATACTTTTATTAAAAAATATTTTCAATGAAGTGATGCAATTTCTCTCTGCCATTAACCTCCCATTTGCTCCTGTAAGGATGTTCCTCTTTATTAAAGAATGTTTCTCTTTGCCAGGCCAGGAACTTAAAACACAACCAATATTCTCAATTTGTATTTGATTTGGAAGATAATACTGATAATTTTTCATATCTGAATATACAACTGGACACTTACAGATCAATGGCCAAAAGGAATGTTTCATCTAATTAAAAGAATATGTGAATAGCTAAGAACTCTTACAGCTTAGTTTTACAGACTCTACCATTATTCCTGCCTGAGAAATCCCATGGACAGAGGAGCCTGGTGGGCTACAGTCCACATGTTTGTTCATGTATACCTCATTTCCTGTGCCTTCCATAGTTATACATCTACTAGATTAAGGCTGAATTTGCATTAAAGTGGGAAAACTCCCTGAAATCCTCCATCAGAATACTTATTTCTCAGCCTTGGGATCATTTTTCATTATACTTCCAAAACTTTCAGTCCACAGTCAGTCCCTCGAGAGGAGAATCAGAATAAATAGTATGCCAGCGTACAAGGACGTATTTGTCATTATACAATGTTGTCATACTTGTCATACATACAACGACATACAGTGACATACTCCATCCATAAAGACAGCATTTAATCTCCATAATTAAGGATGAGGAGATTGAGAACATCCGTAAAGTGCCTCAGGATTCGTAGTGATATGATAGTTACTTTGGTGCTTTGGTCACTGGAAAAGGAGTAAGTCTGGAGAAAGTTCCTACTTCAGAACATCCAAATAGACATGAAGGTCTCAGGCCTGAGGAGTTTAAAGAAGTTTGGTTTTAGTCACATCTTTCCTGGTTCTTTTATCAGAATCAACAAGCTCAAGTATTATGATTCATGCAGTTGAAAACCTTCCGTATCTGAAACTGTCCTCCTATTTGTCTGCTTGACTTAGTCAGTACTTTGGCTTTGCATTTTTATATATCTCCATCCATAGATCCTTATATCTGTGTAAGACACTTTTCTCTTCTTGCAGTTTTCCCGGATTTTGTTGTTGTTCTATCAATAGTATATGTTCATTCTCTACCCAACTTCACTCTTGATATCATGTACTCTCTGGATGCCAAAAGCACCTGTATGTCTAGATAGGACTTATCTTCTACACTGGCTTCATTTATATGTACTGAGCTTACCTCATTCATTCTACCTTACTTCCAGTTCTAACTAGGGAACCGAAAATGAGATAATCATAGCTAAGCTGTCAGCAGTGGCCACAGGACTGGAAAAGGTCAGTTTTCATTCCAATCCCAAAGAAAGGCAATGCCAAAGAATGCTCAAACTACCGCATAATTGCACTCATCTCACACGCTAGTAAAGTAATGCTCAAAATTCTCCAAGCCAGGCTTCAGTAATACGTGAACTGTGAAACTCCAGATGTTCAAGCTGATTTTAGAAAAGGCAGAGGAACCAGAGACAAATTGCCAACATCCACTGGAGCAACAGAAAAGCAAGAGAGTTCCAGAAAAACATCTACTTCTGCTTTATTGACTATGCCAAAGCCTTTGTCTGTGTGGATCACAACAAACTGTGGAAAACTCTGAAATAGATGGGAATACCAGACCACCTAACCTGCTTCTTGAGAAACCTATATGCAGGTCAGGAAGCAACAGTTAGAACTGGACATGGAACAACAGACTGGTTTCAAATAGGAAAAGGAGTACATCTAGGCTGTATATTGTCACTCTGCTTATTTAACTTCTATGCAGAGTACATCATGAGAAACTCTGGGCTGGATGAAGCACAAGCTGAAATCAAGATTGCCGGGAGAAATATCAGTAGCCTCAGACATGCAGATGACACCACCCTTATGGCAGAAAGTGAAGAGGAACTAAAAAGTCTCTTGATGAAAGTGAAAGAGGAGAGTGGAAAAGTTGGCTTAAAGCTCAGCATTCAGACAACAAAGACCATGGCATCTGGGCCCATCACTTCATGGGAAATAGATGGGGAAACAGTGGAAACAGTGTCAAACTTTATTTTTTTGGCTCCAAAATCACTGCAGCCATGAAATTAAAAGACGCTTACTCCTTGGAAGGAAAGTTATGACCAACCTAGATAGCATATTAAAAATCAGAGACATTACTTTGCCAACAAATGTCCATCTAATCAAGGCTATGGTTTTTCCAGTGGGCATGTATTGGATGTGAGAGTTGGACTATAAAGAAAACTGAACATCAAAGAATTGATGCTTTTGAAATGTTGTGTTGGACTCTCTCTGAGAGTCCCTTGGACAGCAAGGAAATCAAACCACTCAATCCTAAAGGAAATCAATCCTGAATATTCCAAGTGGGCATGTATTGGATGTGAGAGTTGGACTATGAAGAAAGCTGAATGCCAAAGAATTGATGCTTTTGAACTATGATGTTGGAGAAGACTCTTGAGAGTCCCTTGGACTGCAAGGAGGTCCAACCAGTCTATTCTAAAGGAAATCAATCCTGGGTGTTCCTTGGAAGGACTGACGCTGAAACTCCAATACTTTGGCCACCTCATTTGAAGAGTGACTCATTGGAAAAGACTTTGATGCTGGGAAGGATTGGGGGCAGGAGGAGAAAGGGACAACAGAGGATGAGATGGCTGGATGGCTTCACCGACTCAATGGACATGAGTTGGAGTGAATTCCCAGAGTTGGTGATGGACAGGGAAGCCTGGAGTGCTGAGATTCATGGGGTCACAAAGAGTCAGACACGACTGAGCAACTGAAGTGAACTGAACTGAATTGAACTGAAGCTGTCAAAACCATTTGGAGGTCAGTAAGAATGTTCAACTGTACATTAACTCCTTTCACTGTACAGAAACCTAAAAAGTCATAATCTGAGCACATTTTCAGTTTTTGGAAAAAGGAATATCATCTTAAGGATCTTTCCTTTATTCACAGTTGCTATGGTCCATCCAGTATATCTCTCCATGTGCACTGCTGCCTCTCTACTACTGCCCTATGTAAGCAAACAGCTTTTTCCCCAGAGCTAAGTGACTCAGTTTTCCCCAGCTGAATGAGTTCTCAGAGTGCCCACTGTCTTTCCTCCTTAAGCAAATTTTCAGTTTGCTGAGACCTGTCAGTTTATTGTCAAATTATAGGATTATAAAGCCAAACATGATCATGATTAATTAACATGTTTAGATTTTAAGTTCTAGACAACATTAATGAAGCCTGTAAAAATATAGGAAAGCATGTACTTTTAGAAGAAATGTATAAGATAGTCAAATGTAAAGATATCTTTAGAAAAAAATATTATCATAAGACAAATATTTTATTTTAATTATACTAAGAGAAATTATTAGTGTGCAATTACAGATTAAGCTAATGACAGAAAAATTAAAATGTTATTTTATTAGTTTTAAAATGTTCTTATAAATACACTAACCTATTTAAATTACCACCAAATACAGATCTTTTTTCATTTGTATTAAATTTTTAATGTTGCTAATATATCATATTCCCACAAGTGGTATCATACTTTCCAATAATGACCAGTTCTTTTTACAATTTTTATTTATTTATTTTTATTTTTCACTTTTTGTTTTTGGCTGTCCTGGGTCTTTGTTGTTGTGAGGAGCTTCTCTCTAGTTTTGGTGAGCAGAGGCTGCTCTCTAGTTGTGGTGTGCAGGCATCTCATTGCAGTGGTTTTCTTATTGCCGAGTACAGGCTCTAGGACGTGTGGGCTTTGATTGTCATGGCAAATAGGCTTAGATGTTGCAATTCCAGGGCTCTCGAGCACAGGCTCAATAATCATGGCACACAGGCTTCGTTTGCCTAGTGGCAGGTAGGATCTTCCCGGATCAGAGATAGAACCCATGTCTCCTACATTGGCAGGCGGATCCTTTACTGCTGAGCCACCAGGGAATCCCTATTTCCTATAACTCATTATTACAGTTCTTTTTTTTTTTAATTTTACTTTATTTTACTTTACAATACTGTATTGGTTTTGCCATACATCAACATGAATCCACCATGAGTGTACACGTGTTCCCAATCCTGAACCCCCTTCCCACCTTCCTCCCCATACCATCCTTCTGGGTCATCCCAGTGCACCAGCCCCAAGCATCCTGTATCCTGCATCGAACCTGGACTGGTAATTCGTTTCTTATATGATATTATACATGTTTCAATGCCATTCTCCCAAATCATCCCACCCTCTCCCTCTCCCACAGAGTCCAAAAGACTGTTCTATACATCTGTTTCTCTTTTGCTGTCTTCTGATAAATTACTCACAAATAACATTTAAGAAGATTGGACTTGATAATAAAGCTCACCATAATAATTCCAGATGGAAACCTTTTTTCAGTATTATTGTAGTTCTGATTGGTAATTTATTTTTCATATAATTTCTGTTAAACAATACTGATAAAGAAAATTACAGCAATATTCTCTTGATAGCCTAAATAAAATTGTCCTATATTGCATGTCCTATATTTTTTATTTTACACTAAATAATAAATAAAATCTCCCTGGATTGATAAATTCTATTCAATATACACATTACTAGTTTATGCATATTTTACCCCCATTTATACAATATTAAAAAAGTGATTTTTTTAACGTATCTCCACATTATCAGTAACCTTTAATACTAGAAAAGAAGAAATTATTGGAAGATATCTTAGTTAATGCTAGCATAGTTTAAAGTATAAAATCTTTTTTCATTTTTCATCATTTCTGACAAGTAAACTTCAGGAGACCAAAACAATTTTAACAAGTGAGAAAAAAAAAAAAAACTATGCAGTATTAGGAGGGAAAAAAACCTGCTGAGATATTTTGTTTATTCTTCAGTAAGTAAATGTCACTGTCATTAAGCTTGATAGGCTTGAAAGTGAAAGAAATTTAGTTGCACAGTCATGTCTGACTCTTTGCAATTCCATGGACTACAGCCTGTCCCACTCTGTCCATGGAATTTTCCAGGCAGGAGTACTGGAGTGGGTTGCCATTTCCATCTCCAGATAGACTTGAAGCAAGTAGTATTTTAAATGGCAGATTTCAAGGCTTCCTAAACATACAAATGAATTACTGGATGAGATTACTTGTTTTACAAATAAAGGACTTTCATATGTGAGATACAGAGTATCTTACCAAAATATTCCCTTTTATTCCTTTCCTAATAGAAATGGTTAATTTTCTAAACTTCATTGATGAGAAGTCATATATTCTATCCATTATATTTATTTGCTTCATAAGACGTGAGATAAAATTTCACTATTACTTTACTTGGCCTTGAAAGAATGCCTGGTCTCCTTAAAGCAGTATTTTAAAAGTAATTAGTTTGCTTTTTAACAAGACACGTATACATTTATTCTGAATAAAAGCTTCAAATGAGATTTTTTTACCAGTTATTTAGAATTCTTCCTGTACTTTCTATTCCTGGCAACCTTAATGATATTCAAGAGTAAATCTCCAGACACACTTATAAACAAAGAAAGGACCCATGTTATTTTACTACTTTTAATCTGTTTTTGTATCTTAGTGTGTAACTATGTGCCTTTCCATATTGTCTAACTTGAACTTTAATATCTAGTAATTAAAATCAATCACTATTCATTTAATTCTTTTCATACCAGTATATAGACTGCTGATATAAAACAGTACTTAAGGCCATTTCTGAGTTCCCCAAAAGACAGCATTAAATACATTGGGTTGTGTTATGAAGGAATCAAGTTAATGAATCTTTAAAAATTAAATGTTTTAATGGAATTTAGTAAATATAGTATAGTCCCTTAGTTATTAAAAAAATACTTATAAAGGATGCTTCAGTTCAGTTCAGTCGCTCAGTCATGTCCGACTCTTTGCAACCCCATGAATCACAGCAAGCCTGGCCTCCCTGTCCATCACCAACTCCCGGAGTACACTCAGACTCATGTCCATTGAGTCGGTGATGCCATCCAGACATCTTACCCTCTGTCGTCCCCTTCTCCTCCTGCCCCTAATCTCTCCCAGCATCAGAGTCTTTTCCAATGAGTCAACTCTTCCCATGAGGTGGCCAAAGTACTGGAGTTTCAGCTTTAGCATCATTCCTTCCAAAGAAATCCCAGGGTTGATCTCCTTTAGAATGGACTGTTTGGATCTCCTTGCAGTCCAAGGGACTCTCAAGAGTCTTCTCCAACACCACAGTTCAAAAGCATCAATTCTTGCATGCTCAGCTTTCTTCACAGTCCAACTCTCACATCCATACATGACCACAGGGAAAACCATAGCCTTGACTAGACGGACCTTTGTTGGCAAAGTAATGTCTCTGCTTTTGAATATGCTATCTAGGTTGGTCATAACTTTTCTTCCAAGGAGTAAGCGTCTTTTAATTTCATGGCTGCAGTCACCATCTGCAGTGATTTTGGAGCCCAAAAAAATAAAGTCTGACACTGTTTCCACTGTTTCCCCATCTATTTCCATGAAGTGATGGGACTGGATTCCATAATCTTCGTTTTCTGAATGTTGAGCTTTAAGCCAACTTTTTCACTCTACATTTTCACTTTCATCAAGAGGCTTTTTAGTTCCTCTTCACTTTCTGCCATAAGGGTGGTGTCATCTGCCTATCTGAGATTATTGATATTTCTCCCGGGAATCTTGATTCCAGCTTGTGCTTCTTCCAGCCCAACATTTATCATGATGTACTCTGCATATAAGTTAAAGCAGGGTGACAATATACAGCTTTGACGTACTCTTTTTCCTATTTGAAACCAGTCTGTTGTTCCATGTCCAGTTCTAACTGTTAGAAATTATTATTATTCATCAATTGTGTTTTGCCACAATCATATCTATCAGTCTATCAGTATGTCTATCTATCTACACATATATATCATGAACATATATACTAACTTTCAAACCCTTTTTTAATATTCTTTGCAATGTACATTCTATACTTTTTCAAATATTGATCAAACTGATAAAACTTTAATTAGACTGACCAAAAAAAAAAAAAAAGGACAAAAGCTACCAATATCAGAAATTAAAGAGGGATTGCACCACAGATCCTACTGATAAAAAAATAGGGGAATAACATGAAGAACTTAAGGAAGTAAATCCAATAATTTAGACAAAATAAAGCAATTCTTTGAAACTGAATGAATTGTATGAAATGTCACACATGAAGAAATATGTAAACTGAATAGTATTAATTGAGGAAATTTTAATTTGTAGTTTAAAGCCTTCTTAACAAGATGGTTTATATGCCCAAATAGTTTTATTAGTAAGTTTCATAAAAAGTAAGTGAGAAATAACAGCAAGGCTATATACAACCTCTTCCAGACAATAGGAGAAAATACAGTTCATTATATGAGGTCAGAATTATCCTTCTATTAAACTACCACAAAGATCACACAAGAAAAGAGAACTACAGATAGATGTTCTTTGAGAACATAGATTCAAATAATTTTCAATGTACTTCTAGTGCACATTAAATTCAGAAACATTAAAAGGAATAATGCAACACAGCCAAGTAAAATTTATCCTGGTGATTCAAGATTGGTTAAATATTTGAAAATTATTCAATGTAATCCACCATATTTGCAGACTAAAAAAACAAACAAAAAAAAACAATAGGATCATATGGATCATATCAACTAACATAAGGAAAGCACTTGACAAAATTCAATATCCACTCATAAAATGAAAAGCAGCCTCCTAGGAAGAAAAAGAAACTTCCTTAGCAGCTGATAAAATGTATCCAAATATATCATTTGCAAAAACATGGGTAAAATTTGAGGACATTAGAGAGGAGGACAAAGCAGCAGAGGAAGATAAATACTATAGTATCTCACCAATATGTGCAATCTAAAAAAGCTGAACTCGTAGAAATGGAGTAGATTGATTATGATCAGAGGCTGGGGTGAGGGCTCGTGATGAGATTTTTGGTCAAAGGGTACAAACTTCAGTTATAACAGGAGTGAGTTCAGGGCATCTAATATACAACATGGAGTATTAAAACAATTGTGTACCCTGATTGTGAGAGTAGTTACATGAAGCTATGCATGTGTTAAAACACATTGTTTCATTTCAAAAGAAGAAAAAGTAAATTTTAATGTATTTTAGTTTAAAAAATACAAGTGTTCAGATATACTGTCACATATCTTTCATAGTTATGTACTCTAACTCAGTAATTTTTTTAATAAATAAGAGGACACTCTCTGCTTTTTCTTGCCTTGTTTATTTCTCTAGATATATTTAGCCAAAAATATTAATAACAAGATTCATCATGACTTTTTTTATTCATACTAGCTCCCAATTTCTCTTTTCATTCATAGATTTTTTTAAACAAAAAAATTTTTTTTTGCAAAAATTGGCAAGGAGAACTATGTGTCAATATTCCTGGAGGAGTAATAAACTCTATCAGTCAATGTGGCAGGAAACAGAATTCTCATTCCCATCTCATGATCCAAGGACCATGAAAGGTCCTAAGAAGTCCTCTTCAGAATGTGTTTGAAATCCATATTTTAAAGCCTGACTGTCCTGTAGACATTAAGTGAGCATGTGTCAAAGATTTATTTAATTCATTAATGAGGGAAGTCACAATTTGGTAAGGCAGGTCCAAAGTGAATCAGAGTGAGCAAAAATACTTATTACAGCAGAAATGATGCTTCAGTTAGATTTTTTTAAAAGCAAATAACTAACAAGATTTATTTATCAGCTATTGAAATGTTATTTGTTAGTAGAGCATTGATTTATACCTTGCAAGCTTTGTACACTTATTTTTTAATATAAATTAATTTATTTTAATTGGAGGTTAATTACCTTACAATAGTGTATTGGTTTTGTCATACATCAACATTAATCTGCCACAGGTATACCCGTGTTCCTCATCCTGAACCCCCCTCCCTCCTCCCTCCACATACCATCCCTCTGGGTCGTCTCAGTGCACCAGCCTCAAGCATCCAGTATCATGCATCGAACCTGGACTGGAGATTCGTTTAATATATGATATTATACATATCTCTTTTGCCCTTCTCCCAAATCATCCCATCCTCACCCACAGAGTCCAAAAGACTGTTCTATATATCTATGTCTCTTTTGCTGTCTCACATACAAGGTTATTGTTACCACCTTTTTAAATTCCATATATATGTGTTAGTATACTGAATTGGTGTTTTTCTTTCTGGCTTACTTCACTCTGTATAATAGGCTCCGGTTTCATCCACCTCATTAGAACTGATACAAAACTGAGTAATGTCCTATAGGTCATTAGAAATGCAATTCTGTTGATATAATTTGAATATCTTTCAAATAAAGTTGATTTGCAAAGCTCTGATGAAAGACAGCTCATTTTTATAGAACAATAATTATTTGAACCAGTGTTGGTTTTCTACAAATTAATACCTTTACTTCAAAGCATTTGACTGTGTGGATGGATCACAACAAACTGTAGAAAATTCTTAAAGAGATGGGTATACCAGCCCATCTGACCTGCCTCTTGAGAAACCTGTATGCAGGTCAGGAAGCAACAGTTAGAACTGGACATGGAACAACAGACTGGTTCCAAATAGGAAAAGGAGTACATCAAGGCTGTATATTGTCACACTGCTTATTTAACTTCTACGCAGAGTACATTGTGAGAAACACTGAGTGGGATAAATCACAAGCTGGAATCAAGATTGCTGGGAGATAATCAAAAACCTCAGATATGCAGATGATACCACCTTTATCCTTTTACTGTGTGGATCACAACAAACTGTGGAAAATTCTGAAAGAGATGGGAATACCAGACCACCTGACCTGCCTCTTGAGAAATCTGTATGCAGGTTAAGAAGCAACAGTTAGAACTGGACATGGAACAACAGACTGGTTCCAAATAGGAAAAGGAGTGTGTCAAGGCTGTATATTGTCATCCTGCTTATTTAACTTACATGCAGAGTACATCATGAGAATGCGGGACTGGAAGAAACACAAGCTGGAATCGAGATTGCCGGGAGAAATATCAATAACCTCAGATATGCAGATGACACCACCCTTATGGCAGAAAGTGAAGAGGAACTAAAAAGCCTCTTGATGAAAGTGGAAGAGGAGAGTGAAAAAGTTGGCTTGAAGCTCAGCATTCAGAAAATGAAGATCATGGCATCTGGTCCCATCACTTCATGGGAAATAGATGGGGAAAGAGTAGAAACAGTGTCAGACTTTATCTTTTTGGGCTCCAAAATCACTGCAGATGGTGACTACAGCCATGAAATTAAAAGACGCTTACTCCTTGGAAGAAAAATTATGACCAACCTAGATAGTATATTCAAAAGCAGAGACATTACTTTGCCGACTAAGGTCCGCCTAGTCAAGGCTATGGTTTTTCCAGTAGTCATGTATGGATGTGAGAGTTGGACTGTGAAGAAGGCTGATCGCCCAAGAATTGATGCTTTTGAACTGTGGTGTTAGAGAAGACTCTTGAGAGTCCTTTGGACTGCAAGGAGATCCAACCAGTCCATTCTAAAGGAGATCAGTCCTGGGATTTCTTTGGAAGGAATGATACTAAAGCTGAAGCTCCAGTACTTTGGCCACCTCATGCGAAGAACTGACCCATTGGAAAAGACCGTGATGCTGAGAGGGATTGGGGGCAGGAGGAGAAGGGGACGACCGAGAATGAGATGGCTGGATGGCATCACGGATTCGATGGATGTGAGTCTGAGTGAACTCCGGGAGTTGGTTATGGACAGGGAGGCCGGCGTGCTTCGATTCATGGGGTCGCAAAGTGTCAGACAAAGAAACACAAGCTGGAATCGAGATTGCCGGGAGAAATATCAATAACCTCAGATATGCAGATGACACCACCCTTATGGCAGAAAGTGAAGAGGAACTAAAAAGCCTCTTGATGAAAGTGGAAGAGGAGAGTGAAAAAGTTGGCTTGAAGCTCAGCATTCAGAAAATGAAGATCATGGCATCTGGTCCCATCACTTCATGGGAAATAGATGGGGAAAGAGTAGAAACAGTGTCAGACTTTATCTTTTTGGGCTCCAAAATCACTGCAGATGGTGACTACAGCCATGAAATTAAAAGACGCTTACTCCTTGGAAGAAAAATTATGACCAACCTAGATAGTATATTCAAAAGCAGAGACATTACTTTGCCGACTAAGGTCCGCCTAGTCAAGGCTATGGTTTTTCCAGTAGTCATGTATGGATGTGAGAGTTGGACTGTGAAGAAGGCTGATCGCCCAAGAATTGATGCTTTTGAACTGTGGTGTTAGAGAAGACTCTTGAGAGTCCTTTGGACTGCAAGGAGATCCAACCAGTCCATTCTAAAGGAGATCAGTCCTGGGATTTCTTTGGAAGGAATGATACTAAAGCTGAAGCTCCAGTACTTTGGCCACCTCATGCGAAGAACTGACCCATTGGAAAAGACCGTGATGCTGAGAGGGATTGGGGGCAGGAGGAGAAGGGGACGACCGAGAATGAGATGGCTGGATGGCATCACGGATTCGATGGATGTGAGTCTGAGTGAACTCCGGGAGTTGGTTATGGACAGGGAGGCCGGCGTGCTTCGATTCATGGGGTCGCAAAGTGTCAGACACGACTGAGCAACTGAACTGAACTGAACTGGACCACCGTTATGGCAGAAAGTGAAGAACTAAAGAGCCTCTTGATGAGAGTGAAAGAGGAGAGTGAAAAAATTGGCTTAAAACTCAACATTCAGAAAACTAAGATCATGATATCTGGTCCCATCACCTCATGGCAAACAGATAGGGAAACAATGGAAACAGTGACAGACTTTATTGTTTTTTGGGCTCCAAAATCACTGCACGTGGTGACTGCAGCTATGAAATTAAAAGATGCTTGCTCCTTGGAAGAAAAGCTATGACCAACCTAGACAGCATATTAAAAAGTAGAGATGTTACTTTGCCAACGAAGGTCTGTTTAGTCAAAGCTATGTTTTTTCCAGTAGTCATATATGGATGTGAGAGTTTGACTATAAAGAAAGCTGAGCACTGAAGAATTGATGCTTTTGAACTGTGGTGTTGGAGAAGAGTTTTGAGAGTCCCTTGGACTGCAAGTAGATCCAACCAATCAATTCTAAAGGAAATCTATCCTGAATATTCATTGGAAGGACTGATGCTGAAGCTGAAACTCCAATACTTTGTCCATCTGATTTGAAGAACTGACTCATTTGAAAAGACTGATGCTGGGAAAGATTGAAGATGGGAGGCAAAGGGGACGACAGAGGATGAGCTAGTTGGGTGGCATCAACTGACTCGATGGACATGAGTTTGAGTAAACTCTGGGAATTGGTGATGGACGGGAGGCCTGGTATGCTGCAGTCCATGGGGTCACAAAGAGTCAGACATGACTGAGCGACTGAACTGAATGATAAATGGGAAGTCAAAGGAAGGTGCATGCTCCTAGTTGCCTGAAGTGTCACTGTATGACCCTGAGAGAATAAACAGTGATCCCTTTGCCTATTTCCAAGTTTTCATAGTATTTTTTAAATAATTTGTTATTTACAAGTTAAGGATTGAATAGGTACATTGTAATTGCAAATATATTTTTTAAATGACCCTGGTAATTAAGAATATGCAATGCATATGCAAGCATGAATCCATGGCATAGCTCCCTGAGGTAGAAAAATGCCTCTTGTTTGGTTTTCTTTCCTTGGTTTTCTTAAATTAATTGTGAAATAGCCTCTGGCTGCCAGGTAGTTGGGAAAGTCAGCCTTTGTCATTCTAACCCTCACTTACTCTTGTCTTATCATCATTCTGTCATGGCTACCTGTCCCATTGTTCCTTGCTCATGCCCGCATGTTCTACTTGGAGACCCTATCTCCAGTTTCCTTATGCCGTGCCACAGTTTCTCTGCCAAGGTTTCTAAGTGTCCAGTATCTAAAGTCTAGCACACTAGGCTTACTTCTACTCACCTCCATGTAAGAAGTGCCACAGCTCTACAGACAACAGAGGCTTTGAAGAGCTAGGTTATTAAATGCTTGAATTATATTTTATGGATCTTGAAAATTAATTTTGAGAGCTCTCTTTTAACAAAAGAATACAAAATTATGAATGCAAAATTAAAGATGAAAACAAACCAGTTCCTCGGTTGCAGCAACTCACAAAAGTAATGGTTCTCTTAGCCTCTGGAGAATACCATCCCCATAGGGCTTTTCTGCATAGAGTCACCATCATTAATTCATCTCCCTACTGCTTATGTGGGACATCTCCAGCTCCATTTCTTGATAGGAAAAAACAAAACAAATTATAAGCAAAGAACTTTGAGTATATTTTCTTCATAACATACTTGTTAATCCCAGAATATAACTGTGTTTACATGTTATTAGGGTCTTCCTTGGTGGCTCAGATGGTAAAGCATCTGCCTGCAATGTGGGAGACCCAGGTTCGATCCCTGGGTCAGGAAGTTCCCTGAGAAAGAAATGGCAACCCATTCCAGTATTCTTGCCTGGAAAATGCCATGGATGAAGGAACCTGGGAGGCTACAGTCCATGGGATCACAAAGAGTTGGACACTACTGAAGGACTTCACTTTAGGAGATAGAGGAGGGATTGGTAATAGCATCAAAGGCAATATATTATGAAGAGAAAAACGTTTAAGCTTCAGAATTCCACTTTTGCAAAGGTGCCTTCAGGCCCCTGAGAAGACCCTAACAATTTGTCTACCTGGAACTCATATTTTTACAGAATTTACAAAAAATGAAGAAATTTAACCACAGGAGGTTAAATGAGCATCTCTTTCTGTTGTGACTTCTAGGTAGGTTCTCTTCAAGTGTGGGGAGTTGGGGTTTGAGGGGGATGGGAAGAGAGGCTTCGGAATAAGGAAGAATATTCTGGAGATCTGGTAAAGGCAAATTGGGCTTAGCAGAGCAGGGTACATTTACGTGATTTACAGCTTATCCGTATACAGTTATATTGTTGCTAACATGATTTCACAGGCCAGTCAGTAGCGAACTGAGAAGCTGAAACTTTTCTAAATTGCCAATAATAGTAAAAAAAAAAATTAAATTTGACCAACCTTCCTGAGGAATAAGTAAATTACTCTTATTCTATCTGCACATAATGCTATCAGAAAGTCATTTTTATATGAAAAAGATCATGAAAGAATAAACAATCAAAAGGTAAAGGGACAATAAGTATTATAGAGATGAGTTAGGTAACAAATTATGCATTTTTCCTGCATTTTGTGATTTCATTTCAGTTCTTTAAAACTTGTAGCTTGTTATAATTATTTCCTATTCTAAGTTAATTTTTGTTGTCATATTTCATTTTGAATTCATGATTTTGTATTCTTCTGTTTAAAGAGGGCTCTCAAAATTAGCTTTGAAGATCCACAAAACACAAGTAAGCCCTTAATAACCTTTATCTTCAAAGCCTCTGCTATCTTTAGTGTTGAGAAAAGTGTGCAGAAATGGCCATTTTGTCCTTTTGTGTCTTTTATAGCCCTACAGGCAGGCTTCAGTCATGTCCGACTGTGTGACCCTACAGACTGTAGCCCACCAGGCTCCTCTGTCCATGGGACTTTTCCAGGCAAGAATACTGGTGTGGGTTGCCATTTCCTTCTCCAACTGTAGCCCTAAAATTTTATATAATAATAAAAAAGAATCATATAAACACTGCAATTTAAATGGATTGCAATGTCCCACATTTTGTTTTATGTTGCCATTAACTTGCTGTTCATGAAATAGGCTGTTTTAAAACTAGTATGATATCCCAGATATTATCAATCACCGAAAGTTTCTAGATTTATTAAAGAATAGAGAAAAAAAATCTACCTGTATTTAGTGATGTAAGCTCAAAAATGTATTTACATATTCACTTGCTTGCATTTGTTCTTAAAAAAACTCATAGGTAACCAACATAAAATAATTTCAGATGGGCCAGGTTGTGAATTAGAATTGTATAAAGCAAGTCTGCAAGTTTTCTCTCCCCGTGTCTACTGCTCCCAGATGCAAACAACAAAAAATGTGGCAAAGATATATGTTGGCCCATAACAAGAATAATAGTAACTAACCACATATAATTTTTAGCTTATGCTGCTAGCCTATTTTAATGAAGTACTACAAGTACAATAGCTAATGATATATAACTCTTAAGCTTTGTTTTTAATTTTTAAAAAAATTGGTTAAGATTTTCTACTTCAATAGCTAAAAATTATTTTGATACTGTATTTGCTAATAGCCATTCTTCCTGTTTAAGATAGCTCATTCTCTCCAAAATCTCATATAAGATCTAATATATGAAGTCCTCATAGATGAGGTGTTACATATGTCAATGTATAATTGTAACAACATATAAAACAGAGAGTGACAGCAATCTTATTTCTGAGGAATTTTTACTAATTATAATGCCTACGGTGTTAAAATGAAATCATTTTGAGGTTTGAAGCTGAAGATAATTTATTATTTGAAAGTAAACAAACCATTGTTCTAAAAGATAGCTATAAAATGTTTTCTTATCCAGTTCCTCTTCCCTTGGAGACTCTCAGCCTTTATTGTTGAGAAAATTGAGCAGCTTTCTATGTATCATATTGATTTTAATTTAAGAAGCAAGAGTAATACATCCTCTAATTTTTTATCTCACTCTCACATTATCACATTGTTTTTTACTTTATTATTCTTCTATTGCAACAACTAGTGCAAAGAATAAATAACCCAGGAACTAGGAGGAAAAACTAGATCATGTTGTATCTTAGGAGATAATGCCCAAGCAAGCAAAACAGAAGAGAGAAGGATTGAAAAATGCCACATGTTGCAAAATGTATGCTCTCTAGTATTTCATTGTTTCAGAGTATCAGAAAGTATTGGATTCTTTGCAACCTCATGGACTGCAGTAGGTCAGGCTACTGTGTCCTCCACTAATCCTGGAGTTAGAGTCAGTGATTTCATCCAACTACCTCATTCTCTGTCGTCCCCTTCTCCTCTTGCCTTCAATCCTTCCTAGCATCAGTCTTTTCCAATGAGTTGGCTCTTTGCATCACATTGCCAAAATATTGGAGCCTCAGCTTCAGCATCAGTCCTTCCAATGAATATTCAAGGTTGATTTCCCTTATGATTGACTGGTTTGATCTCCTTTCTGTACAAGGGGACTCTCAAGGGTCTTCTCCAGCACAATTCAAAAGCATCAATTCTTCGGCTCTCATCCTTCTTTATGGTTTGGTGCAGAGGTTAAAGCATCTGCCTGCAATGTAGGAGACTTGGGTTCGATCCCTGGGTCAGGAAGATCCCCTGGAGAAGGAAATGGCAACCCACTCCAGTATTCTTACCTGGAGAATCCCATGGACGGAGGAGCCTGGTGGGCTACAGTCCACGGGTCGCAAAGAGTCGGACACGACTGAGCGACTTCACTTTCACTTTCCCACATTTGTGCATGACTACTAGAAAAAACTATGCTTTGACTATATGGATCTTTGTCAGCAAAGTGATGTCTCTGCTTTTTTAATACACTATGTGTGTCATAACTTTTCTTCCATGGAGCAAGAGTCTTTTAATTTCAGGGCTGCTGTCATCATTCACAGCAATTTTGGAGAAAGAAAATAAAGTCTGTCACTGCTTCCACTTTTTCCCCTTCTATGTGCCATGAAGTGATGGAGCCAGATGGCATCTTCATTTTTTGAATGGTGAGTTTTAAGCCACCTTTTCCACTCTCCTCTTTCACCCTCATCAAAAAGTTCTTTAGTTCCTCTTCACTCTCTGCCTTTAGAATGGTATCATTTGCATGTCTGAAGCTGTTGATATTTCTCCTGGCAATCTTGATTCCAGCTTGTGAGTCATCCAGCCCAGCATTTTGCATGATGTACTATGCACATAAGTTAAATAAGCAGGGTGACAACATACAGCCTTGTTGTACTCCTTTCTCAATTTGAAACCAGTCAGTTGTTCCATGTAAGGTTCTAACTGTTGCTTCTTGACCCACATACAGGTTTCTCAGGAGACAGGTAAGGTGGTCGGTCTGGTACTCCCATCTCTTTAAGAATTTTCCACAGTTTGTTGTGATCCACACAGTCTAAGGCTTTAGCGTAGTCAATGAAACAGAAGTAGATGTTTCTTGTTATGCCCAAGTCGCGATATCTCCCAATGACCACCAGGGAGCCAATATCTGATGCAAAAGCAAGAGAGGTTTTATTACCAAGCTCGAGCTGGGGCTCCCACCGTTACCGATGCAGCAGCTAAGGAGAGGAACCTCGAATTCTGGGTTTCATTGCTTATATAAGGTATTCTCGAGTGAAAAATTCGAAAAACAGGAGTTTCCGGGTTGGGAGACGTCTAATTGGTTACCTTCTGTGGAAGGGTTGGGTGTTGGGTTCTGATTAGTTTTCATTTCCCGAGCTGGCCACGGGTTCTGATTGGTTCCCATTTCCCGGGCTTAATTCAAATTTCCCGGGCAGGTCATAAGTCCTGAACATAAAGTCAGAGATCCTGAGCTGGGATCTGATTGGCTCGCAGGTGGTGGGGTGAGGTCAGGGAATTTCCAAAGACTCTTTCCTCAAAACTCTAAAATGGAGTCTTTTTTAACAAAATAGAGTGGCTTAGGTTCTTCATTCTCTGGAATTCCCTTGTTTTGTCCACAATCCAATAAATGTTGGCAACTTGATATCTGGTTCCTCTGCCTTTTCTAAACTCAGCTTGTACATCTGGAAATTCTTGGGTCACAGGCTGCTAAAGCCTAGCTTGCAGGATTGTGAATATAACCTTGCTAGCATGTGAAATGACTGCCATTGTACAATAGTTTGAACATTTTTTTGGCATTGCCCTTTGTTAAGATTAGTAATTACTTATTAAATATCTGTTGAATAAAGAAAAGAAAGAAAGTAAAAGAAAAAAGAATGAAGCGAGGGAGGGAGAAAAGGAGGAGGAAGGAAGGAAGGGAAGACAGCAATAGAAAAAAGATCAAATATGTTGAAATTGAGTTAGGAGGCAGGCAGGCAGAAAACACAGGAATTAACTCTATGGTCAGTGTCAGATTACATCCAACTTCAGGTTCAAAGTATACGTCTTATTCCTGTGCTATACTTTACCTGCCTCATTATCAGACCATTGGAATTTGTTCCTACTTTGCTATTCCCTCCCCTATTCCAGCTTTATTTTAGTATTTCTGACCTTGGCATACCAGACTGATTTTGGTTCCGACATTGTTGATTTATTTTAGTACTAAAAAGCCTGAGCTCATGGGATTTATTTTATCTACAATCCAGCTCCTTATTAGCAGTTTTAGAAATATAAGTAAAACTTCTCAGTATAAAGAATCAGACCCTTGCTCTGGTGTAATATTATTTAATTAAAAAACTATTCATTTATTTATTTTAAAGAAATTAACTATACTACAGATAGAGATTTTCATTGAAACAAGTAGGTAATGTTCTTATTTTAAAGCCTAAGGTACTAAAGAGATTATTTGAAATGATTATTGTGATATGTCTTAGTTCATTGCAGATTCTGTTAGCTAAACTAGCAAGATGTCTCCAGAGGATTTTTGTGGAGCAAAATATAATTTTATTTTAAGTTGTCTTAAGTTTAATATTGACTGAAATTTTACTACCATATTAATTAATTTTAAAATTTGGGATTTCTCAATCTCATACAAGGCGTGTTGAACTATTACAATATAAATATACAAATATTTTTAAACAATAGTCAAGAAAATGCAGGAACAGATAATAATATATCATGAACATATGATATGTGAATGAATAGTGTTTTACAAGTTAGCAATAATCATTATAGGTTTTTCTTTGTTGTTGTTTTTATATATTCTGTTTCCTGGCAGTGATTTCCACCATTTTGTCTTGCAGGTCACTAGTCCATTCTTCTGCCTCGGTTATTCTGCTACTGATTCCTTCTAGTGTATTGTTCTTCTGTATTTGTTTGTTCTTTAGTTCTTTTTGATCTTTGGGAAAGTGAAAGAGGAGAGTGAAAAAGCTGGCTTAAAGCTCAACATTCAGAAAATGAAGATTCATGGCATCCGGTACCATCACTTCATGGGAAATAGATGCGGAAACAGTGTAAACAGAGTCAGACTTTATTTTTTTTGAGCTCCAAAATCACTACAGATGGTGGTTGCAGCCATGAAATTAAAAGACGCTTACTCCTTGGAAGAAAAGTGATGACCAACCTAGACAGCATATTCAAAAGCAGAGACATTAGTTTGCCGACTAAGGTCCGTCTAGTCAAGGCTATGGTTTTTCCTGTGGTCATGTATGGATGTAAGAGTTGGACTGTGAAGAAGGCTGAGCATCGAAGAACTGATGTTTTTGAACTGTGGTGTTGGAGAAGACCCTTGAGAGTCCCTTGGACTGCAAGGAGATCCAACCAGTCCATTCTGAAGGAGATCAGCCCTGGGATTTCTTTGGAAGGAATGATGCTAAAGCTGAAACTTCAGTACTTTGGCCACCTCATGGGAAGAGTTGACTCACTGGAAAGGACTCTGATGCTGGGAGGGATTGGGGGCAGGAGGAGAGGGGACGACCGAGGATGAGATGGCTGGATGGCGTCACTGACTTGATGGACTGAGTCTGAGTGAACTCCAGGAGTTGGTGATGGACAGGGAGGCCTGGCGTGCTGTGATTCATGGGGTCGCAAAGAGTCGGACACGACTGAGCGACTGAACTGAACTGAACTGAAATATGTCTCACATCTTCTCCACTCTTTTTCTGAGATCCTAGATCATTGTCACTATCAGTATTCTGAATTATTTTTCTGAAAGGTTGTCTATCTCCACTTCATTTAGTTGTTTTTCTGGGGATTTATCTTGTTCCTTCATCTGGGTAGTAATCCCATGCTTTTTCATTTTGATTTGTCTTTTGTGATTATGGTTTTTGTTCTGGAGGCTGTGAGATTGTAGTTCTTACTTTTTCTGTTCTATTTTTAATGAGTCAAGCTTTGTACATTTCAGAATAAAAATACCTTTAAAAATATGTCTTTATATTAAAAATGTGACATATACACCTCTCTCCAATTAGATAGCTAGTTATAGATTAGAGATAAGCATAATGCATCTAAATTAATGTATTCAACAATTATTATTTTAAAATGTTGATGTTTTTAATAATGGAAACATAAGGCATGAGACCATAGAGTGAAGTTAGTGAGTCCCTTTCCCACACATTCGTCTACATATATTTGTGCTCCTTCCCTAGTGGAAGCATCTTAATTGACTCCTTGTCTCTCATGGATCTCCTTTAAGCCATGGTGGCTCCCATGGCTGAGTTCCTTGCTCTAGGTATTTCTTGGCTCTTTATATCAAATCATGTTTATTTTATGATTCACTCTCTTCTAGTCCTTGATCTCAACTTGGTAGTAGCAAGCAACTAAGAAAACAAAGACAAACAACAAATTATGATTGCATGTTTCTACCTACTACTTAATATCATTATACAGTTGTTTTTGTTTTTGTTTTTTAATTACCTGTTTAAGCTTTGCCAGCACACCTTCAGTTTTATCACATGCAATTTTATCATTCAGTCAGTACTCAGTAATGATGCCCAGTTCTTGTTGCTGTTATTTAACCACTAACTCTTGTGCAACTCTTTTGTGACCCCATGGATTGGGGTTCTCAAGACAATAATACTAGAATATGTTGCCATTTATTTCTCAAGGGGATCTTCCCGACTCAAAGACTGAACCCACCTCTCCTGCATTGGTAGGTGGATTCTTTATTGTTTGAGAAGTACTAGGCAATCAAAGGAAGCCCTTGATTTTATTTTTGTTTCCCACCTGACATTGAACATTTTCTCATCTTAGGATTAGTGGCCCCTGCTCTCTTATCTCATTTTAAGAATAATACTTACTTAAGGTTTTAGATCTATTATTAGCATTAAAGATTATTTTATTACATTGAACACATCATTTTCCTTTTCAGTTGTATTCTACACTGTACTCCAGATTGGATCTGCTTCTAGTGCTCTAAGAAACAGCTATCCAGTTAAGCTCCAATGTGTTTTTCAGGAAGTAATATTTTGGGATGAAATTAAATCAAACAGGAAGATTTTCTCTTTTTAAAATCAGATTAATTAAGGCATATTATACATACGATAAAGGTCATCCTTTTAAAGTGTGGGCTTCCCCTGTGGCTGTCAGTAAGGAAATCTCCTGCAATGTGGGAGACCTGGGTTCAAGCCCTAGGTGGGAAGATCTCTTGGAAAAGGAAACAGCTCCCCACTCCAGTATTCTGGTCTGGAGAATTCCACGGACAGAGGAGCCTGGCAGTCCCCAGCCCATGGGGTCGCAAAGAGTCGGACATGACTGAGCGACTTTCACTTTCACTTTTTTAAAGGGCACGGGTAGATGAATTTTAACAATTGTATATAGTTGTGCAACCACTACCAAAATAAAAATCTAAAATATCCCATGGCCCTGAAAAACTTCCATGCGTCCCTTTGCAATTGCTCCTCTCTCCCTACTTTAGTCTCTGGCAGTTATTAATCTGGTTTTTATCCTTGTACTTTTGGCCTTTCTCAAATATCATATACATGGAATCATATAGTATATAAACTTCCGTGTTTGCATAATGCTTTTAACATATCCAGTTGGTTGAATATCTTAGTATTCATTGCTTTACATTGCTGGGTGGGATACCATTGTATATTTCTCCACAGTTTCTCCACTCTTTAGTTGATGGAATTTGATATCTCTTTTTGTGATTGACTATTATCAAAACAAACTTGCTGTGAACATTAGCACAATTAATTTGTGTGGAGGTGTAATTTATCTTGGATAAATACCTCAGTTGGGTTATATTGTTAAGTGTACTGATAACTTTATAAGAAACCATCACACTGCTCTCCAAAGTGGCTTTATCACTTTATGTTCCCTCCAGCAATGTGAGTCTTTAGTTATACTACATCCTTACTAGCACTTGGTATTATCAGGTCATTTGCTGATTGTTTGTTTCAGACTTTCTAGTGTTTATACAGGAGTCCCTATGTATTGTTTTAATATTTACTTTAGTAATGACTAATAATGTGGATTATTTTTTCTTGTAATTTATTATCCATATATCTTCTCTGAGGAATTTCCTGTTGAGATATTTCTACTCATTTTTAAGTTTGTATTTTTTGTCTCGTTAAAATTTAAAATTCCTTCTGTATTATAGATTCATGTTTTTTTTTAATCACATATAGAAGAATTTTTGCCAAATTTTCTTTGTCTGTCACTTGCCTTTTCATTCTCTTAGCAATGTGCTCCAAGAGTGGAAGATTTAATTTTAATAAAATCACATTTATCTTGTTCTCCCTTTTGTTTCTTATTTAAGAAATATTTGCCTATCCAATGTCACAAATCTTATTTTTTTTACTGTTTCCTTCTTGAAGTTTTATAAAAATCTTATATCCTACATTTAAACCTATGATATATATTGAGTTTTATTTTACATGTTATAAATTTTAAGGTTTTACTTTTTTGTATATGAATTTCCAGGAGGATTGATCAGCTATCAAATTGTAAATAACTTTCTGTTGAACATATAAATCCTGTACTCTATCTTTTCCTACATTGATCTGTTTCATTAATCTTATACCAACACACACATCTTGATTTCTGTAGCCTCAGATTAAGTCTTGACATAAGGTGAATCCTCCAACTTCATTTACCTTCTAAAAGTATTATATTATCTGTCTAACATTTTGCTTGGCATATATATTTTTACATTAGTTTGCAAGTTTCTAAAAGCTGTCTGGAATTTGACTGAACTTTTGTTGCCTTATACGAGTTCAAACAATGCCTCAATCCAAAGAATTGCCTTTAGTGATAAAAATTCAAGGAACTACCTAATTAGAGAGCATATGCGACCACCCTATTAGAGATATATGAGAAACATGTGGGAATTATGTGGACCTTTCATTAACTGTAACTAATAATAAAGCCAGCTTTTGTGTAAAGGTTAAGGTAGAGTACAAATTTGACTTATTTATAATCAATTAAAGAAGCGTGTTAAGAAATGCTAATTTTCAACAAAGTAGCATGTTTGTAGGTTTGTTCCAGCAGAATTGTGAAAAAGAAACTACCTGTTCTATCATGGAGCACCTGCCTACCAAGTTTATATGGCCTCTGTATACCATTATATATATTGGCAAATCCCCAAAATAATTTAAGAAAATGGAAGTATGTTGATTCTACAAGCAAAATTTATTACTAAATATAAATGTCTTGAACATTTCAGTTATCATAACTGTTGATTAAAACATCCTTGAATTCTTATCCTCTTTTTCTAGCAGCTACAATTCATGAAACAAAGAGGAAGTACCCAAAGTTTTACTTTTGCAAAAGTGGTCATTGTTTTAATAAAAGGAGAATTATAAAAATGTTATTTTTGTACACTTAAGAATCTTGTGGGTAATTATAATTCCTTTGTTTCTTAGCAATATACTGTGCCAATGTTTCCAGTGGGATCAAATACTCATTTTCCACCTTTATTCCGACATCCAACTAATTGTACCAAAATAACATATTTTAATAATGGAATAAACTGGCAGGGCCAGAAGTGTATTATGCTAGTGGAAGGGGGGATGGTGGTGGTGGTTATAATTAGCTATATCAAGTAAAAAAATTCAGACAAGATAGAGTAGAAATTCACTGTAAAATAAATGTTTAGGAGTTATATACTAACAATCTGAATGTGCAGGATTTTCATCAACTTCTTTATTGATGAATAAAGAGACTCTGAGTGTAAAAAAATTAAAATTCACTATTAAAAGTTCTTGTTTTTAAGAAAATATATTGTAGGATAAAATATAGAATGATTTGACATTTGCCTATATAAGTATATAAGCAAACGTTTATTTTGATAAGTTCACTTTACAACATTTTGCTTTTATGAAAGACCTACATTAGTACCTATTTTTGTTAGCTGAAATAAATCCAAAGGGGATTTTTATCAAAACAAATAAAAATAAAAATAAAAAATAATTTGCAGTAAGCTTTTATAGAAGCAGTACCAAGCTCCTTCCTTGAGAACTAGACTCAGCATTTCAGTATCCAGCTGACATAGCTTTGAAATGTGTCTGTGAACATCTGTGCTTTATCTCAATTTGTTTTGTGCATCCATTAGCAAGATGTATCTTAATGTAATTGCTTCTTTGCTTTACAGCCATTTCAGCTGATAAAAGTTTTCACTGAAATGCTCTACTTTGGGAGAATAGGGTAAACCTATATTCCAGACATCTATAGTTTGCCTTTACATTTAATAGATGTTATTGGACTCTGATATAAGCCAACAATTTTTGTTGACAATCCTACCTACTCATCTCATAAGAAAGTTCTCTTTCTGAAAGCTAATATCTTATAGTGAATTTTCATTGGTTTAATGACATGCAGTGGTTTCATCTTTGATTATCCACTTATGCAAATCAAAAAGGTCTATGCACATATTATCTGGTTGTTTGAAAGACCATACCTTACTCTGCTGCCTAAATAATATTTTCTTTTTTCCTGTCATGAATTACATTACTGACTTGCCAAAGTATACATGAATTTACATTAGCATGGATGGCTGCTGTCTGAGGGCACGTTAAATCTTGGCAGTGTCATACATTTAGAAATACGTGTTCAATTACTATCAGGGCATGAGATAGCATATAAAACTTGCAGACCTGTACTTCATTTTAAAAAGTCTGACCTTCACTTTATGATCTATATTATATAATGCTAAATTAATGTCATAGATCATTGATTACATCAGTGCTAATATTAGAAGTCTACATTGCTCATTTTCTTGAATATCTAGACAGAGTGCACAATATTGGGTCATTTGAACTTATGATCTTATAATGTAGGACAATAATGCTCTGCAAAGTTACTGAGCTGTGAAAGGTTACTTTCTCCTATACTTAAAGATTCCAGGCCATCTTCCAGATGGTCACGATTTTGGTGTTACTCTCGTCTCTTCTTTCACTTCTCAGTACAACTGTCATAGTGAAACTTAATCCTGTTTCTCATTGCTTCTAATGTTCTGTCTTTTACAGTTCTACTCAGGACTTAGGTTGGCAGAAAATAGTAACTTTATAAATACATATATTTATTTGGCTATGTGAATCTCAGTTTGGTGTGTGGGCTCTTTAGTTGCAGCCTGTGGGAGCTAGTTCCCTGACAGGGATCTAACCTGGCCCTCCTGGACTGGTACTGCAGAGTCTTAGCCATTGAACCATCAGGGATGTCCCAGGAAATGGTAACCTTTAAGAAACTTTAAAAACTTGTCAGGTTGGCATTGGCTATATTCTTCATGTATGAAATAAATTTCATGGGCTTTTTGTAATAAGAACATTGTTTAAGATACTGATTAAATACCTTTTACTATTGTTCGTTTCCCATTTTGTATACTTGTTCTAGATGTTAGAAGCTGTCAGAATTCTGCCACCAAAAAAATTCACTTGCTATTTTGTTTGATCAGTCTTTGCATTCATTCAGAAGGTAAAACTCTGGGAAACTGAATTGCATCACAGGAATTTAAATTGTTATTTCAAAACATTTTTCTTTGGTGTTCAATATCTATTTTGTTTAGTGTTGTGGTGTGTTGATGTTAACCAAGCACAGTAGCATACAAAGTGAACTTCTAAGTCTAGACTTGAAAGACTCCACAGGATCAAACACACTACAAGTGAGTGGATAAAATGGTAAAAGCCAAGTGCATCAGTATGAAAATAACATTAGTTTCACATTTTCTAACCCTGCAGCCTTTTTCGAAAGTTAAATGATCTAAAAAAAAACACACGAAAACCCTTCCAGGCATACAAATAACAACATAGAGAACATCAAATATGAAAAATGCAAACCAATATTTTAGAGAGAAGAAATGACTTTATTCTATTTTATGTATTTTTGGAAAGAATATTTTTAAGACACCCTTCCCCAGCTAAGCTCCATGAGGTTTAGGAATTCAAAGTGTCTTCTCCATAGTTGTATCTTCAGTATTTAGAGCAGTGACTGACACATAGTAGGTGTTTCATAAGTATCTGACAAAGAATGCTCAAACTACCACACAATTGCACTCATCTCACATGCTAGTAAAGTAATGCTCAAAATTCTCCAAGTCAGTCTTCAGCAATACGTGAACCATGAACATCCAGATGCTCAAGCTGGTTTTAGAAAAGGCAGGGGAACCAGAGATCAAATGGCCAACATCTGCTGGATCATGGAAAGAGCAAGAGAATTCCAGAAAAATATCTATTTCTGCTTTATTGACTATGTCAATGCCTTTGACTGTGTGGATTACAATACACTGTGGAAAATTCTGAAAGAGATGGGAATACCAGACCACCTGATCTGCCTCTTGAGAAACCTGGATGCAGGTCAGGAAGCAACAGTTAGAACTGGACATGGAACAACAGACTGGTTCCAAACAGGAAAAGGAGCACGCCAAGGCTGTCTATTGTCACCCTGCTTATTTAACTTCTATGCAGAGTACATCATGAGAAACGCTGGGCTGGAAGAAGCACAAGCTGGAATCAAGATTGCTGGGAGAAATATCAATAACCTCAGATATACAGATGACACCACCCTTATGAAAGAAAGTGAAGAGGAACTAAAGAGCTTCTTGATGAAAGTGAAAGAGGAGAGTGAAAAAGTTGGCTTAAAGCTCAGCATTCAGGAAACGAAGATCACGGCATCCGGTCCTATCACTCATGGGAAATAGACGGGGAAACAGTGGAAAGAGTGACAGACTTTATTTTGGGGGGCTCCAAAATCACTGCAGATGGTGACTGCAGCCATGAAATTAAAAGACACTTACTCCTTGGAAGGAAAGTTATGACCAACCTAGATAGCATATTCAAAAGCAGAGATATTACTTTGCCAAGAAAGGTCCGTCTAGTCAAGGCTATGTTTTTTTCAGTTGTCATATATGGATGTGAGAGTTGGACTATAAACAAAGCTGAGTGCCAAAGAATTGATGCTTTTGAACTGTGGTGTTGGAGAAGACTCTTGAGAGTCCCTTGGACTGCAAGGAGATCCAACCAGTCTATTCTAAAAGAGATCAGTCCTGGGTGTTCTTTGGAAAGACTGATGCCAAAGCTGACACTCCAATACTTCGGCCACCTGATGCGAAGAGTTGAGTCATTGGAAAAGACTCTGATGCCGAGAGGGATTGGGGACAAGAGGAGAAGGTGATGACAGAGGATGAGATGGCTGGATAGCATCATCGACTCGAAGGACATGAGTTTGGGTGAACTCAGGGAGTTGGTGATGGACAGGGAGGCCTGGTGTGCTGAGATTCATGGGGTCTCAAAGAGTCGAACATGACTGAGCGACTGAACTGAACTGAAGTATCTGAGGGTCTAAGTTGTGGTGCATGGGCTCTTTAGTTGCAGCATGAGCGATCTATTTCCCTGAGCAGGGATCTGACCAGGGTTCCCTGCATTGGTAGTACGGAGTCTTAGCCACTCGACCACCAGAGATGTCCCAGGCAACGTAATAATAAATTTAATAAATGAATGAATGGATGGATGGATGATGACCTGTAACTGTATTTGTCGTAGCATAGCTCCAAGGGGTTACATCCCATAAACCAACTTTTTAGTCACATGAGGATGAATCAAATTACCCTTTAAGTATCTATCATTAAGTAATGTCCTGCCTATCTAGAAGTAGGCTTCCCAGGTCACTCAAACGGTAAAGAATCTAGAAATAATTATCATCTCATATTTTAAGTCTGAAGTTTACAATCATAATTTAGAATGATTTTGAAAGTTGTCAAAATTTCCTCAAGGCTAGACAATGATTTGTCACTTCATCAATAAAATACTTTTGAACATTCATGGACACTTCCATAAATGTGTAGATGTTTTATCCTGTGACATAGAATGTACTCTAGAGGGAGATTGAGGTAGAAACACACTGCTCACCAAGCTATGTGCCTTGTTGTGGGATTGTAACTGCCCGCAGAGAGAGGAGTTAATATCTAATTCATACAAAAGACTATGTTGACTAGCAGTCAACATAGCATAGTGAACAGCCCACAACTTAATCTATGTATATTCAGTTACAAATTATATACTCATACTACTATTAATATGAATGTGAAACATCAGTAATGTTAATTTCTTCTGTTTTATCTTAAATAGTATAACTGAATATAAAGAGAATGTCTAAGTATTTTCCTCCAGTGCCTAAACAGTTTTCCTTGAGCACATCATTTTAGAGATGATTTTAAAGGTTAATTTATCAAAAAGTCATTTATGAATGATGGTGCTGATGTTGAAAGGAAAATATAATCCAGTTCTAGTTTTACCAGTATTATAATGCTATAAAGCATCTTTTAAAAGCTTTTGATAACCACTAGAGTAGGCAACCCATTCCAGCGTTCTTGCCTGGAGAATCCCAGGGATAGGGGAGCCTGGTGGGCTGCCCTCTATGGGGCTGCACAGAGTCGGACACGACTGAAGTGATTTAGCAGCAGCAGCAGCAGCAGCAGAGTGGGGTTAGAGTCAGAGAAGAAGTATTAATATTACTCAACTCAAACATAGAGACTCAATTGACAGCAGGTTGCCACAACTGTCAACTCCACAGAAGTTCTAGTTACTGTGCCATTTATAAGAGACACACTGATGAAGTTCTCACCACCATGCATACTCTCATAGTCCAATGGGATTGGCAGAAGACATAAGCATAACCCCAATCCTAATCAGAAGGCAGAGGATAATGGCAGGCTCAGAACTGGAACATCCATTGAACCAGGTGGAGAGGTAGAGTTCAGAAGTCTATATGTAAAGAGGTAGAACTTAATTTATAATCTATCTGACTCCCAAATTCATGATCTTAACCTCTATGTTTTGGGAATTTGTGACAGAACATAAATGAATGGATAAAATGATATGCAAGTAGAGGTTGATTTGCGGTGACATGTATGAGAATTATGGTAGACTTAGGACAGAATGGAAGGAAACTCTAATTTTCATCATAGATAGAGAAAAAAAATCTTAGAAGAAGAAATAAATAGCAGTGGCCAGAAGTTGTGAAGAGAACCAAAAGAAAGTTGTATGAAAATGACAAGGCTTTAGAAAATATCAAAAGAGACTAATGGCCAAGAAGTGCAGGAAGTTAAAGGCAAAAAGAAAAAAATCTATTGGGTTTGCAGTTTTGGGAGGTCATTAGAATGGTTTCTATTTGTTTGGCTGAATTTGATTTTGATTTACTTGCTTGTCACTTAGTTTATGCTTATAATTTGAGGGGCAGGAGGTGGTAGGAAGAAAGTGAATAAAGAGGTTAAAGAGAGTATGAAGGAATATTGATCAAGTAAATGGAGATAAGATTGAAATTTGCAGAGAAAGGAGAAGAAATGGGTTCAAAACACAAACACGTGGGCTGGTTTTGGAAAAATGGGAATCCGCTTCACTTGAAGCTGGACAGAAAGAGGTAAAATTACAAAGATGGTCAATTCAGACTATTAATCTCATTGGTTCTACTTCTTTTATGACATAGAAGGACAAGTCTTTTTCTACAAGAGAAAAAGTTTCAAGTAAGAAGTTTGAAAATATAGGAATTGTTATGGAATAGTATCTTAGGAACTAAAGAAGATAAGCAGGCTCCAGGTCTTACTAAGGAAGACTATCCATCTAGAAACCAATAGCTTTAATATTTGTGAAGTGCAACATTATAATAATTGTAGAGAAATATTATTTAATCCATAATCTTATCAAAATAACCTAAGTATTTTCATTTTCAGAATAGACTATGAAAAATGGTGTTGTGATGAGTCTTAAAGATACAATCTCACAAAATTAAATTTTATCTACATGAGCTGGAAGAAGCACAAGCTGGAATCAAGATTGCCAGGAGAAATATCAATAACCTTAGATATGCAGATGACACAACCCTTATGGCAGAAAGTGAAGAGGAACTAAAAGCCTCTTGATGAAAGTGAAAGAGGAGAGTGAAAAAGTTGACTTAAAGCTCAACATTCAGAAAATGAAGATCATGGCATCTGGTCCCATCACTTCATGGGAAATAGATGGGGAAACAATGGAAACAGAGTCAGACTTTATTTTGGGGGGCTCCAAAATTACTGCAGATGGTGATTGCAGCCATGAAATTAAAAGACGCTTACTCCTTGGAAGAAAAGTTATGACCAACCTAGACAACTTATTCAAAAGCAGGGACATTACTTTGCCAGCAAAGGTCCATCTAGTCCAGGCTATGTTTTTTCCAGTGGTCATGTATGGATATGAGAGTAGGCCTGTGAAGAAGGCTGAGTGCCAAAGAACTGATGCTTTTGAACTGTGGTGTTGGAGAAGACTCTTGAGAGTCCCTTGGGCTGCAAGGAGATCCAACCAGTCTATTCTAAAGGAGATCAGTCCTGGGTCTTCTTTGGAAGGACTGATGCTAAAGCTGAAGCTCCAGTACTTTGGTCACCTCATGTGAAGAGCTGACTCATTGGAAAAGACTGTGATGCTGGGAGGGATTGGAGGCAGGAGGAGAAGGGGACAATAGAGGATGAGATGGCTGGATGGCTTCACTGACTCGATGGACATGGGTTTGGGTGAACTCCGGGAGTTGGTGATGGACAGGGAGGCCTGGCGTGCCGCAAACTTAGGGTCACAAAGAGCTGGACAAGACTGAGAAATTGAACTGAACTGAACTGGGCCAATTTCTTATTTATTCTTCTAAGTTTCCTGAAAATGAAACTCATGGTGTTTATGCTCAGTTTTGCTTGGACTTACATATATTTTGTAAAAACTATCAAGTACATTAATCGAGTTGCACGATTTACCACCGAATGCCAAGCTACTTTGATGCTTGACTTCATATTTTCATGAGTTTTTAGGGCTGGCACAGGACTAGTTCCCAGACTCCAATCAAAAGATAGATTAAGACTTCAAGCTTTTAGTTTTCTTCTTTCATAGAATTTTCTATGACATCTTCTTGTTATCATTTAACTATATTATCCAAGAGTAACCAGTTTATGAATCTCTATGATTCTAGCAACACAGGTGCTTCTGATCTCAGCTTGTATGATAAATGTTATTTTCCATAATCCAAAATGCATAGCAATACTGCCTATATGCAACTGAGTCAATTCTATTATAGACTTACTGTATTTTATGCTTCAAGGGACCTCAGAGAAGATTCAGCTCAACCAATTTGGTTGCCCATTCTCTTAAAGTGTGGTTTGTATAATTTTTTGTCATTAAATTCTATTTGCCAAGTATTTCTACTTCTCATAAAACTGAAATGATGCTGAGGAAGATTCTTTGTAGAGTTGCTTTAGAATTCCTGATTTCAGGATGCAGGATGCTAGGGACTGATGCACAGGGATAATCCAGAGAGAGGGTGTGGGGCGGGAGGGTGGAGGTGGGGGTCGGGATTGGGAGTTCATGTACACTCATGGCTAATTCATGTCAATGTGTAACAAAACGAATACAGTATTGTAAAGCAAAACAAACTAAAAAATAAAAATTAATTAAAAAAAAAAAGAAAATGCTAACAGAAGGAATATGGATAATTGATGTTGGGGCAATGAGATGATGAGTAATATTTTTATTTGTCAAAATTTTGACTGTGTGGTTTTAGTACCTTTAAAAATAAAACATTAAAATTTAAAAAAAAAAAAAAAAGAATTCCTGATTTCAGCATCTGGTTGTTCTGACACTGAATTCTTTGGTGTTATAAGAAATTATTTTTTTAAAATATTCCTGTTGCATAGAATATCCTTATATAAGGAGCCAGTGAGCTAAGCAGGTGGCCTAAAATAAATATCCTTTAGCTCATTCTGACTGTAGTATGAACTCCTTTTTAAAGAAACAATAGATTTATCCATTTTTTATATTGTCTTTTGTTGCTGTTGTTTGATTGTTTAGTTTTGTTTTTAAGTGGCTTGTTTGGTCATTGATTGTCTCACATGAAGCAAAGCCAAGTAGTGCTTTTCATTTTCTTTTAGCTCTCTGCATCAGCTTGTCCAACGTGTGTCTCAACATTAATTGTTCACCCAAGTACTTGACGTTGAGAATGCAGGGAAAAAAACTTATGAGCTATTATCACTTTAGTGAATTAGTTCTATTTAACTGAAAAATAAAAGTTTCTACATTACGTTATTCTTTATTTGATTCCTTTGGCATTCTAGATGTTCATCATAAATCAGAAAGAAAATTAGTTTTCAGTATAAGTTTATAACATGGTCAAGTTCTTTAATCTTAGTAAGCACTATCCATATGAGATTTTCTAACAATTTGTTGGGTTTGTATTAATTATGTCCTTGTTTAGTCCTTGTTCTATTGGATTTGCCTGTAGCAGTGTTTTTATCTACATTTCCATATAAAAAGGACAATTTGACACAGAGTAACTGATTTATATAATTCATCTTGTAAAATTATTGTCCTGAGGAACATGACAAGGTTATTTCAAAATACCTTTAAAAAAATCACATTTATTTAATGAAAGTCAAGGTAAAGAACCAGTGTATTTGACATTTAAATTTAAAGGATATCTCATATGCTAACTGCGAGTCTCAGAAGATGACTAAAATGTTGATAAAAGGCCTACTGGTTAGTAAGAGAGAAACACTATCAAATGATATTTATTTTAAAATAATTATTTAAAAATAAACATGGCAATTTACCTAGTGCTTCATGATATTGCAATTCATTTCAGTTCAGTTCAGTCACTCAGTCATGTCTGACACTTTATGACCCAATGGACTGCAGCACACAAAAAAAAAAAAAAAAAAGAATTCCTGATTTCAGCATCTGGTTGTTCTGACACTGAATTCTTTGGTGTTATAAGAAATTATTTTTTTAAAATATTCCTGTTGCATAGAATATCCTTATATAAGGAGCCAGTGAGCTAAGCAGGTGGCCTAAAATAAATATCCTTTAGCTCATTCTGACTGTAGTATGAACTCCTTTTTAAAAGAAACAATAGATTTATCCATTTTTTATATTGTCTTTTGTTGCTGTTGTTTGATTGTTTAGTTTTGTTTTTAAGTGGCTTGTTTGGTCATTGATTGTCTCACATGAAGCAAAGCCAAGTAGTGCTTTTCATTTTCTTTTAGCTCTCTGCATCAGCTTGTCCAACGTGTGTCTCAACATTAATTGTTCACCCAAGTACTTGACGTTGAGAATGCAGGGAAAAAAACTTATGAGCTATTATCACTTTAGTGAATTAGTTCTATTTAACTGAAAAATAAAAGTTTCTACATTACGTTATTCTTTATTTGATTCCTTTGGCATTCTAGATGTTCATCATAAATCAGAAAGAAAATTAGTTTTCAGTATAAGTTTATAACATGGTCAAGTTCTTTAATCTTAGTAAGCACTATCCATATGAGATTTTCTAACAATTTGTTGGGTTTGTATTAATTATGTCCTTGTTTAGTCCTTGTTCTATTGGATTTGCCTGTAGCAGTGTTTTTATCTACATTTCCATATAAAAAGGACAATTTGACACAGAGTAACTGATTTATATAATTCATCTTGTAAAATTATTGTCCTGAGGAACATGACAAGGTTATTTCAAAATACCTTTAAAAAAATCACATTTATTTAATGAAAGTCAAGGTAAAGAACCAGTGTATTTGACATTTAAATTTAAAGGATATCTCATATGCTAACTGCGAGTCTCAGAAGATGACTAAAATGTTGATAAAAGGCCTACTGGTTAGTAAGAGAGAAACACTATCAAATGATATTTATTTTAAAATAATTATTTAAAAATAAACATGGCAATTTACCTAGGCTTCATGATATTGCAATTCATTTCAGTTCAGTTCAGTCACTCAGTCATGTCTGACACTTTATGACCCAATGGACTGCAGCACACAAGGCCTCCTTGTCCATCACCAACTCCCAGAGTTTACTCAAATTCATGTCCATTGAGTTGGTGATGCCATCCAACCATCATACCATATGCCGTCCCCTTCTCCTCCCGCCTTCAATCTTTCCCAGCATCAGGGTCTTTTCAAGTGAGTCACTTCTTCACATCAGGTGGCCAAAGTATTGGAGTTTCAGCTTCAACATCAGTCCTTCCAATGAACACTCAGGACTGATTCCCTTTAGGATGTACTGGTTGGATCTCCTTGCAATGCAAGGGACTCTCAAGAGTCTTCTCCAATACCACAGTTCAAAAGCATCAATTCTTCAGCACTCAGCTTTGTTTACAGTCCAGCTCTCACATCCATACATGACCACTGGGAAAACTATAGCTTTGACTAGATGGACTTTTGTTGGCAAAGCAATATCTCTGCTTTTTAATATGCTGTCAAGGAGCAAGTGTCTTTTAATTTCATGCCTGCAGTCACCATCTGCAGTGAGTTTGGAGCCCCAAAATATAAAGTCTGTCACTCTTTCCACTGTTTCCCCATCTATTTGCCATGAAGTGATGCGACTGGATGCCATGATCCTAGTTTTCTGAATGTTGAGCTTTAAGCCCACTTTTTCACTCTCCTCTTTCACTTTCATCAAAAGGCTCTTAAAAGTTCTTCTTCACTTTCTCCGGTAATGGTGGTGTCATCTGTATATCCGAGGTTATTGATATTTCCCCCAGCAATCCTGATTCCAGCTTGTGCTTCTTTCAGCCCAGTGTTTCTCATGATGTACTCTGCATATAAGTTAAATAAGCAGGGTGACAATATACAGCCTTGATGTATATGATATTGCATGTTACTACATTGCATTATTAAAAATCTATTAACACAATGCTCTTATTTATTCATATTTTATGAAATAGAATTACAGATATTCCCCAGTTCAAACTTTTCTACGTTCTTGGAACCATTCTGTACAATATTTTTTAAATCTCCACATAGTACCAATTGGACTGACTTATTAGTTAACTATTATCTGGGAAGGACTACTTAACATGGAGATAAATAAATATTCTGAAAGAACACAAGACTGGAGCACCAATTCTGAGTTCCATTACAGCTCTTCTCATTCACAGAGTGACTTAGGAAGCCTATTTCAATGAAAATAATGGTGACATTTAAGGAGCAATTGGTATATTCTAGACACTGTGCTAGTTTCTTCATATTTTTTATTTGATTAAACAATAGTAAATATCCTGTAATATGGATTATTCCCACCATTTTACAGATAGAGAAAGAAGTGAAAATCAACCTGCTCATTCGATTTTGACTCTTTACAACCCTACGGACTGTAATGCACCAGGCTCGTTTGTCCATGGAATTCTCCAGGCAAGAATATTGGATTGAGTTGCATTTCCTTCCCCAGGGGATCTTCCTGATCCAAGGATCAAACCCAAGGCTCCTGCATTGCAGGTAGATTCTTTACTGTCTGAGCCACTGAGGAGACAAAGAGATCACTGCCAAAGACCATGGGGTTTCCCAGGTGACAAGATTGATAAAGACCCCGCCTGCCAATGCAGGATACTTAAGAAATGTTGGTCCAGTCCCTGGATCAGGAAGATCCCCTGCAGCAGGACATGGTCATCCACTCCACTGTTCTTGCCTGGAGAATCCCATGAACAGAGGAGCCAGATGGGCTATACTTCATAGGGTCGCACAGAGTCAGACAAGACTAGAGCAAGTTAGGATGCATACACACCAAAGATCACACAGTTAGCAAGCAGCAGAATCAGGAATCAGCTTCAGATCTGTCTGACTCAACATTCAGTAGCTGTTCTCAACGACTAAGTCATACTGACCCTTAGGTTGTATATTTCAGTTTGTACATCTTTAAAATGAGGACATAATTTCTACTATATCTTCTCATAGACGTTTGCTGTAGATTTTAATTTTGTGAAAATGTTTCCTTCCTTTCCACCCCAGTGGTGGAAGGTTTGTCTTGTGATTTACTTTGATTAGTTTTTGCATGGATGCCACAAATTCACAAAAGCTTTAATGCAAATGGACTAGTTCAGCTTGGTCAGTCTTGTGCTTTGGTCCTGTGCCCCAAGAATAGAGTATCTCACATAGAACCTTCAGCCTGGATCACAGAATAAAATAGCAAGTGCATTAGCCCTTCAGTTAAAACCATAGACCTATAACAGAGACAATAGACAAACTACAAGCTCCATGCAACATGAGAAACAAATAGATATTTGTTAACATAAACCACTTTGACTTACTGGGTTGTTTGTTACCCAGCCAAAGCTAACTGATATAGATTGATATAAATATCAACTGTTACAATGGATATATTGTTATTGTTTAAGTAGGTGGTTAACTTACTTTCTCCTGGAGGAAGCATCCATTCAGACAACTGCAAAAGTTTGGTGTTTAATGAATGACAAAACACTACCATTTATTATCACAATTAGGAAGAAATAATATTATTTATTGATTATTGAGTCTTAAAATAAATTTATTACCATAAATAATATATTTATAAAAAATTCCCCAGGACTTTCAAATAAAATTACTGCTGCATCTGAAAAACATTATGACATTCTGAAATGAAACTTGTGAAGTGATGCAATCTATTCTTTCTCTAATCATTACCTTCAGAACTGATTGGAGAAGAGATATTTGCCTTTGACAAGATTTAGTTATGACTATTGACCAAAGACTTAATGAGATGATCTGATGTTAGATCTTTGAAACTTTCCTCAATTTTATTAAACATCATGTTGTGTTGCAATTTTCCTCCATAAACTTTGAAGGAAAGGTTTGGGTGCTTTTCATCTTTATATTCCATTTGTCACAGAAGTTGATCCAGAGAAAGCATTTAATAAATGATGAAAATAGGAATTATTACAATCCAGAAACCCTAATTTATTAGACAACTATCAAGGCATTAGAGAACATTGTTCATCTATGTTTTTGTGCCTTTTCAGTTACCTAGGATCATAAACTCTATTTCTGTATTACTTTGCAATTTACAAAGTGCCTCGTATGTCTCATCTCATTCAGGCTTTACTATTATGTGAACATGGCCTATTTCCGATTTACATAGAGAGCTTCAGAGTTACCGTGCAGCAACACATTTAGTAGGTTTTAAAATCGGGATTTATCAACTTCTCAATCCTTTCTTTTCAATCATTCTTCTTAGAAAGTGAACGTTGAGGCAGGAAAACAAATCAGAAAAAGACAGAACTATTTCTGTCTTGTGACCTTTTTTTATTATCCAGCAAATTGAGAAATATATGGGTTGAAAATAAATTCATAGGCTAGATCTAATTTTGTAAACATTGGACTCTTTTTCTCTACATATTATGTTTCTAATTTTAAATAAAAATTCAGAGTCTATTTTACAGAAATTCTAGAGACTCAAAGTAAATGCAAATAATATTTGTATATGCTTTACAAATGTAAAAAAAAAAAAAAAAAGGATAAAGTTAACCTAAGAGAAGAACAAATGTACTAAAGCATTTCAAATTAGAGTATTCAGTTAGGAAGAACAAAAATCTATGAACATAATCTTGTTAAAATGAAGTATCACCTAATTGTGCTTATCATACATCCAAATTACATTTAACTCTTTGAAGGTTTGTCAAAATAGGTTAATGCCACTTATATACTAAAAAATAAAAAAGCTTTCTGAAGATAAAAATGACTTTTCTAAAATTAGATTATTAGGTTACACTCTGATAAAACATTGTATTTCTTTACAGAAATATAATTAATTTTAAAGGGGCCCCTGTCAATTTTCAAGTATTTATTGATGCCCCCTTTGGTTCACTACTTTTTAAATAGATGAAATGTCCAGAATATGGTAGGCAACCTTAAGTCAGTCCCAGATGATTCCTGCTTCCTGGTGTCTGTATCCCTTTCTCTCGAACATAAGGTGTACCTGGCAGCTTTCTTCTCAGAAAATAGTGAAGAAACCGTGGGTTGTCATTACCAAGATTAAATTACAGAGACTCTGCTTCCATCTTGGGCATGTCTTGCTCCCTTTTCCTCAGGGCCCTCACTGTGGGGAAGCCTGCTGCCATGTTGCAAGCTGCCTCATGGGAAGGCCCACTTGGCAGGAAACTGATGTGTGTGGTCAGTCAGTAATTTCATGCAGTCTGGCAATGGCCCTGGGAATAAGTTTGGATGCAAATCTTCCCACAACTGAGGTTTGATGTAACCAGTGACTCTAGCCCCAGCTGGTACTTTGGAAACTGCAGCCTCATAAGAAACTCTGAGCCATGAGAAAACCTGAGCTAACCCAGAGGTTCACAAAGCCAGATACTGTGAGATAATAAATGTTATTCAATCAACTGTTTGGGGGTAACTTTTATGCAACCATAGAAAACTAATACACAGGGCATAGTCCATCCTCACAAGATATTAATAATAAATTAAGATTTTAATTAAACATTATGCAGAGGCTCAAAAGCTTATAACTTAAAATGAGTGGATGAATGCAAAGGAGATAAGAAAACAGCCAAGCCTCAACAACTAAATTCTTTAATGGATTATTTACTTGCTCCTGAAATTAAAGGATTTTATGTATTATTTTAAACTTATCATTATACATATTACTATGACATTAATGATAACCACTTTTTGTCAACCACTAGAACATGCTGTACATGAACAGAGTTCATGTTAGAATTAGCTTGGAAGGCTAGTATGTCTTTTGTGATCTCATAGAATCTGGCCTTGGCCAGGAAACATAAAATTAAGATATACTGATTTAAGGCAGTACAAATTCCTCTTTCAAGTGAACATCTGCTACCGTTTTATTGGTCTGTATCTATTCTTTCTTGTCATAAAATATGAATTGAATTTTCTCGGGCAACTAGCTCTAGAAGTGGGCTCTACCCACTTAGTTGATTATTATATTCCTTCTCCTTGGCTCTACTAGTTCATCCAATTTGGGCTGATAGGAACCAGTCCCAAGACTCTCCTAACTGAGGGATAGACTACCAAGCAGAGCTGCTAGGAGAGGGAGAGAAATCGTCCCTGGTGCTCCTGCAGTGTCAGAAACCAACTCAGATTTTGGGATTCTCAACCAAGAAAGCCAAAGTTCCACTCCACTTAAGACAGTTTCTTTGGGTATTTATTTATTTAAATTTAGTTCAATCAGTTTATTCATGTATTCAACAGAATATCCACTGAGTGCTTATTCTTTGTAAGTAAGTGTCCCAATTGTTATAGGAATTAAAAATGTGTTGGACTAAGTACCCATACTCAAGATCCAATAGGAAAAGCTGTGCCCACAAATATTTATTTTATCTGAAAGTGTGTAATAAATACCATATGTCTTCCTTCTCTAGTCATAATGTTTTCAGTTTTGGTTATAATCCTTACCTATTGATAAACTCCACTGCAAACTGCCTGCTTTCTCACTAAACCTTCCGCCCGCCATCCTTCTCACCTCACCTACCACTCTGCCCTTGGCTGGCTCCACTCTGGCTCTTTCTGGAACACACCCATGGTACCATGGCCTCCAGGTGTTTGCATCTGATCTTCGCTCCGTCTGGAATTCTCTCCCGCCGTAGATCCGCAGGGCTTGTTTCCTCATATTCTTCCAGTCACTTCTCAAATATCCCATATAAATGAGATATTCCTTGTCCCGTTTCAAAGTTGAATGCCCCTCTCATGCACTCTGCCTATCCTTTTTCCTTGGCTTTTATTCCATTGCCTTTACCATCATGTGACTATATTATAAAATCTGTATTTCCTCTCCACTTTGATTTTATATTATGTCCATCTGCCCTCACCAGAAAAAAAGCTCCATGAGGGCAGGGATTTGGAGGAGACTGACTCAGAAGCAGACACTAAGAGTGAGTATAAGGTTAGAATACAAAACCAACTAACATGGCCCAAAGAACTGGGGGAAACTCAGAAGCAACCTGAGCCTAAATACTAAAGGATGAATTTTAGAGCATCAGTCCAATGGACAGAATGTCACAGCAGCACTGGTCTGTCACCAGAGCTCAGTGCTTCTATCATGTCCTCCAACAATAAGCATTTTCACGGTGTCTTTTTTCCCAAATATATTCAATTGGAAGCAAAAGCTTACCAAGTTTTATTTTCTCATAAGACTCAGGGAAGAGAATGACCTCATTTGTTTTGACTTATGCTTTACCTCTTCTAGGAATACAAATTTATTTAAGCCTGATATATTCATTTCAACTCAATTTTATTTTGCTTTTTGGCTTTTCAATATGAAAGAAAAAATATTTATTAATGCAGAGAAAAATATTAAGCATTATGGTTCATTTAAAAACAAGAGTCTTATTTGTTTGTCATAAACTCGTAGATCTGCTAATTTTTAATTTCAATTATGTTTGCAGCTTAGATTCTTAAAGTTACATTAGCAAAACTATGCAACTGAAACTCCTGGTTTCCAGCTTCATGTGTAAGGAACTGAAAAGTGGCCTCTTCATCCTAATAGCAAGGACAAGACTGAACAGACTGGAAAATCAACTCTTCTTGGATCTGTAAGAGAGGGGAGAGGAAATATATATATGTTTGCATTCTCCCCTCATCTACTTTTTCTTAGTTCTATCATCTTACTTAACAATTACTAAGCCAACATTGATACATTGTTATCAACTAGTGTTCATAGTTTTACCTAATAGTCACACTTCGTGTAGTACATTCTATGAGTTTCTACAAATGTATGAAGTTTTATATCCACCACTATAGTACTATGCAGAATATTTCACTGCCATAAAAATCCTGTATCTCCTCCTCTGTTATTACTTAAGGAAAAAGAACTGCATGTCCTTTTAATAAGTTTTCAGGTAGTTAAATATTTATTTTTACCAATACTCTTCTCCCAACTGCCTTTAGAAGAGTCAACCAGATGTGATATGTACAGAAAAGGGAAGGTGTCAGCTGGTGGAGGCTGGGGAGAGGCTACTTGCTTGCTTGCTCCCTCACAGCTGGACCATTAAAGAGCCAAATGATAAATAAGCAAAGCATTAATTTCTTAGAAATGTATGAAAGTATTGACTACCAAGTAAAGCATTATGGAGATTTACTAAACCAGGTGAAGCTAGAGAACTCAGGTGACATCTAGGAAATATTATTCAGGTTTAACATAATGTTGCAGTGACTCAGATTATCAGGTTATATGTTTAAAACAGCAGTTCTCAATCTTTGTTGTGCATCTGAATCACAAGTTAAACTTTGTGTCCAACTCTCAGAGAATCTAGGTATCGCTGGTGTGGTGGCATCAAGAAATCTGCTGTTGCTAACAAGAAGGGAATAATTCTCATTGAAGCAGTCCATAGACCAACCAGGAGAAAAACCCTTGACAATAGGGCCACACTTGAGCTCTCAGACAGCTCCGCATAATTCTCCTTTGTGAAGGAACATATCTGTGCTCACTGTCAAAACAGACAGGTGGATGCCACCTCACCAATTAGCCTGACCCCCCTACTCAGTGTGTATATGAACTCTAGCTGATTTTACTGATGGTTTCCAGGAGAGTAAAGCTTCCTCTTGAAGGCTGTTTCAGTATGTAATTATTGCCTTCATATTCAGGAAGTTTTCATGCCTACTTAACTCTATTGTATTCGCTATGGTTTGTCAATGTGTGCCTGTTCTGTTTATGACTCAGTGATGACTAACAACTGACCTCCATTCTCCATGGGAAAACAATGAGGGAATCAATTCCAATCAATCTTCTTTCAGTTTAACTCTCTCCCACCACTTTGACCTTTGCTTCTGAGTGCTTCTTCCTCATCGCTTGACTCATTTTTATTTTCCATCAGATTCTTTTCATCATCTTAAAACTATTGAAACTGTGTACAATAATCTGACTGTTACTAAAAAAGAATACAGCAGAATAAATACAGGACTCAGTGAGGGTAAAATTCTCACCACTACTACTAATGATATTTAAATAAGGCTGTGTAGTTTATGGCTTCCTGGGTGGCTCAAGTCGCAAAGAATCTGCCTGCCAGTGCAGGAGCCACAGGAGACGCAGGTTCAATGCCTGAGTTGGAAAGATTCCCCTGGAGGAGGAAATGGCAGCCCACTCCAGTATTCTTGCCAGGATAACCCCACAGCAGAGAAGAATAGCAGGCTACAGTCCATGAGGTTGCAAAGAGTTGGACACGACTGAGCAGGCAAGCACATGAGTTTATGAAATGTTTCCAGGTGCATTATTTTACATATTAGATAACTCCATGAGGTGGATTTTAGTACCTTAATTCTATAGATGAAAAATCTCTAGTCTTAAAAATGGTAAAGGACTCAGCTTCAATTTATACAACAAATATGTAACACCCAAGATGTTGACTCAAATTCCCTGCACTCATTACTATTCCTCTCTATTTTATTTTAATATGGGATAGTGAGGAGATCAGTGAAATAGCAGATGTGACAGAGTGAGCATCAGCAGGATTGTTAAGCTTCCTACCTATCCATAAATTATTCTAGAGTGCAAGCCAGCAACTCTAGTCTCACCACAGTCCTCCAGATGAAGTTTCCTTCAAGACTAGATCTTGTGCTATACCACCTCCAATTCCTAACCAGGCTGCAGGGTTATATTCTTGATGGTAATTCTTTGAACACTGTGTTACAGAGGAGTTTTAAAGTGTGTATGTGATGAATTTAGTTCCACAATGATGTATATTTTTCACTTCTCTGAGTCATCTTTTTGCCTTTTTTAAGTGAGGTTTACCAAGATAGAATCTACATACATTCAGTTCAGTTCATTCGATCGCTCAGTCCTATCTGGCCCTTTGCGACCCCATGGACTGCAGCATGCCAGGCCTCCCTGTAAATCACCAACTCCCGGAGTTTAATCAAACTCATGTCCATTGAGTCGGTGATGCCATCCAACCATCTCATCTTCTGTCATCCTCTTCTCCTCCTGCCCTCAATCTTTCCCAGCATCAGGGTTTTTTCAAATGAATCAGCTCTTTGCATCAGGTGGCCAGAGTATTGGAGTTTCAGCTTCAACATCAGTCGCTCCAATGAACACCCAGCGCTGATCTCCTTTAGAATGGACTGACTGGATCTCCTTATAGTCCAAAGGACTCTCAGAGTCTTTTCCAAAACCACAATTCAAAAGCATCAATTTGTCGACTCAACTTTCTTTCCAGTCTAACAGTCACATACATACATGACCACTGGAAAAACCATAGCCTTGACTAGATGGACCTTTCTTGACAAAGTAATGTCTCTGCTTTTTAATATGTTATCTAGGTTGCTCATAACTTTCCTTCAAAGGAGCAAGCATCTTTTAATTTCATGGCTGCGTCACCACCTGTAGTGATTTTGGAGTGCAAAAAAATAAAGTCTGGCACTGTTTCTACTCTTTCCCCATCTATTTCCCAAGAAGTGATGGGACCAAATGCCATGATCTTTCCTTTCAGAATGTTGAGTTTTCAACCAACTTTTTCATTCTGCTCTTTCACTTTCTTTTTTATATTTTTATTTTTACTTTATTTTACTTTACAATATTGTATTGGTTTTGCCATACATTGACTTTAGTTCTTCGCTTTCTGCCGTAAAGGTGGTGTCATCTGCATATCTGAGGTTGAGATTTCTCCCTGCAATCTTGATTCCAGCTTGTGCTTCTTCCAGCCCAGAATTTCTCATAATGTACTCTGCATATAAGTTAAATCAGCAGGGTGACAATATACAGCCTTGGTGTACTCCTTTTCCTATTTGGAACTAGTCTGTTGTTCCATGTCCAGTTCTAACTGTTGCTTCCAGACCTGTATACAAATTTCTCAAGAGGCAGGTCAGATGGTCTGGTATTCCCATCTCTTTTAGAATTCTCTACAGTTTATTGTGATCCACACAAAGGCTTTGGCATAGTCAATGAAGCAGAAATAGATGTTTTTCTGGAACTCTCTCGCTTTTTCCATGATCCAGTGGATGTTGGCAATTTGATCTCTGGTTCCTCTGCCTTTTCTAAAACCAGCATCAACATTTGGAAGTTCATGGTTCACATATTTCTGAAGCCTGCCTTGGAGACTTCTGAGGATTACTTTACTAGCTTGTGAGATGAGTGCAATTGTGGGACAGTTTGAGCATTCTTTAGCATCGCCTTTCTTTGGGATTGGAATGAAAACTGATCTTTTCCAGTCCCGTGGCCACGATGAGTTTTCCAAATTTTCTGGCATTCTGAGTGAAACACTTTCACAGCATCATCTTTGAGGATTTGAAAGAGCTCAACTGGAATTCCATCACCTCCACTAGCTTTGTTCGTAGTGATGCTTCCTAAGGCCCACTTGACTTCACATTCCAGAATGTCTGGCTCTAGGTGAGTGATCACACCATCGTGATTATCTTAGTTGTGAAGATCTTTTTTGTACAGTTCTTCTGTGTATTCTTGCCACCTCTTCTTAATATCTTCTACTTCTGTTAGGTCCATCCATACCATTTCTATCCTTTAATGTGCCCATCTTTGCATGAAAAGTTCCTTTGGTATCTCTTATTTTTTGGAAGAGATCTCTAGTTTTTCCCATTCTATTATTTTTCTCCATTTCTTTGCATTGATTGCTGAGGAAGGCTTTCTTATCTCTCCTTGCTATTCTTTGGAACTCTGCATTCAAATGGGTATATCTTCCCTTTTCTCCTTTGCTTTTCACTTCTCTTCTTTTCACAGCAATTTTATGGCCTCCTCAGAGAGCCATTTTCCTTTTTGCATTTCTTTTTCTTGGGAATGGTCTTGAACCTTGTCTCCTGTACAATGTCACAAACCTCCATCCATAGTTCATCAGGCACTCTATCTATCAGATCTAGTCCCTTACATCTATTTCTCACTTCCACTGTATAGTCCTAAGGGATTAGGTCATACCTGAATGGTCTAGTGGTTTTCCTCACTTTCTTCAATTTAAGTCTGGATCTGGCAATAAGGAGTTCATGATCTGAGCCACAGTCTGCTCCTGGTCTTGTTTGTGCTGACTGTATAGAGCTTCTCCATCTTTGGCAGCAAAGAATATAATCAATCTGATTTTGGTGTTGGCCATCTGTTGAGGTCCATGTGTAGAGTCTTCTTTTGTGTTGTTGGAAGAGGGTGTTTGCTATGACCAGTGCGTTCTCTTGGCAAAACTCTATTAGCTTTTGCCCTGCTTCATTCTGTACTCCAAGGCCTAATTTGCCTGTGCTCCAGGTGTTCCTGACTTCCAACTTTTGCATTCCAGTCCCCTCTAATGAAAAGGACATCTCTTTGGGGTGTTAGTTCTAAAAGGTCTTGTAGGTCTTCATAGAACCATTCAACTTCAGCTTCTTCAGCATTACTGGTTGGGGCATAGACTTGGATCACTGTGATAGTGAATCGTTTGCCTTGGAAACAAACAGAGATCATTCGTTCATTTTTGAGACTGCATCCAAGTACTGCATTTTGGACTCTTTTTTTGACCATGACAGCTACTCCATTTCTTCTAAGGGATTCCTGCCCGCAGTAGTAGATATAATGGTCATCTGAGTTAAATTCACCCATTCCAGTCCATTTTAGTTTGCTGATTCTTAGAATGTCGACGTTCAGTCTTGCTATCTCCTATTTGACCACTTTCAATTTGCCTTAATTCATGAACCTAACATTCCAGGTTCTTATGCAATATTGCTCTTTACAACATCGGACTTTGCTTCTATCACCAGTCACATCCACAACTGGGTATTGTTCTTGCTTTGGCTCCATCCCTTCATTCTTTCTGGGGTTATTTCTCCACTGATCTCCAGTAGCATATCAGGCACCTACAGACCTGGAGAGTTCAGCTCTCAGTGTCCTATCTTTTTGCCTTTTCATACTATTCATGGGGTTCTCAGGGCAAGAACACTGAAGTAGCTTGCCACTACCTCCACATTTTGTCAGAACTCTCCACTATGACTGATCCATCTTGAGTGGCCCTACACAGCAAGGCTTAGTTTCATTGAGTTAGACCAGGCTGTGGTCCATGTGATCAGATTGGCTAGTTTTCTGTGATTGTGGTTTCAGTGTGTCTGCCTTCTGATGCCCTTTCTCAGGACCTACTGTCTTACTGGGGTTTCTCTTTCTTTGGACGTGGGGTATCTCCTCACGGCTGCTGCTCCTGACCTTGGACGTGGGGTATCTCCTCTTGGTGGCTTGCTGCTCGCCACTCTGTACCTTAGATTTTACTAAAATTCACCTTTATTGATGTGGTCTCCAGTTAGTTTTACAAATGTGTATAATAACCTAACTGCCACAACAATCAAATGTATTATATTTCCACTATCCCTCCAAAATCCTCACATAATGCTAAGGTTTCAGTTCTCTGCTTTACCCCCACTTCTGAGAAACTAGTGATCTGATTTTAGCCTCTTACTTTCTTCAGATGTTACACAAATAAAATATTAGACTTTTTTATTCTAATTTCTTTCACCTACCATAATGCTTTGGAGGCTTGTTAATATTATTGGGTTTAGTGACAGTTTCTTTTTTTTAATTTTTGAATGATATTCCTTCACATGGATGTGTAATAATTTGTTCAGCTCTTCCTCAATTGATGGACACTTGGTTTATTTCCAGTTTTAGATGTTATGAATAAAGATATAACAAACAGTCACATGTAGATGTTTGTGTCGTTGTATGTTTTCTTCTCTTTCAAAGACAGCTGTGAGAGATACTGCAGGATTATCTGGGAAGTGAATGTTTAACTTTATAAAAAGTCAATTGTTTTCCCAAAGTATCTGTATCACTTTGCATTCCTATCAGTGATGGACAAGAGTTCCAGTTTCTCTTTAGCTTCACTTATATTGTTTGTTTTTCTGTTTTTATTTTCACCAGTCCAGTAGATATGTAGCAAGTTTTGGTTTTAATTTGCATTTCCCCAATGATTATTGATGCTGGACATATCCTCATTAGCTTGTATGACATCTATCACTTCTTGGTGAAGTGGCCTTACAAGAATTTTGTCCCTTCTTTAGTTGGCTTTTTTTTTTTCTGAGTTTAGAGTTTTTAAAGTGTTTATGTATACTAAATACAAACATATTATCAAATATGTATGGAAAATATTTCATCTCATTATATGGTGTAGCTTTTTATTTTCTTAATAATATCTTTCAAGGAGAACTTTTTAATGTTGTGAAGTTAAATTTATCAAAAAAAATGTGAGGCACTTTATGATTTTTGTTATCTAAGATATTGTTTTCTTCTAAAAGTTTTATTGTATTAGAGTAGAGAAGGCAATGGCAACCCACCCAGTACTCTTGCCTGGAAAATCCCATGGACAAAGGAGCCTGATGGGCTGCAGTCCATGGGTCGCAGAGTCAGACATGACTGAGCGACTTCACTTTCACGTTTCAGTTTCATGCATTGGAGAAGGAAATGGCAACCCACTCCAGTATCCTTGCCTGGAGAATCCCAGGGACAGGGGAGCCTGGTAGGCTGCCATCTCTGGGGTCGCACAGAGTCAGACACGACTGAAATGACTTGGCAGCAGCAACAGCAGCTTTATGATATTTTTCAAATTATTTCTTTTGTGTATAGATAGCCAATTTTTCCATTCAGTATCACAGTAATCCAAGCCTATGCCCCAACCAGTAATGCTGAAGAAGCTGAAGTTGAACGGTTCTATGAAGACCTATAAGACCTTTTAGAACTAATACCCAAAAGAGATGTCCTTTTCATTATAGGGGATTGGAATGCAAAAGTAGGAAGTCAAGAAACACCTGAAGTAACAGGCAAATTTGGCCTTGGAGTACAGAAGGAAGCAGGGCAAAGGCTAATAGAGTTTTGCCAAGAGAACGCACTGGTCATAGCAAACACCTTCTTCCAACAACACAAAAGACGATTCTACACATGGACCTCAACAGATGGCCAAC